>OY992894.1:94113004-94260504 GCA_963921405.1 Cepaea hortensis
GGAGGAGGAGGATGAAGGAAAGGGAGGAGGAAGAGGAGGACTGTAGATAACTTCCTTACACATAAAAAGATGAATTGTTATTGATATTGCCGTGGCATGGAGGCATATATATCAGCAGCAGAGTTGATCCAGAAAACCAAAGACTGAGATCTATGGAGAACCATGAAAGCCTACGCCAGCCGGCACGGCACTTGATGATGATGATGATTCCCGTGTGACGATTCTGTGTAGTCACGTCATTTTCTTCGCTTGTCCTATCGTTTTGGTTCGGGGATTCTTTCATCATCATCATCATATATTTACGTACGTATTTAGGGAGGGGGAGGAGGGAGGAGGAGGAAGAAGAAACAAAAATATGACAGTTGGCAGCGCTGGAATGAGAGGAAGGCGTGTAGAAAATTTCATCTCAATCGGATGGGCCGTTCGCGAACGCATAAAGGACATACATACAGACATATCCACGCACATCCTGTTTTATATATAAGATTTGATCTTCAGTGGATCTGTACTTTCTGAATCCTGCTTGGTGTGGTGTTAAGAGTTTGTTTTCTTCCAGGTGCCATGTTAGCCTGCCATTGATAATGCGTTCCATTAATTTTCCTACACAGCTAAGTAGACTGATAGGTCGATAGCCATTTGGTTCTTCCAGGTCTTTTCCTTTCTTTGGGACTGGTATTAGTATAGCTTCCTTCCATGCCTGTGGGACTATTCCTCTCTTCCAGCTGTAATTTAGGACTGCTAGTAGTTTCTTTTTTGCCTTAGTGCCTAGTCCTATTAGCATTTCATTTGTGATTCCATCCTTTCCTGGTGATTTCTTCTTTTTTTAGGGTATTCATTGCCTGTTCCATTTCTTCCATTGTTAGATTTGCCATCATATATTCTGCTGCTGTCTCTGTATTACTATGATGTATCTGTTTGTCTTTGATTGCTTTCTTCTGTTCAGTTGTAATATCAATGTGGTTTGCACTGGCATAGTGTTCCATTAGTGCATTTGCAGCCTGTTTTCCTGTAAGCAAGGCATTTCCTTGTTTAATTGTTATTTGTTTGTTTCTAGGTCCTTCATTGTTCATGGCTTTCACTAGTTTCCATAGTTTGTTTCCATCCCTGTCAAAGTTCAGGTTTTCTGTTTTTTCCCTACAACAATCTCTTGTTGTTTGATTTACTGTTCTTTTATATTTTGCTGAGATGGCTTTGAGAGAGATGTTCGCTTTAGTTGTTTGTTCTCTCTCTGCTGTCTTCCTGGCATCTTCAACTTTGTCCTCCAAAATTTGTAGTTCTTCAGTCCAGTATGGTTTGTAATTTTTCCTCGCCCCTCTAGGAATAGACTCAGTGGCCGCCTGTATTATTGCTCTGTTTAGACTTTCTACCATTTGCTTCATGTTGACATATCGTGTATTTATGTTTTCACAATATTTGTCTGTTAGTATGGCAAATCTGTCCCAATCTGCTCGTTTGTAATTCCAGCGGGGCAAAGGCTTTTGCTCATGTGGAACATACTCCATATTCATTACAAGCTTGATTGGTCTGTGGTCACTACCTGCTAATTGGTCAAGCACATGGCGATCGATTTTGTGGAGGATGTCTCCTGTGCAGAAAGCTAAGTCTGGATTAGAAGTGGTAAGCCATCTTCTGGAGTAGAAGCACGGTGTGTCATCCGCTTTGTTGAGTAGATGGAGATTTGAGTCTATTTCCCAGTCCTCCATTTCATCTCCTCTTTTGTCAGTATCTGGGTATCTCCATCTTTCTGAACGACTATTAAAGTCTCCGACAATAATGCAGTTTGTGTCAGTTATATTCATGTTTGAGAGTGTAAGGTCCTTATCTGCTGGGCTGTACAGATTGTAAATTCTTATTTTCACATCCTTTATCATTATATCAACACCTATAATTTCCGTTTGGTTGTCAGAGATCACAGATACTTCGCTGCAAGGTATTGTATTTCGTGTAAGTATTAGAACTCCTCCTTTGTGTCCTTCGCGGTCAAAACGTGTGGCCTGGTATCCTCTGACTGAGAATTTGCGATTGGCATTGAGGTGTGTCTCTTGAATACATGCCACATCTATTCTATTTTTATGAAGACACTGTGTTAGGGAGACTTTCTTGTTATAAACTCCTTCGGCATTCTACTGTAGTATGTTGAGTGTCCGGGGTGTTTGGTTAGTAGCTCTTAACCTACTCCTCTGTGCCTTGACTCCACAACACAGGGGAAGGTGACCACCAGTAGTCATGGGTGGACCCCCTCGAGGCAGGGGACCCGGCAGTATCACCGCCTGATGGGACTTCGCGGGATTAGCACCATAACGATTAATTTTAAATTGTGACATTATGAATCAAGTTACGTTGTACTGCTTTGTCAAGCCTGTGGCTTAGTACATCCTATTTCGACAAGCATTTATTCGGGATGCTTTCCCTAGCCTTTGACTGTCCCCAGTATACCTAAAAGGCAGCAGGTTTGTTTGTCGCTTGGTTTGGTCCCTCTCCCTTGACCTGTCCGACATGGTTGACCCTACCAGTAGCTGTGCTACCGTCGGGATAGCTCTTGGGGTCATTGGAACGCGCAAGCCCCTCTACCTCGTCACGGTGGACACACAGCAGAGGGGAAAAACCAGATTGATTACATTCTTCTTCTTCTGCGTTCATCCGGAGTTTTTTTTTCGGATGTGATTGCGTTGTGCCTGTTTACATCAGAGCTGCGTTCTTGCGCCGTTAGGCCGACACATCCGACTTCTGCGGGCATTTGTTGACCGGGTTAACCTTCCCGGGGATTACATTCTGATTAGCATAAGATTTAGAAATGCGCTAACAATAGCAAAAACAGTTCCCAGTGCTGATTGTTATAGTGACCACAGATTACTTACAGGAATATTGAGGATAAAGTTAAAGAAAGTCAAGTATATAACAGGAAACACTAAATATGATTTGAGTAACAACAAGAAATACAAAACAAATTCAACGTAGAAGTACAGAACAGATTTGATATATTGTCTGATCTAGATATCCTATTCCAGGATGTGGATGATTAATGGGAAATGAAGAATTCAATCAGTTTGGCTGCAGAAACAACTATTCCAAAATTAAAGAAGATGGGTCGTAAGAAATGGATGACAGAAGACATTTTACAAATATTGGAAACAAGAAGACTCAACAAAAATAATTCTGCCAAATATGAAGAAATTTTTAGACAAGTCAGAATCGTATGTAAGGAGGCAGAATAAGCATGGCTTGAGAAACATTGCTTAGAAATTAAAAACAACACAACTGTCAAAATACCAAATTAGTGCACAAAAGAATTCAGGATCTTACTAACAAAAGAACAAGTGCATCAGCAGGCTGTTTAAAAACTAAAGATTGCAAAATCATAATAGAAAAAGATCAGATTCTACAGGTATGGTCAGACTATGTGAAAAACCTTTATGATGATAACAGAGATGAACAGTATGATATCCGATTTAATAATGAAGGACCGCCAATTTTGAAGATGGAGGCTGGAAATTTTCTTAAATATATGAAAGCTGGCAAGGCCCCCGGATCAGATAACATTACAACATAAATGATTAAAGCTTCAGAAGAATATGGAATAGATCAAGTCATCAGACTGCTGAACACATTATATGATACCGGAGATACACCTGAATTATGTAATTCTGTATTTATTGCAATCCCAAATAAAACAGAAGCATTGGAATGTGATCAACATAGAACAATTAGTATAATGAGTCACATCACAAAGATTTTGCTACGAATTATCATTCAAAGAGTGAGGAAGAAAATACAACCTGAAATAGGGGAAGAACAATGTGGGTTTCTAGAAGGAAAGGGTACAGTAAATGCTGTGTATATGCTGCGAACAGTTATTGAACGTTCTATAGAAGTAAACTAGGATATACATTTTTTGCTTTATTGACTACACAAAGGCTATTGATAGAGTTAGACATGTCAACTTGGTAGATATGCTTGCAGATCTACAAATTGATGGGAAAGACATTAGACTTATTAAAAACAAACATATTGGAAACAACAAGCTGCCATAAGGATTGATAATGAAGTGGGACAATATCAACCTATTAAGAGAGGTGTTAAGCAAGGATGTGTAATGTCTCCAGATCTTTTTTCCCTATATAGTGAAAATATTTTCAGGAATTTAGAAGATGTAAATGGAATCATCATTGGAGGACGAAACATCAATAACATTAGATATGCAGATGATACAGTATTGATCGGAGACAATGAGCAGGATCTGCAACAATTAGTAGATGTGGTTGTTACACACAGTGAACAACTTGGGTTAGAATTAAATTGTAAAAAGACACAGATTATGGTCGTCACTAGGAAGAAGGAAATACCACAATGTAATATACAAGTAAATGGGAATATTCTTCAACAAGTGAATCGGTACACTTATCTCGGAACAGTCATAACATCTGATGGGAGATGCCTTGAAGAGATTAGAACAAGAATCGCCATGGCGAAAGTAGCCTTTAGCAAGATGAAAAACATACTGACCAATAAAAAGATATCAATTGAAACGAGAAAAAGAGTGTTGAGATGCTACATAGAACCTGTACTTTTATATGGATGTGAAACTTGGACAATGAGCAGTCAAGCTTAAAAGCATCTCATGGCTGCAGAAATGTGGTTTCTGAGGAAAATGCAAAGAATACCATGGACGGAAAGAAAAACCAATGACCAAGTACTACAGGAGACAAATGAAAATCGTAAACTGATTAGAGAAATTAGACGTAGACAGTCAAAATTGTTTGGATATGTTATGAGAAGAGATGGATTGGAGAACTTAGTGACAACTGACAAGATCAAAGGGAACAGGCCAAGGGGAGGACCGAGAAGTAAAAACCTGGATGGCTTGGCATCATGGCATGGGCGAGACAGGAACACTGAGCTGATCCACGACTCTGGTGATCGAGTGACATGGCGAGTCATGATCGCCCACGCTTTCCGGCATGGCACGTGATTGATTGATTGATTGATTGTCTGTTTCAGACAGTTGTTACTTTAAATTTTTTCTGTTTCAGACAGTTATTACTTTAACTTTTTCTGTTTCAGACAGTTATTACTTTAACTTTTTCTGTTTCAGACAGTTGTTACTTTAACTTTTTTCTGTTTCTTCTTCTTCTTCTGCTGCGTTCATCCGGATTTTTCTTTCGGATGTGACTGCGTTGTGCCTGTTTACAGCAGAGCTGCGTTCTTGCGTCGTTAGGCCGACACATCCGACTTCTGCGGTTTTCCGTTTCAGACAGTTATTACTTTAACTTTTTTCTGTTTCAGACAGTTATTACTTTAACTTTTTTTCTGTTTGAGACAGTTATTACTTTAACTTTTTCTGTTTCAGACAGTTATTACTTTAAATTTTTCTGTTTCAGACATTTATTACTTTTAACGTGTTATATCCCACAGAGTTGTTACTTTTAACGTGTTATATCCCACAGAGTTGTTACTTTATTTCTGGGCCAGACAGTAGTTATTCTAACCATACGTGTTCCTGGAGCTGCGACTGTGTAGTGAATAGCTGGCTTGCTGCCGGCCCGGTGGTTATAAGTTTGAATCCGCATATAGTCGGATGTTCATAATACACCTAGACTCTCGGGTCGAACCAGGCCTACATGGACACCAGGAAATGTCTGGGGGCATGAAGGCGGTCGGAGTTATACTGACCACATCAGCCCTCCAGTGTCGGTTGGTCTATAACAAAATGGGGGATAGCACCGTATATCTAAAAATTTACGTTTTTTTTTTTTTAGTTTAGTCTACGGATGAACATCGCGGCACATGGGTGTAACCCATAAGTGCTCCGTTCTCCTCCTAACTCAAGCCTGAGTCAGGAGAAACTCAGCTTAGTGCACGAACTCCGTAGCACCGGCGAGGATCCTGAAATACTTTGGAAAGATTTTTAACTCGAAATTTTGCTCGGGCAGCGCCGTTAGGTTACTCTTTGTCGATTTCCAACTGCCAAGGGATTTTTTACGTGCGCAACAATACACACTGGCGTCCGATCTCACTACCCAGAGACCAGGGGAAATTTTATTACTAGAAGTCCACATGAAAAAATCCCGGCCCTCACCGGGGCTTGAACCTGAGACCTCCAACACTCGAGGCGGACACCAGACCTCGAGACAACTTAGGCCCCCTGTATAAGAGGTGCTTTAGTTTGTGTTTACTAATCTTTAAATCCCAGATAGGTATTACATTATATCCCAGACAGGTATTACTTTATTTCCCAGACAGGTATTACTTTATATCCCAGACAGGTATTACTTTATATCACAGACAGGTATTACTTTATATTCCAGACAGAGATTACTTTATATCCCAGACAGGTATTACTTGATACGTTTATATCCCATATGGTATTACTTTATATCCCAGACAGCTATTGCTTTATATCGCAGACAGGTATTACTTTATATCCCAGACAGGTATTACTTTATATCACAGACAGGTATTATTTGATACCTTTATATTCCAGACAGGTATTACTTTATATCCCAGACAGGTATTACTTGATACGTTTATATCCCAGACAGGTATTACTTTATATCCCAGACAGGTATTATTTTATATTCCAGACAGGGATTACTTTATATCCCAGACAGGTATTACTTGATACGTTTATATCCCAGATAGGTATTACATTATATCCCAGACAGCTATTGCTTTATATCGCAGACAGGTATTACTTTATATCCCAGACAGGTATTACTTTATATCACAGACAGGTATTATTTGATACCTTTATATTCCAGACAGGTATTACTTTATATCCCAGACAGGTATTACTTGATACGTTTATATCCCAGACAGGTATTACTTTATATCCCAGACAGGTATTATTTTATATTCCAGACAGGGATTACTTTATATCCCAGACAGGTATTACTTGATACGTTTATATCCCAGATAGGTATTACTTTATATCCCAGACAGCTATTGCTTTATATCGCAGACATGTATTACTTTATATCGCAGCCAGGTATTACTTTATATCCCAGACAGGTATTACTTTATATCACAGACAGGTATTACTTGATACGTTTATATCCCAGACAGGTATTACTTTATATCCCAGACAGGGATTACTTTATATCCCAGACATGTATTACTTTATATCACAGACAGGTATTACTTGATACGTTTATATCCCAGACAGGTATTACTTTATATCCCAGACAGGTATTACTTTATATTCCAGACAGAGATTACTTTATATCCCAGACAGATATTACTTGATATGTTTATATCCCAGATAGGTATTAATTTATATCCCAGACAGCTATTGCTTTATATCGCAGACAGGTATTACTTTATATCCCAGACAGGTATTACTTTATATCCCAGACAGGTATTATTTGATACCTTTATATTCCAGACAGGTATTACTTTATATCCCAGACAGGGATTACTTTATATCCCAGACAGGTATTACTTGATACGTTTATATCCCAGACAGGCATTACTTTATATCCCAGACAGCTATTGCTTTATATCCCAGACAGCTATTACTTTATATCCCAGACATATTACTTTATATCCCAGATGGGTATTACTTTATATCTCAGACAGGTATTACTTTATATCCCAGACATGTATTACTTTATATCCCTGACATGTATTACTTTATATCCCTGACAGGTATTACTTTATATCCCTGACAGGCATTACTTTATATCCCAGACAGGTATTACTTGATACCTTTATATCCCAGACATATATTATGTGATACCTTTATATCCCAGACAGGTATTACTTTATATCCCAGGCAGGTATTACTTTATATCCTAGACGTACATCACTTGATACCTTTATATCCCAGACAGGTATTACTTTATATCCCAGACAGGTATTACTTGATACTTTTATAACCCAGACAGGTATTAGTTATTGATACCTTTATATTCCAGACTGGTATTACTTTATACCTCAGACAATTATTACTTTATATGCCAGACAGGTATTTCTTGTACCTTTTTATCGCAGACGAGTATTTCATTATAATATCCCAGACTTGTATTACGTTATATCCCAGACAAGCATTACTTTACATCCCAGACAGGCAATACCTTATATCTCAGACAGGTATTACTTTATACCCCAGAAGGGTATTACTGTGGTACCTCGGGTTACGAACGCCTCAGGTCACGAACAATTCAGGTTACGAACAACAACTTCGAAAATTGCATGTCTCGGGTAACGAACAGTGCCTCGGTTTACGAACGTTGGTGAGAGAGAGAGGCGGGGAGAGAGAGAGAGAGAGAGAGAGAGAGAGAGAGAGAGAGAGAGAGAGAGCAAGGTGTAACGTTGGAGACAAACGATCGCGTACAGTACAAACAGTACTACAGATGAGCTTGTGGATCTTCAGAATTAACAGCTAAAGACATTAAAGGAGGAGCAGTCGTCCGATGATGAGGAGTCAGTGACCGTTTCAACTGCCAGGATTAAAGAAATTTGCAGCAAGTGGGCAGACGTCGAAGACTTCATTGTGAACCATCATACAAGCAAACTTGTTGTTAACAGGGCAGTAAACCTGATGAATGATAACGCGATGGCTCACTTCAGAAAGATTCTCCAGCAAAGGAAGCGACAAATTTTCCTTGATAGTTCCTTGGTGCAGAAAGATTCCATGTCGGCTGCCAAGAAACAGCGACAAGATACTAATGAAACTATTGATTCAGAATAACAAAGAAAGTGACAAATTTCCCATGATCGCTTTCTTGGTAATAAAGATAGACTAACTCTTTTTTTTTATATTTTACATTTAATTCATTTGGTTTAGTTAGGCGGGTAAGTAGATTGCGAATAATTAAGTAGCTATGTATAAATAAGAGATACATTTTTAGGTGGGTAAGTAGATTGTGGATAAGTAAGTAGCTCTGTATAAGTAAGAGATAGGTAGTTAGATGGAGAAGTAGCTAAGAAAATCGGGAATATAGAGAGATAGACAAATAAATTGATAAACACATAATATTTTAAAGTTAATATTTTAATATGCAACAGATCATGTCCTTGAAAGTGATGTTTCACGAGTTATGTTTGTATAATTAACACAGCTCGGTTAACAAAACACAACACAATAATATAAATTTGTCGATCTTTATTTATGGTCTTTTAGGCTTGAATTAACCTGATACAATCTATTTACACATGCAATCTGTTAATGTGACATGGCAATGTTTATATTCCTGTTCAACTAGGAGTCATATACAATCCGATCTATCAATCAAGTACCGCCTCCACAATTATGGTTGGTGTCTAAGGATGTCCAAAACTATTTGTCTTTCACTCTGGGTACAAGGGTACAATCTAACAGACTGATGTTCGCCTATCTCTTGGTGATATCCTCCCACTTGTATCGCTGCCAACCTCTTGCTCGACTGTCTTCAACTGTTCATGTAGTGTTTATAGCAGAGCCGTGTCGTTTAACCCGATACTCACTTCACAGGTATTGCGAGCTTGGAACATCATTAGATATAGTTTGTATCTATCACCTATGACCGGTTGAACTATAGCATGTACGGTAGCCGTTCAGCGTTGTGGTGTGTTACAGTCTCAGATCTTAAGTCAACTGTCCGTTGGACTAGTTGAGTTTGTGTTTGTTTAGTGTACCCTTGGTAGAATCTATCCATCTACGTCTTGGTCTGCCTCTAGCTGTTTATCTTGCCCCTCTTGGACTGTAGACATAAAGTTTTGGCTGATTGGGCTTCAAGATGTTGTAGCCACTTTGTTTGTTTCTAAGTCAATGCCTTCTAGTGGAACCGGCAGCTGCTTTCATTTTATTTGAGATGTAGCCGCTTGACTCCTAGGCGATGTACAGCTTCTATACTTGATATTGGTTGTAGAATGTTGCGAAAAGGTTTTGCCACATGTTTATATTTGCCCTTAACTTGTGAAACACGCGCCCGTTTGGTCAGAATTGAGCACTTGTTGACAGTAATTTACTTCTTCTATTTTACACTTTGTTGATGTGAAACTGTGTCGACCATAATGATTTTTGTTTCTGTTTTATGGGAAGCTTATTTCCCTGGAGCAGGTTGCGGTTGCGGTTGGTTGGCTGCAGCCATAGCAGCAGCATTGTTGTTGTTGTTGCCCATCAACAAAGCCAAGAGGAGAGGCCAGACGCCCAGACCACCACCGCCGCCGCCGCCTCCGTTGGATGACTTGTGGTGGTGGTGGTGATGATTGTGAGAGTGCGAATGGGAGTGGCTGTGTCTGTGGTGTCCCATGTGGTGATGCCTGTGATGATGGTGCATCATGTGTGCATGGACCACATCCACAAGGAGGCTGGAGACAACAAGAAGTAGGAAAACGATGCTGAATGTCGAGGGCTTCATGGCGGCGTGTGAGTTTTCAGTGTAGTTGCTGCACGTTCTGCAGGATCACCTCAGCTACGACTGTGTCAAGTACACGATCTGTGTCGGCTAAGGGATGCCTGTCATCGAATGTTGAGCCGTATTTATACATGGAAGAAACGCCGTGTGCAATTCATCCACCACGAACTGTTTGCAGAACACGATATTCTGTGTACCTATTGAGTCGAAGCAAATTGTTTTTGCTAGAAGCCGTCCTGGATTTACTTTATACCGAGTAACTCGCCTAGTATTCAATGGTCATACCAGACATAAATGGCTTAAGGATTATTTTTTTTTATGTATTGATCGCAGGATGATCATAGATCACCAACGCCAGGTGGGTTATTTGGTAAAGGATGCATCCAGACAATTCAGAGGATCTGATCGTGGGCATTGTTCAGCGCTCGACTTGCTAAATGCTGTAGGAATTCACACCCATGCTTTTGTCATCATGTTTAGTACTGTTTGAGGTCGCGGTTTGTGTATTTCTTGATGCTAGATTGGTGACCTTACAAGACCCATTTTGAGCTCTCTCGTTTCGTGGTAGGATCTAAAGATATGTGTTCAAGTGTAGGCCTTTCAGAAGAGTGATGAATCTCTTTGAGTTGTAATCCTGCCCAGTTTATTGACAACAACACGATCGTCAATAAAAAGTGAGCCATCTCAAGGACATTCTGTTTCGGGTGAATTGAAAGTGACTATTCAACTCACGACGGACAGGGCAAGTGGAGAAGGACGGAGGGACCACACTGCCTATAATGATGCTATCAGGAATGAACTTGACAGTTATGATGGGCGCATGTATCGGCGGATTAGCTGACGTCTTCTTCGGTGCAATTAGGGCGCCAAAAACAATCGATAGTTGACTGCATTTACGCTAATGAATGTCAAGGGTTTACCTTTTGTAGGCAAGCGCTGTAACTAGTTTTCTCATTTGTAGGGCATTTGTACAAATATTTGTTTCTCGCTTAATGGTGATTGTTATACAGTAGGCTTCTGCGTTCTTTTCCTGTGTCTTTCTTTCTAGCTATATTTCTTTCTTTGTTCTTTTCTTTTTGTAATTCTAGGACAACTTCGTGTAGTCGCAACTAATGCACTTCGGAACAATGAACAATAAAAGTTTCTTTCATTTTGAACATGAAACGTCGAGTGCACCTCGGGTGCTAAAGCGTCAGTTTAGGGCCAAGAGTTAGTCAAGTTTGTTAAGGACGGGGGTCTTGTCGAACACATAGAGATTTTCTTACGAACAGTAATATCTTATTTATTTAATGATGATATTCGTGTTGTTTCTGTCGTTGTCTTTGTTTCTGTCGTTGTCGTTGCTATTGTTGTAGTAATTCTTCTTCTTCTTCTTCTTCTTCTTCTTCTTCTTCTTCTTCTTCTTCTTCTTCTTCTTCTTCTTCTTCTTCTTCTTCTTCTTCTTCTTCTTCTTCATCATCATCATCATCTTCTTCTCTTCTTTTCTCACTATTTTCTTCTTCTTTTCTTTCCCTTTCTTCTTTTCTCACCGTTTTCATTTTCTTTTCTAAACGTCTTGTCTTCTTCTTTCATCATCTTCTTCTTTTTCTCCGCGGCCTCCCCCCCCCCCCCCCCCCCCACTCGTCGTCTGCTTCTTTTTTATCTTTATTTCCTCCTCCACCTCCGTCTTCTTATTGCGTTGACAGGCTTGGATTCTAGTGTTGGGACATGACCATGGATGTTGTAGTGAACGAATAGCTCGAGATAGCCATACAGTCTTTCTGTAGCTTGGGTTGTTGGGAGCTGGTATTGATCTGGGATAGTTTTGGCTGTGAAGTATTCTCTACAGTCATGTAGGATAATGTTGTTTTATTACACCCACAGCGAGAGAGAGAGAGGAGGGGGGAGTGGGGGGAGAGAGAGGCAGAGAGATGAGGGGGGAGTGGGGGGGGGGAGAGAGACAGAGAGGGGGGGGGGAGGATGGATACACACACTGTTCTGTTCCATTGTGAGTTTGCGAAACCAGTGCTCTTGAAATGTGCAGTGTCCACATCTCCATATGGTCTCGTGTTTGCTTCACTGCAGGCGTCTCCATCTGTCGTGGATTAACGTAGAGTTGTATATTCCGCTTCTGTCTGCAGGTTTGTTTACTTGTTTTGACTTCTTCGGAATTCGTCACGGTTTGTTAGGGGTTGTGGTTCCATGGCCGTGTTCTGTCCGATGTCCATTCTTTCTAATCTTCTTCCTCCTCTTCTTCCTCCTCCTCCTCCTCTTCCTCCTCCCACTATGTCGTTCAGATGACTTCTCTGGTACCAGATTTAAAATGCGCTTCCAGACATTTTCTGTTTCATACAGTTGTTACTTTAACTTTTTCTGTTTCAGACAGTTGTTACGTTAACTTTTTCTGTTTCATACAGTTGTTACATTAACTTTTTCTGTTTCATACAGTTGTTACTTTAACTTTTTCTGTTTCAGACAGTTGTTACATTAACTTTTTCTGTTTCATACAGTTGTTACTTTAACTTTTTCTGTTTCATACAGTTGTTACTTTAACTTTTTCTGTTTCATACAGTTGTTACTTTAACTTTTTATGTTTCATACAGTTGTTACTTTAACTTTTTATGTTTCATACAGTTGTTACTTTAACTTTTTATGTTTCATACAGTTGTTACTTTAACTTTTTATGTTTCATACAGTTGTTACTTTAACTTTTTCTTTTTCAAAGGTATTACTTTATATCCCAGACAGTTATTACTTTATACCCCAGACAGGTATTACTTCTTCTTCTTCGTTCATCCGGAGTTTTTTTTCGGATGTGATTGCGTTGTGCCTGTTTACAGCAGAGCTGCGTTCTTGCGCCGTTAGGCCGACACATCCGACTTCTGCGGGCATTTGTTGACCGGGTTAACCTTCCCGGGGGTTTCTTAGGACGTTTGACTCTCACTGTTGTGGTGTTATCCCCCATCCCAGCTGGTCCATATAGAACAGCCAAAGATCCTGGTCAGCCCTCAAGGGAAGGCAGGGGCAGACCATGGGCATTCCCCGCCATCCAAGGAGGCTTCCATACTTGCAGAGCCAACACACAGCGCTCTGGTACTGGGCTCACCCAAGGAATCGTCACGTCCTGCACATGGCTGCTTAGCCTCACTTCCGTATATTGGGCCTTCCGTTCACCATAGGCTGTTCTTCCGGAAACCAGAAGTATGCAGTCTGCAGATGACATCCACACAGTGAGCTTTCGATTCGGACTTTCCATGTAATGGATTTGCTATCCAAGCAATATTCCATTTCGTGCCACTAGGACACTTTTCCACCTTTTATGAAGCCCACACAGTGGGCTTTTGATTCGGATTTTCCACGTAATGGATTTGCTATCCAAGCAATATTCCATTTCATGCCACAAGGACACTTTTCCACCTTTTATGAAGCCCACACAATGGGCTTTTGATTCGGACTTTCCACGTAATGGATTTGCTATCCAAGCAATATTCCATTTCATGCCGCTAGGACACTTTTCCACCTTTTATGAAGCCCACACAGCGAGCTTTCGATTTGGACTTTCCACATAATGGATTTGCTATCCAACCAATATTCCATTTCATGCCTCTGGGTCTTCATGCACCTTTAAATGTCAACCTGTATATAGTTAAAGTAAGCTGCGGTCAACTTAAGCTTGTTAATATCTCCATAGAGCTTGTCCTCAAATGAAGCAGGTGTGGGCCAAAATATCTTTCTCTGTTCTGCATACGTTGGGCAATGCTGCAGCAAATGATTTGCTGTCATTTTTCCAGTTCTACAATTACATTCATCGGTATCTCCTATCTTTAGTTTATTGAACAAGTGGTATTTCAGCCTGTTATGTCCTGTGCGGAGTCTGAAGATTGCTACTTGTTCTCTTCGGTCGAGTTTGTAATATGCATCATCCTTCTGATGGCCTGGATGCTCTGATTCCCATTTGGTTCTATAAGTGCTTTTTATCAACCTCTTTGCCTCATTATAGGTTATGTCTATGTCAGGCTGTGGTAGTCGTCCGCCTTCTTTTGCCAGTCTGTCAGCCTCTTCGTTTCCAGGTATACTGCAATGTGATGGGATCCACTGTATTACAACTTTTTTGGATTTCTGGCATAGACCATGGAGTGCTGCTCTTAGGTCAGTTAGTTCTGTGCTGTTATTGTTCTTCAGTATTGAGACAGCTGACTTTGCATCTGTGAAGATAGCTATTTGCTTCTCTTTATTTTCCTCCATCAGGAGCATTTCTGCTGCAGTTTTCAGAGCCTCTACCCCCGCTTTGAGGTTACTTGAAAATTTTCCAGTTGCCATTGAATGTGTTTTTTTCACTCCATTTTTTAAATTTAGGAGAACTCCTCCTCCTCCATTCTCTATTGAATTTTTGGCTGATCCATCTGTATATGCATGGGTCCAATTCCTGCTTGGGTAATGTTCTTTTATGTAGTTTAGGGTTATTTCTCTTCTTTCGGTTTCATGCTGAGTGTTCTTTTTCTCAATACCAGGAATGTTTTCTATCATCTCAGGCAGTTGCTGCTGTCGCCAAGCTGGGAACTTGTGTGCATTGTGTATGGGCTTGACTGTTGATATGTTAAGAATAGGATCTGCCCTAATCCTTCGTTTTGCAGTTTCTACAAAGTTGCTACGCTTCAGTCTTCCCTTTCCAAAACCATTAAATCTGTTGTACATAGGGTGGTCTGTCAATCTTCTAAATTTTTCTGCTTGTTGCTGGGCTCTGCTATCTCTTCTATCCTGCATTGGTTGTAAACAAGTGATCTTTTCTAGTTCATTAATAGGCGTTGTCTTCAGGCTTCCAGTTATGATTCGCAGTCCTTGGTTTTGGACTCTACTTATTTTGTTAAAGTTTGACTTAGCTGCTGTTGCCCAAGCTGCAATGCCATATTCCAGTACTGGCCTCACCCGTCCAGTATATAACTTCTTGAGAACTTTCTCATCTGCTCCCCACGTTGTACCAGCAAGCTTTTTCATGATTGCCATTCTCTGCCTTGCTCTTGTTCGATTTTTCTCAACCTGTGTCTTCCATGTCAGGCGACGATCAAAGGTGACTCCTCTCCTAGATAGTTTGGATTTTCTTCATGGCGCAATATTTTTCCATTCAATACCAGCTTAGGTTGCTGAGGTTTATTTGAGAGGGAGAACACTGTGCATGTTGTTTTCTCCTCACTTATCTTCACTAGCCATGATTTTGACCAGTCCTCTAGCGCTAATAAGGCTTGCTGTATTCTGCTGTTAGCTGTGCTAATATATTCTTCAGATGTCCATATGGCTAGGTCATCTGCAAAGGAGGATGTGTGTACTCTGGCTGGAAAATTTTCTGTGATGTCATTTATATATGCTAGGAATAATGTTGGTGAAAGAACTCCTCCTTGGGGGACACCTTGCTCCAGCAGCATCATTTTGCTTGTTTGTCCTTGTACTTTTGTCCTGGCAGTTCTGTTCTCAAGGTAGTGGCTGATCCATTTATACATTTTTCCACAAACATGCATGTTTTGCAGTTTTACTTTCAGTCCTTCCTTCCATACTTTATCAAATGCTTTTTCTAAATCTATCCAGACTGCTAGTGTGTGCTTTTTCTCTTGGAAGGCATCCTCTATTTCCTGAGCTATATAGGTTATTTGATCTTCAGTGGATCTGTACTTTCTGAATCCTGCTTGGTGTGGTGTTAAGAGTTTGTTTTCTTCCAGATGCCATGTTAGCCTGCCATTGATAATGCGTTCCATTAATTTTCCTACACAGCTAAGTAGACTGATAGGTCGATAGCCATTTGGTTCTTCCAGGTCTTTTCCTTTCTTTGGGACTGGTATTAGTATAGCTTCCTTCCATGCCTGTGGGACTATTCCTCTCTTCCAGCTGTTATTTAGGACTGCTAGTAGTTTCTTCTTTGCCTTGGTGCCTAGTCCTATTAGCATTTCATTTGTGATTCCATCCTTTCCTGGTGATTTCTTCTTTTTTAGGGTATTCATTGCCTGTTCCATTTCTTCCATTGTTAGATTTGCCATCATATATTCTGCTGCTGTCTCTGTATTTCTATGATGTATCTGTTTGTCTTTGATTGCTTTCTTCTGTTCAGTTGTAATATCAATGTGGTTTGCATTGGCATAGTGTTCCATTAGTGCATTTGCAGCCTTTTTTCCTGTAAGCAAGGCATTTCCTTGTTTAATTGTTATTTGTTTGTTTCTAGGTCCTTCATTGTTCATGGCTTTCACTAGTTTCCATAGTTTGTTTCCATCCCTGTCAAAATTCAGGTTTTCTGTTTTTTCCCTCCAACGATCTCTTGTTGTTTGATTTACTGTTCTTTTATATTTTGCTGAGATGGCTTTGAGAGAGGTATTCGCTTCAATTGTTTGTTCTCTCTCTGCTGTCTTCCTGGCATCTTCAACTTTGTCCTCCAAACTTTGTAGTTCTTCAGTCCAGTATGGTTTGTAATTTTTCCTCGCTCCTCTTGGAATGGACTCAGTGGCTGCCTGTATTATTGCTCTGTTTAGACTTTCCACCATTTGCTTCATGTTACCATATCGTGTATTTATGTTTTCACAATATTTGTCTGTTAGTGTGGCAAATCTGTCCCAATCTGCTCGTTTGTAATTCCAGCGGGGCAAGGGCTTTTGCTCCTGTGGAACATACTCCATATTCATTACAAGCTTGATTGGTCTGTGGTCACTACCTGCTAATTGGTCCAGCACATGGCGATCGATTTTGTGGAGGATGTCTCCTGTGCAGAAAGCTAAGTCTGGAGTAGAAGTGGTAATCCATCTTCTGGAGTAGAAGCTCGGTGTGTCATCCGCTTTGTTGAGTAGATGGAGATTTGAGTCTATTTCCCAGTCCTCCACTTCATCTCCTCTTTTGTCAGTATCTGGGTATCCCCATCTTTCTGAATGGCTATTAAAGTCTCCGACAATAATGCAATTTGTGTCAGTTATTTTCATGTTTGAGAGTGTAAGATCCTTATCTGCTGGACTATAAAGATTGTAAATTCTTATTTTCACGTCCTTTATCATTATATCAACACCTATAATTTCTGTTTGGTTGTCAGAGATCACAGATACTTCGCTGCAAGGTATTGTATTTCGTGTAAGTATTAGAACTCCTCCTTTATGTCCTTCGCGGTCGAAACGTGTGGCCTGATATCCCCTGACTGAAAATTTGTGCTTGGCGTTGAGGTGTGTCTCTTGAATGCATGCCACATCTATTCTATCTTATGAAGACGCTGTGTCAGGGATTCTTTCTTGTTATAAACTCCTTCGGCATTCCACTGTAGTATGTTGAGTGTCCTTGGTATTTGGTCAATAGCTCTTAACCTACTCCTCTGTGCCTTGACTCCACAGCACAGGGGAAGGTGACCACCAGTAGTCATGGGTGGACCCCCTCGAGGCAGGGGGCCCGGCACTATCACCGCCTGATGGGACTTCACGGGATTAGCACCATAACGATTAATTTTCATCTGTGGCATCATGAAATGATAAAGTTACGTTGCACTGCTTTGTCAAGCCTGTGGCTCAGTACATCCGATTTCGACAAGCATATTTTGGGGTGCTTTCCCTAGCCTTTGACTGTCCCCAGTCTACCTACAAGGCAGCAGGTTTGTGCGTCACTTCGTCTGGTCCCTCTCCCTTGACCTGTCCGACATGGGTGACCCTACCAGTAGCTGTGCTACCGTCGGCATAGCTCTTGGGGTCATTGGAACGCGGAAGCCCCTCTACCTCGTCAAGGTGGACGCACGGCAGAGGGGAGGTATTACTTGATACCTTTATATCCCAGACAGGTTTTACTTTATACCACAAACAGGTATTACTTTATACATCAGACAGGTATTACTTTATATCCCAGACAGGTATTACTTTATACCCCAGACATGTATTACTTTATACCCCAGACAGGCATTACTTTACATCTCAGACAGGTATTACTTTATACCACATACAGGTATTACTTGATACCTTTATATCCCAGACATGTTTTACTTTATACCCCAGACATGTTTTACTTTATACCCCAGACATGTTTTACTTTATACCCCAAACAGGTATTACTTTATATATCAGACAGGTATTACTTTATATATCAGACAGGTATTACTGGATACCTTTATACCCCTGACAGGTATTACTTTATATGTCAGACAGGTATTACTTTATATGTCAGACAGGTATTACTTGATACCCTTATATCACAGACAGGTATTTCTTGATAATGTTATGGCACAGACAGTTACAACTTTAACCGCTTATCTCTGTGTCAGCTATTACCGTAACCGTTTCTATTCCGGACACCTGTTTGCCTACTTCACCTACTGTAACTCCTGATGAAACAGAAGAGCGCTGCCTTCTACCGTTAGCTTAGTGGAAACATTACTTTACAGTAACAACTGTACAAGAAGAGATCAGTTTATGTGGCAGAGAACAAGAGAGAGAGAGAGAGGAGAGAGAAAGAAAGAAAGAGAGAGAGAGAGAGAGAGAGAGAGAGAGAGAGAGAGAGAGAGAAGAAGAAGAAGAAGAAGAAGAAGAAGAAGAAGAAGAAGAAGAAGAAGAAGAAGAAGAAGAAGAAGAAGAAGAAGAAGAAGAAGAAGAAGAAGAAGAAGAAGAAGAAGAAGAAGAAGAAGAAGAAGAAGAAGAAGAAGAAAAAAAAAAAAAAAAGAAGAACGAACGAACGAACGAACAAACAGACTTTATTTTCAAAGGGTAACAAATTGGGCACGCAGGCCCGTCTTACATTCGGCCCTTCCAATCATTCATCTTTCTTTCATCAACAGTGCATAGGAAAAAAACATTGTCACATGAATTTTGTAAACATAAACAATGCATATTACTATGCTATGAGACACATCCACCACCCACCCACACATCCCCCATTCACTCCAACTTCCCCACCCAACCACACACACACATACAATACATTCCCCCACCCATACACCACATCCCTACACCTACACATCTCCCTACCCACACACACCTCTCACCCACCACACATCCCATCCACCCACACCCCAAGCACACATACATTCAATAACCCACACATCCCCCACCTACACACATCTCCCCACCCACTCACATATCCTCTACCCGTCCCATTTCCCACCAACAATCACTCACCCAATATCCTCCTCCACCCACACACCTCCAACCACCCAACCAAACACACATTCCTCAGCCACACACATGTCTCCCCGTCAACTCACATATTCCGCACCTACCCACACACAAATTCCGGACTCACCCACATAATCTCCCATCTCCCCCAGCCCACTCACAGATCCCGAGCCCGCACCTACAAACATCCCCCACCATCTCCTAACCTGCACACACTCACCCACCCACATATCCTCTACCCACCCACACATCCTCTACCCACCCATCCCCCAACCAAACATCCCTTAACCACACACCCTTACTCATATACAATCACCCACCCACACATCCTCTACCCAACCACACATCATCCACCCAACCACACATCCTCCATCCACCCATTCCCCCAGCCACACATCCCTTAACCACACACCCCTACCCATATACACACACATCCCCACCCACGCACAATCTCCCCACCCATACAAACATCCCTCACACACATCCCCACCCACCAACACATTCCCCATTCACAAACACACACCTCCCATCCACGCACACACAACCCATACATTCATCCCCTCACACATCCCTAGACACACGTACTTATCTCTCAACCACTAACACCCACACATCCCTTACCCACTCATCAACACATACATCTCCTATCTACCCACCCACACTCACACATCCCAACCACCCATCTAAGCACACATCCCCCACACTCACACACATCCTTCACCCACCCACAAACCCAACCACACCTTCACCCACCCACACAAACATCATTTAACCACACCCAGCTCCCGTCCCACACAATACCACACCCACACACATCCCAAAGACACATCCCTCACCCACACACACATCTATCCACACATCTCCTACCCATCCACACATCCCCCAACTACAATCACCCTCACTACCCACACATACATCCTTCATTCAGCCACACACACCTCCACCCAGCCAGACATATCCCCCACCCACACACACATCTCCAAATCCATCACCCACACCCGTCACGCACCCCTCCCCCAACCCACACACCCCCACACCCAACACACATTCACCCACACACACTCCCCACCCATCCACCCAAACATCCCTCACCCACACACACATCCCCAAACCCACAACCACCCCCACCTGCACACATCTCCCACCCACCACATATCCCCACACCCACATCTCCCCACCCACACATATACCCCCACCCATTCCATAACCCACCATCAATCATCCACCAACATATCCTCCTCCACCCACTCACCCACAACCACCTACACAAACACACATCCCCACCCACAAACATATCTCCCCATACACCCATACATCTCGCACGCACCCACACACAATCCCCCACCCACCCACACACAATCCCCCACCCACCCACACAAACCCACCCCTCCCACCTACACATCCTGAACCCACCCACACACATCACGAATCCACCCACACACACATCCCCCGATCCCCCAACCTACTATTATGATCAAACTCCCACACTTTACACACACATACAGTGACGATTGTCGTGAGCATTCTCGCAAAATTGTAAAGAAAATGGAGAAAAATTGTACATATACATTTTGTAACTTAAAAATTAGTGATGCAATTCAACTCTCTCTCTCTCTCTCTCTCTCTCTCTCTCTCTCTCTCTCTCTCTCTCTCTCTCTCTCTCTCTCTCTCTCTCTCTCTCTCTCTCTCTCTCACTAACGCTCTCACTCACATTACAGTAATGTTATATTATACATGATAAAATCAAGTGTCATACATACAAAATGATATGTGAAAGATGAAAATACACACAAAATATGGAATGGCATGTTACAGGACATGCGAGCACTGAATTCTCTCTCTCTCTCTCTCTCTCTCTCTCTCTCTCTCTCTCTCTCTCTCTCTCTCTCTCTCTCTCTCTCTCTCTCACTAACGCTCTCACTCACATTACAGTAATGTTATATTATACATGATAAAATCAAGTGTCATACATACAAAATGATAATGTGAAAGATGAAAATACACAAAAAATATGGAATGGCATGTTACAGGACATGCGAGCACTGAATTCTCTCTCTCTCTCTCTCTCTCTCTCTCTCTCTCTCTCTTACACAGGCACACACACATTCCCCCCCCCACACACACACACATATCCCTCACATACACACCCATACATACATCCTCACATCTAGACAAATACTTGATGCCTCACATGATCACTGAAGCTAATAAGAACAAACTCCCACACTTTATACACAA
Source organism: Cepaea hortensis (assembly GCA_963921405.1). Lineage (NCBI taxonomy): Eukaryota > Metazoa > Mollusca > Gastropoda > Stylommatophora > Helicidae > Cepaea > Cepaea hortensis. The sequence continues at coordinate 94,134,672 of OY992894.1, forward strand.
TTGAGACACTGACGATTGTCGTGAGAATTCTCGCAATTGCAAGAAGTGGAGAAAAAATTGTACATATACATTATGTAGCGTAAAAATTAGTGATGCAATTCAACTCTTTTTTTTTCCTCTCTCTCTCTCTCTCTCTCTCTCTCTCTCTCTCTCTCTCTCTCTCTCTCTCTCTCTCTCTCTCTCTCTCTCTCTTGCGCTCTATTTACATACACACACTCTCACACTCATTCACTCTCTCTCTCTTACTTACACTCACTAACTCTCTCACTTGCTTTACAGTAATTTACATGAACGAACGAACGAACGAACGAGCAGACTTTATTTTCAAAGGGTAACAAATTGGGCACGCAGGCCCGTCTTACATTCGGCCCTTCCAATCATTCATCTTTCTTTCATCAACAGTGCATAGGAAAAAAACATTGTCACATGAATTTTGTAAACATAAACAATGCATATTACTATGTTATGAGACACATCCACCACCCACCCACACATCCCCCATTTACTCCAACTTCCCCACCCAACCACACACACATACAATACATTCCCCCACCCATCCACCACATCCCTACACCTACACATCTCCCCACCCACACACACCTCTCACCCACCACACATCCCATCCACCCACACCCCAAGCACACATACATTCAATAACCCACACATCCCCCACCTAAACACATCTCCCCACCCACTCACATATCCTCTACCCGTCCCATTTCCCACCAACAATCACTCACCCAATATCCTCCTCCACCCACACACCTCCAACCACCCAACCAAACACACATTCCTCAGCCACACACATGTCTCCCCGTCAACTCACATATTCCGCACCTACCCACACACAAATTCCGCACTCACCCACATAATCTCCCATCTCCCCCAGCCCACTCACAGATCCCGAGCCCGCACCTACAAACATCCCCCACCATCTCCTAACCTGCACACACTCACCCACCCACATATCCTCTACCCACCCACACATCCTCTACCCACCCATCCCCCAACCAAACATCCCTTAACCACACACCCTTACTCATATACAATCACCCACCCACACATCCTCTACCCAACCACACATCATCCACCCAACCACACATTCTCCATCCACGCATTCCCCCAGCCACACATCCCTTAACCACACACCCCTACCCATATACACACACATCCCCACCCACGCACAATCTCCCCACCCATACAAACATCCCTCACACACATCCCCACCCACCAACACATTCCCCATTCACAAACACACATCTCCCATCCACGCACACACAACTCATACATTCATCCCCTCACACATCCCTAGACACACGTACTTATCCCTCAACCACTAACACCCACACATCCCTTACCCACTCATCAACACATACATCTCCTATCTACCCAGCCACACTCACACATCCCAACCACCCATCTAAGCACACATCCCCCACCCTCACACACATCCTTCACCCACCCACAAACCCAACCACACCTTCACCCACCCACACAAACATCATTTAACCACACCCAGCTCCCCTCCCACACAATACCACACCCACACACATCCCAAAGACACATCCCTCACCCACACACACATCTATCCACACATCTCCTACCCATCCACACATCCCCCAACTACAATCACCCTCACTACCCACACATACATCCTTCATTCAGCCACACACATCCCCACCCAGCCAGACATATCCCCCACACACACATCTCCAAATCCATCACTCACACCCATCACGCACCCCTCCCCCAACCCACACACCCCCCACACACATTCACCCACACATCTCTCACCCACACACACACTCCCCACCCATCCACCCAAACATCCCAAACCCATACACATCCCTCACCCACCCCACATCCCCAAACCCACAACCACCCCCACCTGCACACATCTCCCACCCACCACATATCCCCACACCCACATCTCCCCACCCACACATATACCCCCACCCATCCCATAACCCACCATCAATCATCCACCAACATATCCTCCTCCACCCACTCACCCACAACCACCTACACATCCCCACATCCCCACCCACAAACACATCTCCCCATACACCCATACATCTCGCACACACCCACACACAATCCCCCACCCACCCACACACAATCCCCCACCCACCCACACAAACCCACCCCTCCCACCCACACATCCTGAGCCCACCCACACACATCACGAATCCACCCACACACACATCCCCCGAACCCCCAACCTACTATTATGATCAAACTCCCACACTTTACACACATATACAGTGACGATTGTCGTGAGCATTGTCGCAAAATTGTAAAGAAAATGGAGAAAAATTGTACATATACATTTTGTAACTTAAAAATTAGTGATGCAATTCAACTCTCTCTCTCTCTCTCTCTCTCTCTCGCGCGCTCTCTCTCTCTCTCTCTCTCTCTCTCTCTCTCTCTCTCTCTCTCTCTCTCTCTCTCTCTCTCTCACTCACTAACGCTCTCACTCACATTACAGTAATGTTATATTATACATGATAAAATCAAGTGTCATACATACAAAATGATAATGTGAAAGATGAAAATACACAAAAAATATGGAATGGCATGTTACAGGACATGCGAGCACTGAATTCTCTCTCTCTCTCTCTCTCTCTCTCTCTCTCTCTCTCTCTCTCTCTCTCTCTCTCTCCTCACCAACGCTCTCTCTTTTACCCACTCACTCGCTCTCACACTCACTCATTCGTGCACATACACGCATACCCACAAATTCTCTCTCACTCACTCACGCTCCCTTACTCACTCATTTACTCGATGACTCTCTAACTCACACTCACTCACTAACTTTCACACTCTATCACACAGACAGGCAGACACACAACACACCCACTCTCTCAGATTCACTCATTCTCTAACTAAATCTCTCACACATATGTCCACACACTCACTCACTTTTACACTCACTCAGGCACACGCGCATGCATACTCTCTCACTCTCTCTATCATACTAATTCTTCCACTCACACTCTTTCTCACTCACTCTCTCACCCAATTTTATGCATGTTAAAATCAAGTGCATCAAAATGATAATATGAAAAAAATGAGAATACACAAAACATATGGATCAGCACGTTAGATGACATGCGTGCGCTCAACTCTCTCTCTCTCTCTCTCTCTCTCTCTCTCTCTGTCTCTTCTCTCTCACACACATGTACATACACACACCCACACACATCATACCCACGCAATACACACACCCGCACACATCCATATACTTACTCACACGTACTCACATAACACCCGAATATACACTCCCTCGCATACACTGCATGCATGCACACTTACACATACAAAGATATACAATACATACACGAGCACACACACACAGACTCATCCATACACACATACACACACGCACATGCATATAAACGCATATAAACACATGAACGCACACTTTAACACACGTACAGACATACACACAGAGTCACACACAGATACACACATGTACACACATATACACCCATACACACATCCAGACATGCACACACATACATTACACTTTCTCATGCACTCTCTCATTCACCCACGCTCTCTCTTTTACCCACTTACTCGCTCTCACACTCACTCATTCGTGCACATACACGCATACCCACAAATTCTCTCTCACTCACTCACGCTCCCTTACTCACTCATTTACTCGATGACTCTCTAACTCACACTCACTCACTAACTTTCACACTCTATCACACAGACAGGCAGACACACAACACACCCACTCTCTCAGATTCACTCATTCTCTAACTAAATCTCTCACACATATGTCCACACACTCACTCACTTTTACACTCACTCAGGCACACGCGAATGCATACTCTCTCACTCTCTCTATCATACTAATTCTTCCACTCACACTCTTTCTCACTCACTCTCTCACCCACTGTCTCGTTCACACACATACAGTGAAGAATGATAGTGGAAAAATGATACTAGTAGGTGACTTATGGAGGCATATAGTCGGTATGAAGTAAGTATTGAAAGAGTTTTCGGTTGAATGTGTAGGGACTCATTGGTGTTTTCAGTTCTGTTGGAAGGCTATTCCACAAGTGAGCACCAGAATATGCGAAACAAGTTTTGTATAAGTCCAATCTAGGCTTAGGAAGCTGTAATAAATTTAAGCGCTTACTGTTCATTGCATTAGATTGAATTAACGGTAGAAGATACTCTGGGGTATTTTCAGATATAATTTTATTCACTAATTTGGCTTTGTTAAAAAGGAAGCGCTTTTGAAGTGGTAGAAGTCTTAGATGGCTGTATAACTTTATACTTGTAACTTTATAACTGTATTACTTTCAACGTGCTTTATGCTAGAAACTAGACGTATAGCGCGGTTTTGAAGCGAACACAGTCGTTTCATATTAGATTTAGGGCAGCCATCCCAGACTGTGGAACAATAATCGAGAGGTGATTGGATATAGGATGCATAGAATATTTTACGTGTGCTTTCATCCAAAAAGTGTTTAATTTTAGCAAGTTGGTAAACTTTTTGTGCTATTCTCTTGGTAAGGGCGTGAACATGAGGGCTCCAGTTTAAATGTCTGTCAATTAAAAGACCTAATGTTTTATGTTCATTTACATTAATTATAGGTAACGTGTCCACGTGGAGCTCGAGCGGTGTCCCAGTTATGGCTAGGGTCTGTAGTTTTTGTCTGGTCGTTATTAGCATGGATTTGGTTTTGTCGATGTTAATTAACATGCGGTTTTCATTGCTCCATCTACTAAGGTTGTCAAGATCGTTTTGTAAAGAGCTCTCTAAGTCACAAAGGCTCTCTTGACTTGTGTAAATAGTGCAGTCGTCCGCAAATAGATCACACGAAGTATTGAGGTATGAAGGAAGATCGTTAATATACACTGCAAAAAGCAGCGGACCTAGTATTGAGCCCTGAGGCACCCCAAAATTAAGTTGTGTGGGTCTTGATAGACAGTTATTGAAGGACACTACTTGTTGTCTGTCTGATAAAAATGACGTAATTAGGTCCACCATATTGGTGCCAGTCTTCATGTGTTTTAATTTTCTAATTAAAATATCATGATCTACCATATCAAAGGCCTTTTTAAAGTCTACAAATACTGCTCCACAAATGTTGCCATTGTTGATACAAAGATGCCAGTTATCGGTCATTTTTGTAAGGGCACTATGGCAAGAATATTTAGGTCGAAACCCAGATTGACTGTCAATTATTAGATCGTTGTTAATTAAATGATGTAGTGTTATTTTATGCATGTGTTTTTCTAATGGCTTTGATAGCGACGATAGTAAGGAAATAGGTCTATAATTACCCAAGACGCTAATATCAGTTGAACCATTTTTAAGTAGAGGATACACTTTAGCAACTTTAAAGGCAGATGGAAAGTAGTTTTTGGATAGGCACTGGTTATATATGAACGTTAAGGACTCACTAACAATAGGTGCAGCACACCGAAGAATTCTAGTACTGATACCATCTAGGCCTTCTGAATTTGTTGCTTTGAGATTCGAGAGATATTTATATACTTCTGCAACAGACATCAAGGGAATCTCAGGGGGAATATTTCTAGAGCACTTCCCTTCATTGAATGATGACAGTGAACTTAAATTACATACTGAGTCTGGTATTGAGGACTTTAGATTCTCTATTTCTGATTGAAAGAAGTAACTGAAATCCTCGCATGTTATAGAGTTTGGTATTGCTGACTCTGAAGAGTGTTTCTTGTTGGTTAGCGAGTTAATAGCCTTCCATATATTTGTATTATTTGATTTATCTACAATCAAATTTTTGAAATGATCTTTCTTTATCCTACGAATTTCATATTTAACTTTATTTCTTAGTCTGCGGTAATTGATAAAATCTTTATTTTTGTGTGCTGTATCTCGTTCTCTCATGATTTCGAGAACTTCGCTAGTGACCCACGGGGACTTATGTTGATTCTTGACTCGAACTTCTTTGACTGGCACATGTTTATCAAATACATTGTAGACTGTCTTTGTCCAGTAAGCTAGTGCATCATCCGGATCAGGAAGTTGGTAAACATGTTCAAGGGCTGCATTTTTTAAGTCGTCTAAAAATAAATTTTGGTTGAGAGCTTTAAAGTTTCTAAATTTGATGCTTAAATGTTTATTTTTAGGAGTTTTGAACCCAATTTTCGACCATGTACAACATATTGGGTAATGGTCACTAACTGCACTAACAGGAACAGAACATTCGGTAATATTAACTGGACAAGTAACATATATATGATCAATTATAGTTGAGGAGGTGTCTGTAACTCTTGTGGGACGATTTATTAGTTGTTTGAAATTGTAAAATAGAATGATATCTTCCCATGTCTGGTTGGATTTAGTAATATCTATGTTAAAAGAAGAAGAAGGGGAAGTTGCTGCGAGAATAGGGCTGTCCAACATTTGTTGTACAATCGTTTAAGTTTGCCGTGAAGAATGTCACCTGTCTCATTAATGTTGCATACAACAATATTTCAATCAGTACGGCTGTGAATAATGTCACCTGTCTCATTTTGTTCTGGGCACGCGTGTTATACCTGCTAGTTTTTGTAACTCACACGGCAGGCAGTTGCACACAATGCGTTTTCACATAAGAATTTCACATTGTTTTTCTTACTTCTATGTGAAGATTGAACTATGATTGGTATTTTGGGTTATGTATAAATACTGCCGTAGATTGCTATCCCTTCACTGCTAAAATCACGAAGGGAAATTGCGAATTTCTGATCCAGCCCGGCGTGTTTCGTAGACTCAGAAGACACGCTCAGCTGAAATCAGGAAGGCAAGTTGTGAATTTCTGATCCAGCTCGGCTTGTTTCGTAGACTCAGAAGACACACTCAGCTCAAATCAAGAAGTGAAGTTGTGAATTTCTGATCCAGCCCGGCTTGTTTCGTAGACTCAGAAGACACACTCAGCTCAAATCAAGAAGTGAAGTTGTGAATTTCTGATCCAGCCCGGCTTGTTTCGTAGACTCAGAAGACACACTCAGCCATGAAGACATCGGCATTCAGCTTCGTCTTGATGATGCTTGTAGCTTCTAGCATGCTTGTGGGCCTGGTCAGAGCTGACACGCAGCACCATCACCACCGACACCACCACACGGGCACCTACAAGCACTCGCACTCGCACACGCAGTCACACGAGCATCACCATCACCAAGAGAAGAAGGAGAAGGGCAGCGGCGGAGGAGATGACGACGAGTTGAACAATATACTCCCACTTCTCCTCGTAATGCTCATGAGGAACAACAACGCCCCAGCTCAGAATGCAGCTGCTCAGCCAGCGGGGAAATAAAGTCTGCGATTTCTTCTTTGGGAGTGGAAACAGTTGTAAGCCTGGTACAGACTGTATATGTTCTTTCTAAGAAGCATATCGCTAATATTTACTTGTTGGAGTAGTTCTCAATGGAAAGTCGTGTTTATTTTGGTTTGTGCTAGCAACAATAAGACAAAACACACCTGTTGGTATACTTCATATAATGCATCGTGCTTGGTTTAATCTGATTATCTAGGACAAAACACACCAGTGGATATACTTCATGTAGTATATTGTGCTTGGTTTAATCTCATTACCTTTTTGTCTTTCATCTATGAATTTGTAGACATAATTGTTGTTTTGTCAAACAGAGATGAAACATGTTGGGAGGACATGTACAAAGCTGCAGGGGATAGCAAAGGATAGGGCTTTTTGGCGTGGTTTGATTGAGGGTTTAGGAGGGGAGAAGAGGAAGAAGTATTTTGTGCGTTATTGTCACAGCGAAATATGAACTGTTTTAGAAGGGAAACTGGAGCTGCCGGGGAACGATATATTAAGTGTATGCATGACTAGACGCCACTAATCGGGACAATCCAAACAAGAACATTCGAAGAAAACAGCGTTGATAGATAGTCTATGTCAGATAGTCAATGACTATGTTTTAAGCATTTCAGCCAAAGTATAATGCATGTATTATATTCATATGATATATAACTCTGTAGAATGCACCAGACGATATGCGAAATATGTCAAGCAATAAATCGTGCAACCTATTGTATGTGTCTTCTGAGTATAAAAACATAGGTAATCGTAAAACGAAAAACAACAATCGTATTGTGAAGCATTAAGCAGTAATATAACAAAACAATGTCAGTCTTTTCTTCTTGTTCTTCTTATACTTTCATCCGGAGTGTTTTTTCAGACGTAATTGCGTTGTGTCCGGTAGGCCGGCACAACCGCCTTCAGCAGGAGTTTGTTGACCGGGTTAGCCTTCCCGGGTGTTTCGAAGGACTTTCGACTCTCACTGTTTTGGTGCCGTCCACATCCCAGCTGGTCAAGTTAGAACGGTCGAAGATATTACGGTCAGCCTTCAAGGGAAGGCAGGGGCAGACCATGGGCATTCCCCACCATCCAAGGAGGCTTCCATAATTGCAGAGTCGAGACATAGCGCTCTGGTACTGGGCTCACCCAAGGAATCGTCACGTCCTGCACATGGCTGCTTCACTTCCTCACTTCCATATATTGAGTATTTCTTTCACCACAGGCCGCTCCCCACAATATCAGTCATTTCTCTGAAGCTGTGGAGACGTGGTTTCTGACACGAATGCTGCGAATATCTTGGACGGTCAAGCTAACTAACAGATACTACATTTTTCTTCTGTTGTCCTGTATCTTCCATTGAGGCGCATGTCCTCAGCCAACTCACTCCAAGCACTACCCTTGCAGCACCGTCAACGTCCTCCCCATATTCATCTATGTTTCTGCTTCTCTTCTCCCTGTATATTTATGTATTCCTCTGTTTCATTTGCCCTGTCGGTTCTAGACAAAGGCATTTCTAGTGAAAATATTCTCAGTTTTTTTTTTTTTTTTTTTTCAGTGGATGCGATATCTAGCATCAGCGTCTTTTCTTCAACTCTTGGTGCGCTGGTATTTGTCGTTGTTTCTGCCCATGAACTTTACATAATGCCCAGTGGCGTTGGTGATCATGCATGACCACAACCTTCTGTCTCTCGTGCTTCCAATAATTCCTGATACCAATGTTCCTCCATGCCATGATATCAAACTGTCCAGCGTGTTATCTCATGGTTTCCCTCTGCCCTCTCCTCCCCTCCAAATTTCCCGTTGTGGCGACATACTTCAACTTTCCTCTTCATATGACATGTGCAAAGAATGACTGTCTTCCAGTGATGCGGGTATCCAATTCTCTTTATAAGGTAACGTCTTGCAAGATACCTTCACTGCTCTTTCCCTCCGTCCACGATGTTCTCATCATCCTTCTGTAAAACCACATCCCCGTAGTTTCCCCATTATTCCTAACGTATGCGCTAATTGTCCATGATTTGCTTCCATACATCAAGATTGGTTGAAATAGCCATTAAGAACTCTATTCATCATCTCAATTGACAAACATAAATTGTAGAGAGTATAAACAGTTGATACATTATAATGTTATTCATTGACTACATATGTCACCACGCTTGATATTACATTTGTATTTGATCTATTACTTGTTCTTGTTGTTTCTATACATTGTAACTGAGAGTTGAAGAAGCTGAGTGTTTGCCGCGTCATTGCATCCGCTAGTTTTTTTTAATTGTTTAATAGTTTTAGATTTTTGAACATCGAAGAATAATGATCCCACGACGCTTGACGGCAGCAGTGGAAGATGATGATGATGATGATGATGATGATGATGATGATGATGATGATGATGATGATGATGCTGATGATGATGATGATGATGATGATGATGATGATGATGATGATGATGATGAGTAACGAGATATGAAAACTGAAATAAGTATGGCTATTTTGCATAAATGCCACATTAGTCTTGTGTATGTCTTCCTGTTGGCAGTGTGATTTTGCGAACATTAAATGCACGAAATCAAAATGCCACGAACCGGAATTGCCATATACATGTATGTAGCAGTGTCACCAGAAGTGACGACATACTCATAGAAAACAAAGTATGATGAAATATAGCAGCTCGTAAACAAATTCACAAGTATGGGTTGTCGCTCAGGGAATCAGAACAAGGAAATCGATATTAGAGGACGTAATAGACAGCATAAAAAGTGACAGCTATTGCTGCCTCAAGGAGATTCGAACCTGCCACCTCCACAGGGATGGATAGTTTGTTATAAGAAGGTTCTCGAGCCTGGAGTAGTCCGAGTAGAGCAGATTTAAAACAGAACTCATGAATTCAACCGGTCGGTGGCTAGGAAATCTGCAATTTTGTGTTATACCAGGTCAGTAGATTAACGTTTTATTATCTTCTTCTTCTTCTTCTTCTTCTTCTTCTTCTTCTTCTTCTTCTTCTTCTTCTTCTTCTTCTTCTTCTTCTTCTTCTTCTTCTTCTTCTTCTTCTTCTTCTTCTTCTTCCTTCTTCTTCTCCTCCTCTTTCTCCCGTCTTCCTTTCCTCCTCCTACTCTTCTTCCTCTTCTTAATTCCGAGCCTAAGAGACAAATTCGCATTCTTCTAGAGCAGTGTTTCTCAACCTATTTTGGCCCGTGCCCCCCTTCACCTTATTTTCAGAACGCCATCCCCTTAGTATTTCCTACCTAAAAATTTGGCCCGTGCCCCCCTTCACCTTATTTTCAGAACGTCACCCCCCCCCCCCCCTTTCGTATTTCCTACCTAAAAATCCCCCCTCCCGCCCCTACACAGTATACGTAATAATGGAAGCACATACTAAAACAAGTCTAGACGTCCACATATAAAACGTGATTTGCGGGTCTACTTACTTTATAAAATGAATTTTACAAGGGGTGAGGCGTACAGAACCGTAAAGCATGAAGGGAAAAACAAGATCAAGTAATCAGTTCTTGTATTAACGCGATCTTGAAATAATCTCCACTCCCCCCCCCCCCTGGAAACCCCTAAATTCCCCCGGGGGGGGGGGATTCCCCACCGGTTGAGAACCACTGTTCTAGAGGTTGTGAAATGGGTGCGACCAGTACTAGGGGTTATGAAACCCTTAACAGGACATCACAGCCAACCCAAGCTTTTTGGCTGTTTGTGATTTCTTGGCAAGTTTACGTTCATTAGTTTGCCATTGATTTCTGAACGACCGGCACAAGGCCGTCTGCCTCCAACTATCCCGCAGCTGTGTTTCGAACGCGGTACGCGGGATTACGAATTGCGTCCATAAACTCCTTTGTCACGGCGTCGGCAGCAGAGACAGTCCCAAAACGGCCTTGCACACGTCCTTGTGTGACAGCTCTTGCACACGGCCTTGTGTGACAGCTCTTGCACACGGACTTGTGTGACACCTCTTGCACGCGGCCTAGTATGACACCTCTTGCACGCGGCCTAGTATGACACCTCTTTCATGCGGACTTGTGTGACAACTTTTACACGGACTTGTGTGACACCTCTTGCACGCGGCCTTGTGTGACACCTCTTGCACGCGGCCTAGTATGACACCTCTTGCACGCGGCCTAGTATGACACCTCTTTCATGCGGACTTGTGTGACACCTCTTGCACGCGGCCTAGTATGACACCTCTTGCACGCGGCCTAGTATGACACCTCTTGCACGCGGCCTTGTGTGACACCTCTTGCACGCGGCCTTGTGTGACACCTCTTGCACGCGGCCTAGTATGACACCTCTTTCATGCGGACTTGTGTGACACCTCTTTCATGCGGACTTGTGTGACACCTCTTGCACGCGGCCTAGTATGACACCTCTTGCACGCGGCCTAGTATGACACCTCTTTCATGCGGACTTGTGTGACACCTCTTGCACGCGGCCTTGTGTGACACCTCTTGCACGCGGCCTAGTATGACACCTCTTGCACGCGGCCTAGTATGACACCTCTTTCATGCGGACTTGTGTGACACCTCTTGCACGCGGCCTAGTATGACACCTCTTTCATGCGGACTTGTGTGACAACTTTTACACGGCCTTGTGTGACACCTCTTTCATGCGGACTTGTGTGACACCTCTTGCACGCGGCCTAGTATGACACCTCTTGCACGCGGCCTAGTATGACACCTCTTTCATGCGGACTTGTGTGACAACTTTTACACGGCCTTGTGTGACACCTCTTTCATGCGGACTTGTGTGACACCTCTTGCACGCGGCCTAGTATGACACCTCTTTCATGCGGACTTGTGTGACAACTTTTACACGGCCTAGTATGACACCTCTTTCATGCGGACTTGTGTGACAACTTTTACACGGCCTAGTATGACACCTCTTTCATGCGGACTTGTGTGACACCTCTTGCACGCGGCCTTGTTTGACACCTCTGCCTATCATAAAAGGAGCGGGCAGATTTCCATGGGTTGAGTACATGTCCAGTCCTGATTTGGTCACAGAGACACGAAGCTCGGGGCCCCGATAGCGCTGTGGCTAGCGCGTTTACCTGCCGGCCCATTGGTCCTGTGTTCGAATCTGCATCGACACTGATGTTTATTTTAATTGACTTTTCTCCCAGGTGAACCCAACCTGAAATTGGTACCAGGACATGTATTCGGGAAGTAAAGGTAACTGTGCGGCAACGGTCACATCACCCATTGGATGCCGATTGACCAATACAATTATGCGGTCAGCACCATATACCCTCGGGACGTGAAAAATGGTCCCTAATATGAAGCTGCTTGCTTCTTGTTGACTAATACAATGTCACCACACATCAACACACAGATTACCAGAAATACTGGAGTGGATTGAGCACCATATATCTACTTAATATGGACACGTCGCGTCCCAAATACTGGCTACACGGAGAGGTTGGGAAATCTGGTGTGATATTTGAGCCGCTTCTAGTAGTCAGTGACCTGGTATATGTGAAGGCATGTCACATCACAGAAGCATGTAACTAGTTTGGGACAGTGGTGACATCTGTCGGGTGATGTGCTGTCGAGATTAGAACTTGAACCGCCGTGGTACAAATAGACTTTTACCACAAAACAACGATACAAATACAGAGTTGTCAACTGCAGTGAGAACAAGAGCATTGAAGTTCTATGTAGAACCTATACTGTTGTATGCGTGTCAATCATTGACCATACGCAGGCACGCTGAGAAGGGAGTCTCCATGGTGAGGTTGTTACACCGGCTCCCTCTTGTTCCGAAGGTTGTGGGTTTGATTACGGCTTACGTCGTTCGGTTCATGAGTACAGTTTTCTCGGAGACTCCTGGGGGTCGTCGCTGGAGCTACGGAGTTTGTGTTTTCTACTACGCTTTCGACAGGCTGCCCTGCGGAAAGAGGCTGAGTCATATGGGATAAAACCCGGGGCAATGAAGTCGATCCTATTGACATTTAAACCGGTTTCAAAGACAAGCTGTGAAGCATCAGACGGTAGTGGATATGTGATTGCTGGGGAACATGTTGAATATACAACATATAGTAGTGTTGAATATACAACATATAGTAGTGTTGAATATACAACATATAGTAGTGTTGAATATACAACATATAGTAGTGTTGAATATACAACATATAGTAGTGTTGAATATACAACATATAGTAGTGTTGAATATACGACATATATTAGTGTTGGATATAAGACATATAGTAGTGTTGGATATACAACATATAGTCAACCAACACTTGTTGCTTCTCATTGACCGATGCGCTAGCGAGGGAACCTGCCAGTAAACAAGGTGCATACCTTCAAGGTTGGGGGAGATAAACAAACGAAACTAGAGCTGCCTTCTTGACTAAGTAAACATTGCCAAGAATCACTGTCCCCTTTCAGATCTTGGGCTGCATTGTAGGGGATCTCAGTAAACTGAGCGACAATGCAGAATGGTCCATTAGAGGCATTCCTTCCATTGTCTGCTCGGCATTTCTGTCTGGAGTGTTTGCACACCTTGGCGACTAGATCAGTGGTTCTCAGAATTTTGTTGACTGGGTCAATGATTTATTGTTGTTGATGCTCCAGGGTAAGATACCATACAGATGGTAAGATACCATACAAATGGTATGATGGTAAGACACATGGTAAGATACTATATAAGGTGAGATAACATACAAAAGGTAAGACACCATACATATGGTGAGATACCATTCTAACGGTAAGAAAGCATTATGCTAAGAGTAAAATCCATACTCAAGATAAGATACTATACTCAAGATAAGCGGCTAGATTGAGGAGCGGCTGGCCCAGTGGCTAGAATGCCGGATTCTTCGTCGGAAAACCCGGGTTCGAATCCTCAGTATGGTGTGGAGTTGTTGTTTTTTTTCTGTCGGGGGCAAAGTTAAACCTCTAACCTGCACAGTTCGCGGCGACTGCACTAGCCAGGCGGCCTTAATTTCTCAGGCTCACGACCTCCCTTTCATTCACCGCAAGGTACTACAGGCAGTAAATTAGTTTTGATGAAGCAAAATAATATACTATGCTAAAGGTAAGATACCACATTAAAGGCTAGATGCCATATTAAAGGTAGGGTATCATACTAAAAGTTAGATATCATTCTAAAGGTAAGGTGCCATACTAAAGGTATTACGCCATACTAAAAGTAGGATATCATAATAAAGGTAAGAGACCATATTACAAGTAAGATACCATAATAAAAATAAGATACCATAATAGAAGTAAGGTACCATCTTACAGGTAAGATAATCTACTAATTGTAAGGTATGATACCATGCTAAATATGCGATACAATACTTAAGATAAGATATCTTACTAAAAATAAAATACGATATTACAGGTAAGATTACCATTCTAAATGTAAGATACAATACTAAAGATAAGATATACTAAAATATCATACCAACCAATATATGTCGTGGCATCCTGGGAACGGAGGCTAGTCTAGCAAACAAGAGGTGACATTACCCATGATCTCCGATGTGATGTAGCTTACCAAAGACTACAAACTTTACACGGTGTGCAATTGCAAGAGAATCGCGGCATTTCCTGACCATAATTAACAAACCGAAATGCCATTTGTTCGAGAAACTACAGATAAGCGATACGGATGAATGTAACTGAACTTATAAAAGTGACGGCTACACATTTGGTATAAGTTACCGTACAAGAGTGTCCAATTTTATATAGAAAAGCGAAAAGTTTGTTGGCATACTCCCGCTCATTTTGAGGAAATTGCGATGTCAAAAACCTCATATTTGATAGTTGGTTTCTATAAATATATTCAGGTTGACATCTGAAGTTGTACGAAGATGATGATGATGTTACTTCGCAAGACGTTTCCTGGTTCTCTTTTCAGGCAAGGTCGACGTACGAACTTAGGTCAAATTTTAAAATGTCTGGGTGAGAATTCAAAGACACGCCACCAGACCGGCTGGTGAGGACTCTAGTAACTGCGTCACTTAGTGTTGAACAAGGTAGAAGAGTGCTTTGTATCCTTCGATGATGTTGCACGGGGGAGCTTCAAATTAAAACTTTTTCCTCCCAGTGACTCTGTGAGTTGTCCTAACAGGTGGAAATCACTCCTGGCGAGTTCGGGAGATGTGGTACACGTTGAAAGTGGAGGTCTTCGATGGTTTCAACCATTGCAACTTCCTACTCCACATACACTTGCTTACACTTGCTGGACCGACAGACCATACTGGACTTTCATTCGCCGATGAATTTCTACAGATTTCACCCTTGATCAAACAACGGATAACAGAACGCTGCTCCTCTTTGGTGCATGTCAAAAGTGGGGCGGCCATCTTTAAATTGTCTTAACGACGTCACCGTGTTCGTCTGCACCGTGATGTCACGTGCTAAAACCCTTGAGATCCTTAATAGCAATATTGACGGGTTACAAGTCAGTGGCATGGCTACTGTAATTTCTATCACACTTTTAAGGTTTTCATTTGAAGCCTGTGTATTTTCTGTGTATTATATGTTCAGAAGCGTGCTATGTGTTCTGAAAAAGTGGTCAAATAGCTGGCCATTTTGATAGTATCCGTGGCCAAATGGTTATGCCGCCTAGCTCTCGCTCCGAAGGATGTGGGTTCTATTCCGGGCTACGTCGTTCGGTTAGCGAGTGCAGTTGTCTCGGTGACTTCTAGGGGTCGTCGCTGGAGCCGCGCGCTCATGCTGTGTGCCACTCTTTCGGCGGGCCGCCCTGCATAAAGAGACCGAGCCATATGGGATGAAACCCGCTGCAATAAAGTCGATCCTCTTTTTTTCGATTTTACCAGTATCCCTACCCCATTCAAGGAGTCGTTATATTAGGGTCCAACCCTGGCTCAGGTTGATAATCCTGTGACTGAGTTAGCCGCAAATAGCAGCTGCCGATGGTTTTACCATCACAAGCTTATTAATTTGAAGGTGATCGTTGCCCATATGGGGTAATGATAATGAGTGACGAACCTCGGGTCTTTTAACCCCTTGTATAGCTTGCGATTGAATATGTCTGGGTTGGTGGTATCTGACAGGGTCGGGAGAACGACTGCATGCCGAGGGCTTCGTGGTGTCTGTAACAGGTCAGGAGAACGACTGCATGCCGAGGGCTTCGTGGTGTCTGTAACAGGTCAGGAGAACGACTGCATGCCGAGGGCTTCGTGGTGTCTGTAACAGGTCAGGAGAACGACTGCATGCCGAGGGCTTCGTGGCGTCTGTGACAGTGTCGGGAGAACGTTTGGGGTGGGTAGGTCAGCGTTTGGGAATAGAAGAGAAGACCCAAGCAGACGTGAAGGTGTTGATTTCCGTGCAGTGTTTTCACCTGGAGTACAGACAAACGGATACTTAAGACACCGTGTGTATGTGTGCTTTGTGTCTACTATCAAATCTTCTTCTTCTTTCGTTCGCCTGAAATATGTTTATAACTGCAATGTTGTCTCTTGTATGAATCTAACAGTCTTTTTTAGTTCATTCAGCGGTCCATAGAGTTTATCTTCCACTGTTGTCTCTCTAGGCCAGAAGGTTCGCCTGGATATGGATCAAATCTTTTGTGTGTATTTTTATTCTTCACTTACGGATTATCAGTGGCATAGTCCTACCGGGGCGCCGCCCCTGTACTGTTTTACAATTACCAGGGCGCGGCCTGTCTCACAACATGACAGTAAACATTTATACTTTATACTTTAAATCTTTTATTTAAGACAGTTTTCAGTTTTCTGGGAATTGTGTGGGAAAGGAATGTGGCGAGGAAAGAAACTGGCCACCTCATCTCTCATATGTCTTGGCTTGGATTGTGTGAAGTTCGTGTGATTTTGCAGTTCAAACGGTAAAAGTTAGCCGTTGACGCCAGCTATAACCATATAAAGTGATCAGGATCATGTGTATAGTTAGTCGTTAGTTAGTTGGTTGGTTGGTTGGTTGGTTGGTTAGTCGTTAGTTAGTTCGTTAGTTAGTTAGTTCGTTAGTTAGTTAGTCGTTAGTTAGTTAGTTAGTTAGTTATATTTAGTTAGTTAGTTAGTTATATTTAGTTAGTTAGTTATATTTAGTTAGTTAGTTATATTTAGTTAGTTAGTTAGTTAGTTATATTTAGTTAGTTAGTTAGTATGTTAGTTAGTTAGTTAGTTATATTTAGTTAGTTAGTTAGTTAGTTATATTTAGTTAGTTAGTTAGTTATATTTAGTTAGTTAGTTAGTTAGTTAGTTATATTTAATTAGTTAGTTAGTTTGTTAGTTAGTTAGTTAGTTAGTTATATTTAGTTAGTTAGTTATAGTTAGTTAGTTAGTTAGTTAGTTAATTAGTTAGTTAAGTTAGTTAGTTAGTTAGTTAGTTAGTTAGTTAGTTAGTTATATTTAGTTAGTTAGTTAGTTAGTTATATTTAGTTAGTTAGTTAGTTATAGTTAGTTAGTTAGTTAGTTATAGTTAGTTAGTTAGTTAGTTAGTTATCTAGGTGGTTGGTTAGTTAGTTAGTTAATTAGTTAGTTAGTTAGTTAGTTAGTTAGTGTTAGTTAGTTAGTGTTAGTTAGTTAGTTAGTTAGTTAGTGTTAGTTAGTTAGTTAGTTAGTTAGTTAGTTAGTGTTAGTTAATTAGTTAGTTAGTTAGTTAGTTAGTTAGTTAGTTAGTTAGTTAGTGTTAGTTAGTTAGTTAGTTAGTTAGTTAGTGTTAGTTAGTTAGTTAGTTAGTTAGTTCGTTCGTTGGTTGGTTAGTTAGTTAGTTAGTTAGTTAGTTAGTTAGTTAGTTAGTTAGCTAGTTAGTTAGTTAGTTAGTTAGTTAGTTAGTTAGTTAGTTAGTTCGTTAGTTAGTTAGTTAGTCGCGGTTCCAACTTCACGGCAACGGATCGTCCCCATAATGCTCCGTTCCTGTGCCAGTGAATATCACGCAACTTGCTCCTCACTGCCCCATGTGAAAAGTGGAAGAGTCAAGAGTCTCGACAAACCAACAGCCCGGACAGGTACACTGTACATAATGCCGCTGCCAGAATGCCAAAACAAAAGTCATTCGCGAAAAATATAGTTCATCGTTGATGGAAGCAGCAGTCACTAGAAAACCAGCAGCCACACATTACTACATAAGGCAATCCAGTCAGTTCAGCGACAAGTCGGCCGCCATTATTCAGAGCATATGTTCCCTTTACAAACAACCGCGGACATATATAGAAGCATTTCACACGAAATTCACAGCTCACAGTGTCGCGCCACGCACTCAACTCTGTAGTAGGGCGACGGAACCATGCACTTCCAGTCCAACATGAGGAAAATGCGAGTGAAAACAGTAGCCACAAGCATAAACATTCCAGAGGCCTTAACCGTTTAAATGCCTATCCTCCATGTTGGGGACCAGAAGTCGCATGTGTATAGTGTGAACGTACAGATAAATCGTCACAGCGTGGAGAGATTAGTGCGGCAGGGAGCGACCAGAAGAGCTGACCGACAGTGAGTGCTCCGAGAAAAGGCCAGACGGACACGTGATCAGATTGCAGCTGGTACCATTAGTGGTGAGACTCTTCGCTGGCTGTTGAATTTTAGAACGGAGCATGGATGGGAATGTCCCGAGTGCTCTGATGTCGGTTCTTGACTTAGCTCAACTCAGTTCCCGCCGTATAACTTGGCCATGGAGACCATACTCACTGACATTGAAAACAAGTAATGGTACAAGTGTATACCAGATGTTGATGTTGACATATCGAAGTGCCTAGCGTTCACATATACTTGTTAAGTTTGTATCATCGATATAACAGGATTGTTTGCTATGTGAATAATCACTGCCCTTGAATGTTTGAAAGTCTCCGTAAATGCTCCAATCACCATCCGTAGATCCCACAATGAGGTTGTTAACACAGTGCACGTATTCCATATGCCCCGGTCGGGATCCGCATGTGTATAGCTGTCATTACTACCTATAGTAGTACCTTGCTGTGTAGGTTAGGGGGAGGGGGGGGGGGGGGGGGGTCTTGAGTCTGAGGAATAATTCAGGCCGCCAGGTTAGTGCAGTCGCCGCGAGCTGTGCAGATTAGTTGTTCTCAATGGCAAACTATTGCAAACTACTGAACGTAAACTTGCCTAGCAAATCCACCTGGGGCTGTTATGAACGTCGTGCAAAGCACATGTTGTAAACCTATTCAGCCCGCTGTTTTTGATTTCCAACTAACAGAGGATGCTTAACGTGTCCAAGTTACTCGCGGGCCCACCTGGACTTGCCCTCCAGCCTCCAGAAGGGTGTAAGCGGTGGTGCCGCAGTGGCTAGCACATTGGCCTGCCGGCCCGGTGGTCGTGTGCTCGAAACCTCCTAGACGCGGAGTCTACAACATTGACCTGGGCTCTCGTGTCGACTTTGTCTCACGTGGACACCAAGAAACTGCCGGGAAGTCAACAGACCGCTTTTAAAAAAAAAATATTCGTGGGCTTTAAACTCGAGCGTACCCGGGAAGGCAATCAGGGCAACACATGCCTAAAGTAGTCGGATGTGTTGGCCAAAAAGTGCAAACATCACAGCTCTGCTGTAAACAGGCACAACGCAATTACGCCTAAATCAACATTCCGGGCGAACGAAGAAGAAAGAACTCGAGCGTACTCTACACTGGACTGATTTTTGCGTGTGGATTAGCTTTTATTATTCCCCGTGCCCCTCGCCATCAGGCGAACCCACTCCGACTTCTGGGGTACTTGTAATTTACGTCCCCAAGTCAAGGACGGGAAGTTAACATTTGAGTCCAGCAGACCGATGAAGAGGTTGAACCCGCTACCTCGGCATCAGCACACCGGATGTTTAAGAACGCATGCTCTTATCCATTCGGCCATGCTGGTCTAACTATACAATATAACGTATAACCATTGGACTTAATTTTGCTTACAGGTTAGACACAAATATGTGTTGTATACTTAGCTGGAAAGGATTTATCTTATTGTTTTAGTTTATGTTGTGTGATTTCTGCAGTATGTACCTGACGAGATCAGGCAAATATGCCAGGCAGTAAATCGTGCAATCTATTGTTTGTGTCTTCAGTATTCAAATAACATGATAATAACTAACAGCACAAAATATACCCGTAATTAAATATAACTGCAACACATGGTCTCTACAGTTCAGCCCAGGCGATGTGCTGTGGAGAGGCTATTTATTTTGTTGTTGTTGATATCAGAATTACAATTTTATTACAGCCAAACTAGATGCACCAACACAAACACTGCATCACTGTATGGCTACAGAGACCAAACTCCAGTATTTAAGAGATGAATAAAATTTGGTGGAACTGCGGTAAAGCTGTGAAAATGTAAACCATATAAAATGACACAAAGTAGTGCAGCTTTACATAACAGAATTACGACACATACAGGACGTTGCGGCGATTAGCCTTCATCAGCAAACAAACACATTCACATAACAATGTAGTCACAGGAGATCTCCTCGACTATCTGTTGTGTTTTGTGAAAGTATTTAAGCGATAACATCTTGAGCCTAGTCCGTCTCCACCGTCTCTTGGCATTGTACCTTATTGCCAAGGACAATAATATCCCAATACTATCCCACTGAGAGATAGGTATGTTTTGCTTCATCTTGCGAGCACGCTTGCTTTTTATTTCACATGTCTTGTGGGCTCCCATATTCCCTCACCTTTCTGATCTGTAGATTGAAGTAGAATGTAAAAACGACCAGGTGCCAGTACAAGTGTGAATATAACCAGATTTTACACAAGGAAATTGTTTGGGATTAGCACATGATTTTGATTATAGTAGTCATGGGCAGTTTCGGTGTTGTCATGCTAAATCTGGATAGGTGGGACTAACTATGGATATTGTTTGAACAAGGTAGATGGAATATTGACTATCCTGTGGACACAAGATGACAAGAGGGGGAGGGGGGGCAAGAGCAATGTCCCCACAGAAGAAGAAGAAGAAGAAGAAGAAGAAGAAGAAGAAGAAGAAGAAGAACCAGTACCAATACCTTTGCAAGCAATAGCACTACACATACTACCACCGCGACTGTGTGCCCGTGTATGTGTCCTAACGTCTTCACTTGTTCTCCGCAGCCAGAAGACACCAGACCCGACAGATTGAGGGCCCTCCTGTCGCCATGAGCAAGGTCAGTTTGTTGTTTGTATGTTTGTTAGCCCGTGGTGTTTGTATGTTTGTTAGTCCGTAGTGTTTGTATGTTTGTTAGTCCGTGGTGTTTGTGTGTTTGTTAGTCCGTAGTGCCTGTATGTTTGTTAGTCCGTAGTGCCTGTATGTTTGTTAGTCCATAGTGTTTGTTAACGTGTCTTATAGCACTTATGGGTTACACCCGTGTGCTGTGATATTGATCCATCGACTATAGTCATTTCTTTATATTGACTTGCACAGGCACGGTAGTACTGAGTGTCAACCACATGTAACTCTGTCTGTCTGTCTGTCTGTCTGTCTGTCTGTCTGTCTGTCTGTCTGTCTGTCTTCATGTCTTCATTGGGCTGTCTGCTTCCTGCGTACTCTGTCCGTCTATGTGTGAGTTTGTGCATGGATGTGTACTTGAGTCGTAGTTTCTTATATATCAGAGCATTTTCAGAGAGACAACGGTACTATATCTCTCTCTCTCTCTCTCTCTCTCTCTCTCTCTCTCTCTCTCTCTCTCTCTCTCTCTCTCTCTCTCTCTCTCTCTCTCTCTCTTTTAGACCGCATCAAGGGAAAGCACCAATCTTTGTAATGAGATAAAATTATTTTCGTGGTTGCGCACCTTGGCGAAAGTAAATTGTCACTGGTGGTATTTTAACGTACGACACGACAAAGGTGCACAAGAGTAGTGACGTGTCTAGCAAACCGGTGGAGAATTGCAGGAAATTGAAGGACAGGCGCTGGAACTCCAATTACTTCTCCTTCTAACGGCATAAGTGTAAGACAAACAAACAAAACATACATTAATGTTGCTCACTCGCGGTTCCAGCTTCACAGCAAAGGGTCGCCCCATTGTGCCCCGTCCCTGTGCTAGTGTATATCACACAAAATGCTCCTTACTGCCCCATATGTAAAATGGAACAGTCAGAAGTCTCGACAAACCAACAGCCCGCACAAGTATACTATGAATAATGCCGCTGCCAGAATGCCAACACAAAAGTCCGCCATGAAAGATACAGTTCATCGTCGATGGAAGCGGCGGTCACTCCAATGCCAGCAGCCACACATTACTGCACAAGGCAACCCAGTTAGTAAAGCGACCGGTCGGTCGCCATTTTTTCTGAATATGCTATAAACAGCTACGGACATGTGTAAAAGTACTCCACACGAAATCCACAGCACACAGTGTCGCTCAACGCACTCAACTCCGTAGCATGGAGTCGGAACCATGCACTAGTCCAGCATGAGGAAAATGCGTAAGCAAACCGAAGCCACAAGCATAAACACCCCAGAGGCCTTAACAGCTCAGCCGCCTATCCTCCATGGTAGGGACCGGAAGTATATGCATATGCACGGATACATCTGCAATGCCACTTCATGGGGGATCATTGTGGAAACACTTTCTTTCGTCACAGACAATCATTTGATGTTGTTTTCTAAATTATGAGTGTTTCGCGTGAGATTCGTTGTATTTACATTTATGTGTCAACCATTATAGACGGCGACCTGGTCGAAAAGATAGATCGCTCGCTCTCTCGGTGCGCTGGTGGTGAGGTAGGCGGTTCCATCCCTACACCGGTATTAAGATGAGATGGACTTAACCGTTTAATTCTAATTCGGAAAGCAATGGCAACCTACTGAACGTACAAATGCCTAGTAAATAAACCTGCGGTTGATTGCAACAACTGCAAAGGATATGGGACATTTTATACCGGCGTCTGTGGCGAAGGCGTGAAGAACATGATTCCCAATCCCGCATACCGTTTTCTAAATCAGCCGCATGCGGTTTTGGAAGCAGACCGTTTTGCGTTGATTTGTAACAATGGTACGAGCGTCGGTCGTTCAGAAACGACTGCAGACTGCTGAACATGAGCTTGCTTAGTGAATGACAAAGAGCTAAAAAATGCTTGGGTTGAGTCCTGTAAAGGACGTGCAACTAACTTTTATCAACCATTCTCTAGATCTACAAATCATCTATGGACCAACAAGTTATCTTTGAACCCACAAGTGATCTCCGGACTTACAAGTCATCTTCGGACTTACAAACTAGCTAACGTATCCTCATGACGGATGAAAGATGGAGTGGTCTTCATTAATTGTGATGGAGAAACAAAGAAACACACAAGGTGGACTCCTTTAGCGTTTGGTGGATCTTTCGAGTCGGGAGCCGCGACACTATCACCAAATAGTGAGGCTCCGTGAGATTAGAAAAGAGTAACGCAGTAACAACGAAAGCATACTCAAGTAACTGCACAATAGAAGCACCAGCTTTGAAAACTGCAGTAGACATGTTGCTGACAGAGAAACATAATGGGAAAAACAGATATCTTCACACAGACAGTGTTAGAAGTTTCAATACTAACGAGCGAAAACAGTACAAAACTAGCAAACCCTAACCCAGTACTTCATGGACTCCTACATGGTTGTAATACAACAGATAGATCCGATCTCATTGTTCTTCTGTTTGACGGTAGATTTACTGGCCTACTTTCCTCTCCAGGGAGGGACAGGCGTATATATACAAAAGCGTCGTTTCTCCAGTCTGACGCTTTAGATAACCCAGATAAATAAACGGTTGGCAGATTAGATTGATTGCTTGTATCAGTTGTGTGTTGTCATAAGTGTCCGCAGGTTGGTTATCACCCCGTGTTGTGGATATCAGTTTGTATTGTGTATCTGTAGCCGTCCCAGGCCAGATTGCAACAGGTGTGTCTTCATACATTGCATTATTCCAAAGGAAGGCTCGATTACGTTGTTCTGGTTGTGCGTTGTTTGTGAACCTCGTTGATTACGTTGTTCTGGTTGTGCGTTGTTTGTGAACCTCGTTGTAGCGACTTATTCAGTTTTTATAAAGTGACGAAATCGGAAGCTCCTGCTGGCTTCCGTCCATCTTGGAACACTCATCCCAAGCACTTCATGACTATCCCACGCAAGATGTGGGTGTTGCTCATTTACGATCATGATTGAGAATTTGTCCCAAAGGTCTCCGACCACATCTGCCTTATCGTACACCAATACCTAACCCAGCGGTGCAGATCCAGCCTCTGTGGTACAGCCTCCTGCATGATCTAATCATTGATTCTCTGTGCCATCCATTGGATATGAAGACATCCTTCCCTCGAAAAAAAAAAGGGGAGGGGGGGTCCCTATCTCACAGTGCCATATAATTCATCATCATCCAGTGCCTTACCGGCTGGCGTAGGCGATCACACCTCTCCACAAATTGCGATCTCCGACGGCATGGATCATTTCGTGTGTTGACTCCCTTCCGTGCCATGACACAAGACTGTCAAGAATCTTCTTCTGCTGTCTTCCTCTATCTCTCTGTCGGCAAATCTTTTCTAGTTGTCACAACATGTTCCAGTTTTTGCCTTCTCATAACGTGGCTAAAAAACGACGATTGCCTCTTTCTGTTTGTGATAAGTTGCCGTTGCGACTTATGTTTCCCTCGAAATGTCCAGATCGCTCATCTTGGGCTTGGCTGTCCAATTAATTTTTATCATTCTTCCAGAAAACCACATCTCCAAGGCTTCCATGAATTTTTTTTTCTTTCGATTTTTTAAAACTGTCCAGGATTCGCAGCCGTAGGTTAAAATTTGTTCAATGTAATATGCAAGAACTTGTTTTCTTGTTTTCAAGGACAGTGACTTATTGCACAAAACGTTCTTCATTTGATAGAATGCAGTTTTTGCGTGTCCTTTTCTGTTTCTTTATCTCAGCGATGCAATAAAACTACATTTACTTTTTAATAACCTCATTAGACATTGTCCAGAAAATCACAAACCGCTAATACATGCTGGGCTTGAATTACGAGGTTATGTAAAGGACATGCAGCTGACTTTTAACTTCAATAGAAAGTTTTAGAGCCGACAGTCAGCTCCGTTCCCCGGGAAGGAAATTGAGAATTTGTCACGTCTGGCGGAGTGAGGCCTGGCCCTAACCTACATACTAGGTAGAAGGTCGCATTGTTTGTCCTACAGAGGTTGCAGAAACCACTTTTATGTCGGGCCTTAAGTTTACCCGAATATGGCGGGAAGGTTTGTTTGCAGACCCGAGACAACGCTTCTCAAACTGTTGACACGGGAGTAAAGACGTGGCCTGTGCTTATATCAAGTTTGAAAGGGGTAAAGGGGTAGACAAACACAGGTGTTACGGACTAGTTAGTGCGATGAATGGGAGTCGGGCCGTGGTCTAGTCAATGTGACAGTCTCTGTGAAATTCTATGTGAAAATCTAAGTGAAATACTATGTTGTGAAACATGTGAAATGCACCCGGGAAGGTAACCCGGCAAACAAATGCTGAAGAAGTCGGATGTGTCGGTCTAAAGGCTCAAATATCGCAGCTATGCTGTAAACAGTCACAACACAATTATGTCTGAAACAACATTCCGGACGAACGCAGAAGAAGAAATGTGTAGTGCTATGTGAAATTGTTTGTCTAAATCTAAGTGAAATACTATGTGAAATGTATGTGAAATTCTATGTGAAAAATCCAATATTAGATCCTACATAAAAGCTTAAAAAAGTCGCTTAAAAGTCGACAGGGTCGACTTCATTGCACCAGGTTTTATCCCATATGGCTCGGTCTCTTTCCGCAGCACGGAAAGCGTCGCACAAAGCTCGAACTCCGTAGCTTTTAGCGACGACCCATAGGAGTCTCCGAAACATTTTAACTCGTAAACCGAAGGGTGCGGCCCGGAATCGAACCCACAACCTTCGGAGCCCGAGTTAAACGGCTTGACCACTTCGCCACAAAGACTCCCCTACGTAAAAGCTGTGAGATCCGAACACTTTACACCCAATTTTCTGCCACGGCTCTATCTTTAGTTCGCTTTCATCAGTGATCACTTTAATTTCACGCAGATATCTCTGTAAATTGTGGAAGTCTATAAGTGGGTCTCCTTGGCGAAGTCGTTTCGCCTCATGGGGGGTTTTTGGTTTGATTCCGGGCTCCGCCTTTCGGTCTACGAGTGAAGTTTTCTCGGAGACTCCGAAGGGTCGTTGCTGGAGATGCGGATTTCGTGCTTTATGTGACGTTCCGGCCGGCCGCTCTGGGGAAAGAGACTGAGCCGCATGGAACAAATCTCAGTGCAAAGAAGTCGATCCTCTTACATGTCCTTTCCTTACAAATCTGTATAAGTTTCCTAGCCTCCCGCCATAGATTTACACAAGGAGAATCTCAGCACAGTGCACGAACTCGATAACACCGGCGGGGATGCAAATGCATTTATACTTGCGTCCACCGTACTATTTGTCGGAACCCCATGCTGTACACATTCTGTTTCTGAGTAGCTTTCAGCTGTCTGCTGGACCTGCTCTTTTCAATTGGTAGGCAACGTCCACACGCAGAAGCTGTCTTTCTTGTACTTCTGCCCTCATTGGGGCATGGGCCCTCCACCTTCTGTAGATCTCTTCACCTTCTGTCTTTAGGCCTCCCGCTATTTCCCCTGCCCTATGGGCTCCAGACAAGAGAGCGTCTGGTTCTATTGCTCTGTGGTGTTCACTGTATGTGTCCCATCCACCAGCAAAAGTTGTCTTTACTTTGTAATCATTTCTTCGCCTTGATACAATGAGTTCTTAGCTGTTACTAAGGTTTTCTCATTTGTTCTTGTATTATTGTAAGTTGGTGACAACTGGCAAAATTGATGTGTAATGAACAAGGTGAAGGCAGAGAAGTAAATACCTGGATGGCTTGGCCACACGCCATGGTCGAGGCAAGAACACATAGCTCATCCACGACTCTGGTGATCGTGTGAGATGGCGAAACATACCGCCCACGCTTATCGGCATGGCGCTTAGTTATGATAATGTCAGTTAACGTGTGTACTACATTGGGGAAACGTGACCAAATGTTACCGTGGAAAGTGCCGACGATACCATTTTGGGAAGCACTGTGAAGAGGTGATTGTTTTCCCACCGCTGAAGAGTAAACAAGTAGGTAGATGGCGGCACGAACAAAGGGAACACGACACCGGATGTGGTAGATACGGAATGTGAGTTAGCATAGATATCTGCCCTGGCAGCCGGGGACTAGTGTTGACACACACACACACACACAAGCACACCTCATACACACACATACACATCAGGAAAACACCCGCGCACGCGCGCGCGCGCACACACACACACACACACGCGCAGGCACACTTTATATACACACGAGACAAACGCAGACACACCTGAGGCAAACACGCGCGCACACAGCACACACATCTGACATACACACGCACATGAGGCAAACGCGCGCGCGCACGCACACGCACAGAGCTAACATACACACGAGACAAACATTCGCGCGCGCGCACACACACACAGTCGGATGTAGTAAATACGTATAACATACGCTGGGCCTTTAACTGATTCACTACCGAAGTATAATATATCGCCACATGCGACTTACCCTCAGGGCCAACGGGCGCTCTATCGCCGTACCAAGGTTATCATGTTACGGTACTTTCACAATTTCAATGCTCAGTGAGCGAAAACTGCATTATAATACTTGGTCATGAGATTGGACACCATGTTTGGTTCAAACATACTGTTTGTTATGCACTGGATATGTGAAACCCGTACTGGGGTCCGCACAATATGAGCAAAATTGTCCTCAAACATTTTTATGTAGATTCTCTAATCCTGCATTGGACTTTCTAGAGTCCAGCTCTCACACCCATTTACACGATTGGATACCAGGAGGTGGGCATGGCTGAATGGTTACCAGCCCACGCTCTTAAACACCCAGTGTGCTGGTGGCGCGGTAGTGGGTTCACGCCTTACATCTGCCAGATGGACTAACATGTTGACTTCTGGTCCTTGATTTGGGGACGTAAATTACTGGTATCTCAGACGTCGGAGTGGGTTCCCATAATGGCGAGGGACATTGGTAATAAGACAAGCTAATCCACACGTACCATTCAGTCAAGTGTACTAATAGTAATAATCAAGACATGAATGCTACTCTGTATGCTTGAGATCCAGCCAGACTTGAATGCTTCTGTGTGTGAGTGAGATCTTCCCAGGTATGAATATTTCTGTGTGATTGAGATAAGGCTGCCATTGGAGGGTTTGCAGAGTTTCCGGCTTGGGTCAGGATGGTGGGACGTGTTTTCTTCTAGCTTGACTTAAGTCGGTTGATCGGCGGCTTGACAATCCGACATCATAAAACTCGCTGTTGTTACAGAATCAGATTTCTGGCTCTAAATGTTAGCGCTACGCACAAACATGGAGAGCCACGACTTCTGCCCTATGCGCCGCCTTAGGCCCAAGAGGAAAGACTAGAATAGTAATAACACGTGTATGGACTAAGCTTGAGTTCAATGCGAGCCAACGAAAAAAAAAAAACATGAATGGATACCACACGTGACTTGTACATACTGATCTTGACAGGGAAGCTGGTGTTGATTGTCCATATAGGATCCAGTCTTGTCGCAGCAGATAACGCTGCACGCGATCTGGCAGCAGACCGCATTGCGTTGGTTTTGCGTTGGTATCGGTGCAGGTCGTTCAGAAAGCAATGGCAAACTACTGAGCGTACACTTGCCAGGAGATCACAGAAGCAGAAATGCTGGTGTTGACTGCGATGTCCTGTAAAAAAAAAGGATATGCAACGCATTTCGTCTACGTTTTTTCCCCCATTTGCTTAAATATTGGTTGCCCGTGTTTATTGCAGCTATTGACCAGTGCGTTGCTTTTTCTATGCTGATTTCATGAGATCTTGAACTGTTCTCTTATCTTGTGAAGAAACTTCAGACTTCTATGTCTGTTCCAGCCAAAAGATTTATGTTACCAGCAGTTAGCAGACTGTACAGACGTCGCCCACCAATAGACACACGTGTGTTACAATCGTTAAGAATCACCCACATGCGCGATAAAAACATTGTTGTTGATGATGATGGAGCCACAGTTTGTGCCAGTTTCCGTTTCTTCATTTTCAATTATGGTCGTTGGGTGGTATGTAGTTTTGTCCTTTGACATTATTTTTGTCTTAAGTTAGAAAACGATTTTGTTTTTCACCGCGTCTCTTGACAGGCAAAATCGGCTCTTCTAATCCTTTAGCACTATTTGAGAATAGGACTGTGTCATCTGCATATCTCAGTTCTGGGATTTGATTTCCACTAATTACAAATGGATCAAAATTGTTCGAACCCGTGACCTCCAAATGACGACAGCGACTAGATGCAGGAAGACGTGTCCTTCCGAGCATGACCAACTAGACCAGTGGGGAATTCCACCCTAGGGGGGAATTTCAGGGTTTCCAGGGGGGGGGGGGGGGGGTGAAGATTATTTCAAGATCGCGTTAATACAAGAACCGATTACTTGATATTGTTTTTCCCTCCACACTTTACGGTTCTGTACTCCTCGCCCTTCTAATATTCGTCTTATAACGTAAGTAGACCCACAAATCACGTTTTATGTAGACGTCTAAACTTGTTCTAGTATGTCTTATTAAAGTTAGCTTCCATTTTTACGTATACTATGTAGGGGCAGGGTGGGAGAGGGGGAGAATTTTAGGGAGGAAATACGAAAGGGGAGGAATGACATTCTCAACATATGGTGAAGGGGGGCATGGGCCAAAAAAGGTTGAGAACCTCTGATCTAGAAACCCCTAGAAGGTGTCATCACTAGGCCTGTCTGTCATCTACGGTGAGGAGCGCGTCTCTCTGAAAATGACCTGCTTCATGATGATAATGATTCCATACGCGCAGAACTTCCCTAAAACATTTAACTGATTCAGTGTCGAACATACAGCAGGTTTGAATCTAACAAAAATAGATGGAGCTACTGGGGAACAGTGGTATGTCACAATTGTGGCTTAAAAGTTCTTAATATGGTAGCAGACACGCTGTATTGTATTTCAAATTAAAGGGGGTTAAATAAGGAAACCCACTCCGTGGCCAAAGGTTTGCGAACGCGGTTCGTGAGCCGGGTACCAGGCGTTCGAAGCTCAGCTGCGACCGATTTGTGCAGCAGACCGTGTCGCGTTGTGTTACAACGTGCTGGTATGGGAGCCGGTCATTCAGAAAGCAATGGCAAACTACTCAACGTAAGACTTGCCTAGTACATTAACAGCAGCTGAAAAATGCTGGTGTTGACTGCAAAGTCCCGTAAGGGAAACGCAACAATTTTTAGAATAAGGAAAGCTATGTACATAAGTTGATGGCAGATACGGGAAGTCGCTTAAGACACTTGATCACTCCATGACAGTTAACCAGTTAAGTTCACCAGCCTGGATCCCCTGTTCTGTCTACAATAGAGCTTATCTCTCACGCCCTTATACCAACACAGACCCTCAAGTGGCATATAGTTTGATCTTCATGGCAAAGCACGTCAAGATTTTGCGTTCGCTCGCTTTGAGCTCAAACGTAGTCCGTATACGTGCTGGCTCTGTGGCAAAGGATTTACTGATGCAATTCGTAATACTTCATACCACGTTCGAAACACAGCTGTGGGCGATTTGGCAGCAGACCGCCTTGCATTGGTTTTCATACAATGGTATGAGTGCCGATTGTTCAGAAAGCAATGACAAACTTGCCAAGAAATTACAAACAACCAACAACAACAAATTCTGGGTTTGACTTCGACGTCCTGTTAAGGATATGCAACTAACTTTTTTTTTCTTTCTAAACGTCTTGTGCACTGTGCTGATCTTTGTGCGTGGATTAGCTTTCCCGAGTATCGGTGTCAGTCGCCATCAGACGAACCCACCACGACTTCTGAAGTACCTTCGAATTTACGTCCCCAAGTCAAGGACGGGAAGTTAACATTGTAGTCCAGCTGTCCGGTGTAGGGATTGAACCCCTTACCTCGGCATTAGCACATCGGAAGTTTTAATTAAGAGTGAGGGCTCTTATCCATTTGGCCAAAGGGATCAAACGAGAACAAAGACAACAGCAGTTTGAGAACCGTCTAGGAACTTGTTGCTTCTATTGTTAATCCTGTGGCAGTTGATAGGGCAGGAGTTGTCTACCCTACAGCTACGTGATTTGAATAGTTCTAGCGGGGACTGGCATGGCGGATTTAATTGGGGCGCCGGCAGAAATGAGCTTTATCATTGTCTGGTTGTAAGGGTGAGAGATCAGTCACTTAACGCCCAGGTCACAAGTGACACTGACAGTTGCAGCGAGGCCAGGCAGGGAATACTGCGTTGTATGTAGCTAAAATGTTGCGTGTCGTCTGCGGGACGGGGACGTGTGGCTCATGGTTGTGTGTTTGTACACGTTGCAAGGTTTGTACTCAATGGCGTTAGGGCGTGATGTTGTTGTTGTTGCAGAAACCACGTCCAAGCGAGTCGTTCACTCCTGTGCGACTAGAAGAACTGAAGACTGGTGATGAGGTGGTTTCGTCCTGTGAGCAAGCAGTACGTTCGTTGCCAGCATGCAAGTGAGCTATTAGAGCTGGAAGTGCAAGACGTGGGTGCTGATTGTCTGTCATCGTGGCAGGGAATTGCTGTGATTCTCGTGCGGCCTTACAGCATGTAAAGTGTGTAGTCCTCGACAGGTTTCATCATCTTGGAGACCTTAGTCGATCCTCTCTTGGTTAGCCTGACTAGGGTCAGCTCATGGTGTCTCATAGACCAGGGTCAGCTCATGGTGTCTCATAGACCAGGGTCAGCTCATGGTGTCTCATAGACCAGGGTCAGCTCATGGTGTCTCATAGACCAGGGTCAGCTCATGGTGTCTCATAGACCAGGGTCACCTCATGGTGTCTCATAGACCAGTGTCTGCCCATGATGTTCCATAGACTAGTGTCTGCCCAGGATGTCCCACAGACTGTCTACCCAAAACTCCCCATGTTGAGGCCAATAGACGTCCCCAGCAGAATGAATTAAGCAGAGCTAATACATGTAACATGAGGTACAGGAGCCGCGGTTGCGCAGTAACTAGCACACACGGCTACCGCCTCGCTGGTTATGTATCGAATCCCCTTGAGGTAGAATTGTTATTTATTCGCCTGGGCTCCCCTGCCGACTCATACTAAATTGAGTACCACGAAATATTCTGGAAAGTAAAAGCGGTCGGTGTTAAATTGACCACATCATCCGTAGTGTCCATTGGGTGACAAATATTGGGCTAGCGTTATGCCAATAGGTCTCTTAGCGTGAATATGGGTCCTTTTATTTATCTCTGATATGAAGTAATGCCATGTGGATGGGTCAAGTCTCTAGCCTCTTGTTTTACTGGGTGGTTGGTTGGCTGTTGTTTCACTGGGTGGTTGGCTGTTGTTTCACTGGGTGGTTGGCTGTTGTTTCACTGGGTGGTTGGCTGTTGTTTCACTGGGTGGTTGGTTCTTGTTTCACTGCGTGGTTGACTGTTGTTTCTCTGGGTGGTCGGCTGTTGTTTCGCTAGGGTTGGTTGTTGTTTCTCTGGGTGGTTGGCTATTGTTTCGCTGGGTGGTTGGCTGTTGTTTTGCTGGGTAGATGGCTGTTGTTTCGCTAGGGTTGGTTGTTGTTTCGCTGGGTGGTTGGCTGTTGTTTCGCTGGGTGGTTGGCTGTTGTTTCACTGGGTGGTTGGCTGTTGTTTCGCTGGGTGGTTGGCTGTTGTTTCACTGGGTGGTTGGTTGGCAGTTGTTTCGCTGGGTGGTTGGCTGTTGTTTCGCTGGGTGGTTGGCTGTTGTTTCGATGGGTGGTTGGCTGTTGTTTTGCTGGGTAGTTGGCTGTTGTTTCGCTGGGTGGTTGGCTGTTGTTTCACTGGGTGGTTGGTTGGCAGTTGTTTCGCTGGCTGGTTGGTTGTTGTTTCACTGGTTGGTTGGTTGTTGTTTCACTGGTTGGTTGGCTGTTGTTTCACTGGGTGGTTGGTTGGCTGTTGTTTCGCTGGTTGGTTGGTTGGCTGTTGTTTCGATAGGGTTGGCTGTTGTTTCGCTGGGTGGTTGGCTGTTGTTTCGCTGGGTAGTTGGCTGTTGTTTCACTAGGTGGTTGGCCCCCTGGGTGGTTGGTTGTTGTTTCACTGAGTGGTTGGTTGTTGTTTCGCTGGGTGGTTGGTTGGCTGTTGTTTCACTGGGTGGTTGGTTGGCTGTTGTTTCGCTGGTTGGTTGGTTGGCTGTTGTTTCGATAGGGTTGGCTGTTGTTTCGCTGGGTGGTTGGCTGTTGTTTTGCTGGGTGGTTGGCTGTTGTTTCATTGGGTGCTTTGCCGTTGTTTCATTGGGTGGTTGGCTGTTGTTTCACTGGGTGGTTGACTGTTGTTTCACTGGGTGGTTGGCTGTTGTTTCGCTGGGTGGTTGGCTGTTGTTTCGCTGGGTGGTTGGCTGTTGTTTCACTGGGTGGTTGGCTGTTGTTTCGCTGGGTGGTTGGCTGTTGTTTCACAAGATGGTTGGTTGGCTGTTGTTTCGCTGGGTGGTTGGCTGTTGTTTCACTGGGTGGTTGGCTGTTGTTTCACTGGGTGGTTGGCTGTTGTTTTACTGGGTGGTTGGCTGTTGTTTCGCTGGGTGGTTAGATGTTGTTTCGCTGGGTGGTTGGCTGTTGTTTCGCTAGGGTTGGTTGTTGTTTCGCTGGGTGGTTGGCTGTTGTTTCACTGGGTGGTTGGCTGTTGTTTCACTGGGTGGTTGGCTCTTGTTTCACTGGGTGGTTGGCTCTTGTTTCACTGGGAGGTTGGCTGTTGTTTCACTGCGTGGTTGGCTGTTGTTTCTCTGGGTGGTTGGCTGTTGTTTCGCTGGGTGGTTGGCTGTTGTTTCACTGGGTGGTTGGCTCTTGTTTCACTGGGTGGTTGGCTCTTGTTTCACTGGGAGGTTGGCTGTTGTTTCACTGCGTGGTTGGCTGTTGTTTCTCTGGGTGGTTGGCTGTTGTTTCGCTAGGGTTGGTTGTTGTTTCGCTGGGTGGTTGGCTGTTGTTTCACTGGGTGGTTGGCTGTTGTTTCGCTGGGTGGTTGGCTGTTGTTTTGCTGGGTGGTTGGCTGTTGTTTCGCTGGGTGGTTGGCTGTTGTTTCACTGGGTGGTTGGTTGGCAGTTGTTTTGCTGGGTGGTTGGCTGTTGTTTCGCTGGGTGGTTGGCTGTTGTTTCGCTGGGTGGTTGGTTGGCTGTTGTTTCGCTGGTTGGTTGGTTGTTGTTTCGCTGGTTGGTTGGTTGGTTGTTTCGCTGGGTGGTTGGTTGTTGTTTTGCTGGGTGGTTGGTTGTTGTTTCACTGAATGGTTGGTTGTTGTTTCACTGGGTGGTTGGTTGTTGTTTTGCTGGTTGGTTGGTTGTTGTTTCGCTGGGTGGTTGGTTGTTGTTTCACTGAGTGGTTGGTTGTTGTTTCGCTGGGTGGTTGGTTGGCTGTTATTTCACTGGGTGGTTGGTTGGCTGTTGTTTTGCTGGTTGGTTGGTTGGCTGTTGTTTCGATATGGTTGGCTGTTGTTTCGCTGGGTGGTTGGCTGTTGTTTCGCTGGGTGGTTGGCTGTTGTTTCGCTGGGTGGTTGGCCCCCTGGGTGGTTGGTTGTTGTTTCACTGAGTGGTTGGTTGTTGTTTCGCTGGGTAGTTGGTTGGCTGTTGTTTCACTGGGTGGTTAGTTGGCTGTTATTTCGCTGGTTGGTTGGCTGTTGTTTCGATAGGTTTGGCTGTTGTTTCGCTGGGTGGTTGGCTGTTGTTTCGCTGGGTGTTTGGCTGTTGTTTCGCTGGGTGGTTGGCTGTTGTTTCACTGGGTGGTTGGCTGTTGTTTCACTGGGTGGTTGGCTCTTGTTTCACTGGGTGGTTGGCTCTTGTTTCACTGGGAGGTTGGCTGTTGTTTCACTGCGTGGTTGGCTGTTGTTTCTCTGGGCGGTTGGCTGTTGTTTCGCTACGGTTGGTTGTTGTTTCGCTGGGTGGTTGGCTGTTGTTTCACTGGGTGGTTGGCTGTTGTTTCGCTGGGTGGTTGGCTGTTGTTTTGCTGGGTAGTTGGCTGTTGTTTCGCTGGGTGGTTGGCTGTTGTTTCACTGGGTGGTTGGTTGGCAGTTGTTTTGCTGGGTGGTTGGCTGTTGTTTCGCTGGGTGGTTGGCTGTTGTTTCGCTGGGTGGTTGGTTGGCTGTTGTTTCGCTGGTTGGTTGGTTGTTGTTTCGCTGGTTGGTTGGTTGGTTGTTTCGCTGGGTGGTTGGTTGTTGTTTTGCTGGGTGGTTGGTTGTTGTTTCACTGAATGGTTGGTTGTTGTTTCACTGGGTGGTTGGTTGTTGTTTTGCTGGGTGGTTGGTTGTTGTTTCGCTGGGTGGTTGGTTGTTGTTTCACTGAGTGGTTGGTTGTTGTTTCGCTGGGTGGTTGGTTGGCTGTTATTTCACTGGGTGGTTGGTTGGCTGTTGTTTTGCTGGTTGGTTGGTTGGCTGTTGTTTCGATATGGTTGGCTGTTGTTTCGATATGGTTGGCTGTTGTTTCGCTGGGTGGTTGGCTGTTGTTTCGCTGGGTGGTCGGCTGTTGTTTCGCTGGGTGGTTGGCCCCCTGGGTGGTTGGTTGTTGTTTCACTGAGTGGTTGGTTGTTGTTTCGCTGGGTAGTTGGTTGGCTGTTGTTTCACTGGGTGGTTAGTTGGCTGTTATTTCGCTGGTTGGTTGGCTGTTGTTTCGATAGGTTTGGCTGATGTTTCGCTGGGTGATTGGCTGTTGTTTCGCTGGGTGTTTGGCTGTTGTTTCGCTGGGTCGTTGGCTGTTGTTTCGCTGGGTGGTTGGCTGGTGTTTCACTGGGTGGTTGGCTGTTGTTTCGCTGGGTGGTTGGCTGTTGTTTCACAGGGTGGTTGGCAGTTGTTTCACAGAGTGGTTGGTTGGCTGTTGTTTCACTGGGTGGTTGACTGTTGTTTCACTGGGTGGTTGTCTGTTGTTTCACTGGGTGGTTGGCTGTTGTTTCACTGGTTGGTTGGCTGTTGTTTCGCTGGATGGTTAGATGTTGTTTCGCTTGGTGGTTGGCTGTTTCTTCGCTAGGGTTGGTTGTTGTTTCGCTGGGTGGTTGGCTGTTGTTTCACTGGGTGGTTGGCTGTTGTTTCGCTGGGTGGTTGGCTGTTGTTTTGCTGGGTGGTTGGCTATTGTTTCGCTGGGTGGTTGGCTGTTGTTTCACTGGGTGGTTGGTTGGCTGTTGTTTCGCTGGTTGGTTGGTTGGCTGTTGTTTCGCTGGGTGGTTGGCTGTTGTTTCACTGGGTGGTTGGCTGTTGTTTCGCTGGGTGGTTGGCTGTTGTTTCACAAGATGGTTGGTTGGCTGTTGTTTCGCTGGGTGGTTGGCTGTTGTTTCACTGGGTGGTTGGCTGTTGTTTCACTGGGTGGTTGGTTGGTTGTTGTTTCACAGAGTGGTTGGTTGTTGTTTCGCTGGGTGATTGGTTGGCTGTTGTTTCACTCTGTGGTTGGTTGGCTGTTGTTTCGCTTTTTGGTTGGTTGGCTGTTGTTTCGCTAGGGTTGGCTGTTGTTTCGCTGGGAGGTTGGCTGTTGTTTCACTGGGTGGTTATTTGGCTGTTGTTTCACTGGGTGGTTGGCTGTTGTTTTGCTGGGTGGTTGGCTGTTGTTTCATTGGGTGCTTTGCCGTTGTTTCATTGGGTGGTTGGCTGTTGTTTCACTGGGTGGTTGACTGTTGTTTCACTGGGTGGTTGGCTGTTGTTTCGCTGGGTGGTTGGCTGTTGTTTCGCTGGGTGGTTGGCTGTTGTTTCACTGGGTGGTTGGCTGTTGTTTCGCTGGGTGGTTGGCTGTTGTTTCACAAGATGGTTGGTTGGCTGTTGTTTCGCTGGGTGGTTGGCTGTTGTTTCACTGGGTGGTTGGCTGTTGTTTCACTGGGTGGTTGGTTGGTTGTTGTTTCACAGAGTGGTTGGTTGTTGTTTCGCTGGGTGATTGGTTGGCTGTTGTTTCACTCTGTGGTTGGTTGGCTGTTGTTTCGCTTTTTGGTTGGTTGGCTGTTGTTTCGCTAGGGTTGGCTGTTGTTTCGCTGGGAGGTTGGCTGTTGTTTCACTGGGTGGTTATTTGGCTGTTGTTTCACTGGGTTGTTGGCTGTTGTTTCGCTGGCTTGGGCGAGATTAAATCTAAACTCATGGCAGAGTACACACAGAAAGTTAAGTGACATCGGTAGGTCTGTTGTATACAAATACTCGCATCACTCTGGTGGGTTGGCTTGTATTTAGTGGGTTGGTTTGTTTTTGGTGGGTTGGCTTGATTTTTGTGGGTTGGTTGGCAGATCAATGGAAGACTAAATTCTATCTATCTATCTATCTATCTATCTATCTATCTATCTATCTGTCTGTCTGTCTGTCTGTCTGTCTGTCTGTCTGTCTGTCTGTCTGTCTGTCTGTCTATCTATCTATCTATCCGTCCGTTTGTCCGGCCGTCCGTCTCTATGTTTTGATTGGTCTATCTATCCCCCCGTGCGTATGTCTACCTGAGTATACATTGTTGTGTACATGTGTTTATCTGTCTATCTGCTCTTCCATCATCTGCCAATATGTCGGTGAATAAGTTGACATTCTTTCAGAAACGATTGAGAGAGAGAGAGAGAGAGAGAGAGAGAGAGAGAGAGAGAGAGAGAGAGAGAGACCACGAGAAATAGAGAGACCGAGAGAGAAAGAGACAGATAAAGATTAAAGAGAGACAAACAAAGGGAAGAAAAACAGAGAGAGGGGAGAGATACGGAAAAGACAGAGGGTGTGAGAGACAGACAGAGAGAATAGTCAGACAGAGTGCACAGAGAGAGAGAGAGAGACAGAAAGAGAGAGAGAGTCAGGAAAAGACAGAGGTGAGAGAGAGAGAGAGAGAGAGAGAGAGAGATAATAGTCAGACAGAAAGACAGAAGTTAGAGAGAGACAGAGAGAGAGAGAGAGAGAGAGAGAGTCAGGAAAAGACAGAGGAGAGAGAGAGAGAGAGAGAGAGAGAGAGAGAGAGAGAGAGAGAGAGAGAGAATAGTCAGGCAGAAAGACAGAAGTTAGAGAGAGAGAGAGAGAGAGAGAGAGAGAGAGAGAGAGAGAGAGAGAAAGAGATAACAATAGTCAGACGAGAACATTGACAAGCAAACTTGCGTACTGTTATACTCTGAAACCCCCGGCGTTTGAACATGTATGATATGTGAAAACATTACACGTCAAAAGCCCACAGAGAATTCAATCTTTTCATCTCACTCCCCATTGGTTGCCCGCGGCAGGGCCACCCAATCACCGCTCACGTCACTGACCTGGTTTCACCAGGCCGTTGTCAGGTTGGGAGGGTGTGCGTCGGAGTGGGAAAAGTCATGTGACCTCATTCATTCCTGACAAGCCTGTGTCGGCCATTTTTCGACTACCTGTGTTTTCCACCTGTCTAAGCCAGGTAGACTGGAAGAAAGTCGGATTTAATAAGCGATGTTGGACGGGGCCAGGCGAAATTATCATTTCAATGGTCAGGTAAGGATAGTAAATATTTTCACATTTGGTGATATCTTACGACAACAACAACACAACAGTTATCAACAGCTGTTTAATGTGTTTATGTTGTCTGTCAGTTATGCCGTTTATTGTTGTTGTCACTAGTTTTGAAGTTCTAACATACTCTGCTAATGCAACCCATGACACGTAGTTTAGATACTCTCTATGTGACTGAGTATGTTGATTAGTAAGTGATTGTGCGATCGCAAACGTGGATCGATAAGCTAATGTTTGTGTGATCAACTTCGTTGACCAGTTCAGTCAACCCTTCTCGTGTTTACTCATTGTATTTTTATATTCTTCTTATTGTTTTGTTCGCTTGAAATGTGTCTGTATCAACTTCACTTCTTTTTAATTCAGTCAGTGGTCCATAGAGTTTACATCCCACTGTTGTGTCGCTAGGCCAGAAGGTTTGCCTAGACTCTAGACATTTAGTATTTTAGGCATTATAATTTTATGACCAAAACATATCCCTGTAGGCATTGCCCGGTGGGGAGGAGGGGGGGGGGCTGCGGTCCACATTGAAATACCCAAAACCTGAAGACGAAACATCACCAACTTGGGCTGAATCAATCCCAGCCAATGCCATGTCTACTGTGTCCTGGTGCCGTTCATATACCTCTCGGTAGATGCCAGATTCCAGTACCGGTCTTGCACACCCCACTGGTTCTAATGTTAACTGATTAAGTGCTATGGGATGATTAATCGTCTTAAGAATCTTCCCGTATCTTCCATGTGCGTATTTATATATAGTATTTTTCTCTAGCCGGCTTCGTGGCTTAGAGGTTATGACTTTTCTCCGTAATCTCGTATACTCTCGTAGGTAACGTGATGACGGTGAGAATCAGCAGTGGTTCGAATCGCATCGGTAACTTACAGGGTATGTGAGCCGGCCGCTCAGAAAGCAATGGCAAACTACTGAGCGTAATCTTGCCAAGAGATCAACATACAACTGACAGATGCTGGTGTTGACAGCGATATCTTGTAAAGGATATGCACACACACAAAAAAGTGTTCTCTATGTAATCCCCTTTAATTTGATATATAATAGAACATGTCTACTACCATATTAACAACTTTCAAATCATAACTGTGACACACCTCAATCTACATCCCATTTCCCGCAATCCAATGTTTGTTTGGACCAAATCTACTTTTTGTTTGGTGCTGAATATGTTAAAAGGGGAAGGGAAGTTTAGCAACAGTCACTGGGAAGATGATAGGGCGGGAGTTGCGTCCACACACTCATGACATTCTTGTAGGTGTGTGTCCTCTTCAGTGTTCAGACGACATAACCTCCACATCGTTGGTGTTCGTTAGTGTTCGGAGTTACAATTCAGTCTTCCAGGTTTAGAGCCAGCCAGTCCTGTCACCAAAACACACTGCATCAGGACGAACAAGTTCAGTCTGTGTCTATATGGCTGTCTGTGTGTATGAGGCTGTCTGTGTGTATATGGCTGTCTGTGTGTATGCGGCTGTCTGTGTGTATATGGCTGTCTGTGTGTATGCGGCTGTCTGTGTGTATGCGGCTGTCTGTGTGTATATGGCTGTCCGTGTGTATTGTTTGTTTGTTTGTTTATGTCTGTGTGTATGTGTGTATGTTTGTGATGGTAACATGTCTCGTGGACTGACAACCACAGCTGTTGTGATTGTTGTTGTTACTATTGTTGCTGTTACTCTGGATGTTGTTGTTATTGTTGATTACTATTATTGATACTGTTGTTGTTATTATTGGTCACTGTTGAAACTCTTGTTGTTATTATTGTTGGTTACTATTGCCATTGTTGTTGTTATTGTTATTTTGGTTACTATTATCACTGTTATTATTATTATTATTATTATATTGTTGTGATTATTACTGGTGTTGTTGTTTATGCTGTTATTGTTGTTGTGGTTCTTATTGCTATCAGTAATGTTGTTGTTATTATTGTTAGTGTGCTTATTAATGTGTGGTTGTTATTGATACTACTACTATTATTTGTTATTGTTTTTGTTGCTGTTTGTGCATTGTTATCATTGTTGTTTTTATTACTGTTATTGTTGGTCTTGTTATTATTGTTATTAGTGATTTTATAATAATACTAATTATTAATATTAATATCTAAATGATAGTGAGTGTCCTTTGGGTGACTATTAGATAATTTTGTGGTATTTCTGGTCGCTGTTGTTTCTTCTTTATACAGTGCAGACCTGATAAGGTGAACTCACATGGAACCCAAGAAATAGTTCTTCTTATCAGAAATTTCTCTCATAAGAGTTCAGGCCTATAGTAATGCATTTATGCAGGTCAGCATGGCCGAATGGAAAAGAACGCCTGTTCGTAAACATCCGGTGTGCTGATTCCGAGGTAAGGGATTGAACCCCTACACCAGACAGTTGAACTAAAATGTTGACCTATCGTCCTTGACTTTGGGACGTAAATTACAAGTACCTCTGAAGTCATAGTGGGTTCTCCTGATGGCAAGGGACACTGTTACTAGGGAAAGCTAATCCACACGCAAAATTAAGTCCAGCACTACTGGAAGTAGTGATCTGGACTACGCTTGAGTTCAGAGCAAGTAAGCGCCCCCCCCCCCCCCCCCAAATGCATTTACAACGTACAATACAATTTGTTCTTCACAACAGAAATTCCTCTTATAAGAGTTCAAGCATATCGTAATGCATTTACAACGTACAATACAATATTGTTTTTCACAACAGAAATTCACCACATCCAAGATCACCTTTAAGCAGTTTGCACTCTTCTTCTTCTTCTTCTTCTTCTTCTTCTTCTTCTTCTTCTTCTTCTTCTTCTTCTTCTTCTTCTTCTTCTTCTTCCTCCTCTTATACTACTACTACTACTACTACTACTACTACTACTACTACTACCTCTTTTTCCTATTCTTCTTTTTCTTCGTTCGTTCGTTCGTTCGTTCGTCTAGTTTTGTAGTGAACGTAATTGCCGTGTGCCAGTTTACAGCAGAGCTTCAATATTTGCACTCCTCGGCCGACACAATCAAATTGTTCACTGCACTTGTTGACCTACTCTATTGTTTACATCTCTATTTGGTAGAGTGTGGGAATGCACTTCATGTAGTCAACAACAGTGTATTCACTTCAGGTGACGAATTCACATCATTCTGACCGTGTCTGCGGCTGTCCATGTTGTATATTATCTTGTCAGGTCAAATCTCCCACGTCATATCATGGGTGTGTCAGGTCAAATCTCCCCCTGTCATGTCATGGGTATATAATTCAGATATCTATACATTGTTCTTCTTCTTATAGTTCATCTTGTGTGGCGTTGATGATCATGTCTGTCCACAGCCTTCTGTCTCTTCTAGCACCATATATAATAGGTCTGACGGCGTCGACACAGACCCTTTGTTGTTAAACTCTCAGACCCGTCTGTTGTCTAGCATCAATCAGGTGCCGTCTCCATGTTCAAAGTTAATCTAAGTAAATCTCCAGTATAGTGTACCCCTAGCTCTGGCCGCACACGCCGACAACCCATCTCTGTTGATCTGTTCTTCCCACCTTGTGTCCTTGTCTCTTGTGTTTATATGAGTTTTAATGTGGTCGAAATATTGCATTTCTCTATTTTCCTGTTTTCATTGCAGTCTTCTCTAAGACTTCTGTGTTTGTTTGTTTTTGATTCCATGAAATAAAATCTAGTTTTGTGTAAACATATTTTCCAGAGTTTCAATTGCTCTAAGTGCTTTCTCGTTGTCAACAGTTACGCAGTGTGTATAAACAGTTTGACTATTCTCACGATGTTCTAATTACTTGTTCATACTTCAGGCATCCTCGCCACACAACTTTAGACTGTTCTCATTTCAATATCTCGTTTACCCCTATAAAGATAAATATTCTATACGTGTTGATGACGTATTGTGGGCATTGTCTATTCCTGTCTGTGTGATTTATGCTTGATATGTTTAACCTCTGCCATCATCTTTTCACGCCCTAACCTATAGTGCCCATAACACTGCCTTCCCCGTGGCTGTCACCGGAACCAACCCAAGGGATTGGTCTTGTAATCTGTGTTTGTGCAACAGCCTATGCTATCACGCTGGGGAGGGGGTTCACACGGCTAGCGGTCCCGTATCTGAAATGTGTCGTGTCCTAAGCAAATGTGTGATTAGCTATTGTGTGTGTTTATCATTGTGTGTCACAAACATTCATCAACCAATGCCCCACGCAGAATAGCGCTAAAATGATATGACAGAATCACTAATTTAGGGTGACAACTAAAGACATTCCAGCGAACCCAGAGGTGCGGGAAAAGACACAGAGGTGTGGGAAAAGATACTGTTGCTGGTTAGGACACAATTGAAGACACCTATTAAGAATATAAC
Source organism: Cepaea hortensis (assembly GCA_963921405.1). Lineage (NCBI taxonomy): Eukaryota > Metazoa > Mollusca > Gastropoda > Stylommatophora > Helicidae > Cepaea > Cepaea hortensis. The sequence continues at coordinate 94,177,671 of OY992894.1, forward strand.
CAGAAGGTCATTTCGGTGGATCCCACAGTGCACGAGAAATAGAGTAAGACCTAAGCGTACACAGAAAAGAGAATTAGAAACAGGATTGAAGAGTCGCTTAAAAGTCGACAGGGTCGACTTCATTGCACCGGGTTTTTATCCCATATGGCTCAGTCTCTTTCCTCAGAGCGTAAAGCGTCGCTGCAAAGCACGAACTCCGTAGCTCCAGCGACGACCATCAGGAGTCTCCGAAAAAACCCACTCGTGAACCGAATGATGCGGCTCGGAATCGAACCCACAACCTTCAGAGCCCGAGGCAGACGGTTTGACCACTTCGCCACGGAGACTCCCAAACAGGATTGAATACTGTGGGAACTGCAGGGGGTAGCAGGAGATCGGGCCGTCTAACCTGGGTTACTTGACGGCCTCTTCATATATAAGGGAACACAGAGCAGAGGAAGGAGAGATGCTGAGTTGTGATATTTGTCAATTTGATCACAGCATCACTTCTTGGCCTTTTGGCTAGGATCAGAGTGTTGTCCTCTGCACTTGGTCTGGCCAGGGCCACCAGCAGAGGCGGTCATCCGAATAACGCACAGGAGGGACGTGAGATCTCATGGGCCGGCTCTGGCTTCTGGGGAGCCGCGAGCGCTTACAATAAAAAAAAAAAAACATAGCGCAGTAATCTACTATAGTCTGTTTACTTTTGTCTGCCCCAATATAAAATTCCATATCTCAGTAACAAACTGAGGGAAAATGATGAGATTTAGCATATAAACCTTATCATTATGACCACCCAACAAAACAAAAAAATTTTGTTCTGGAGATTGTACGGCAGATTTGAAAGATTGTTTATATGCGGTATATAAAGCGGGCCTTGTGTCGTCATCCGAACTGGTGGGAAATTACTGTAAAACAAGTTTGTTGGCGAGAAATCACATGTTTTTCACCAAAACATCAAAGAAATGTCGCTGCTTTCCATGATTTAAGTTGCTTTTGGACCTGTCAAAGACATATTCCTTGGGTGGGGGTAAATATAAGACGGCAGGAAAAATTTCATAACGATGCAACAGTTTTCAAAATAATTGATCCTGAATGAAGGCATTCATTTCTGGACAGACTATAGATGTTTTAGATACAACACACTATACGTTTGTGTGTGTGTGTGTGTGTGTGTGTGGGGGGGCATCAGAAGTGGAGAGTCCACATTCTTTGGGCATGTCATGAGAAGGGGAAAGCTGGAGTCTGTCGGCAGAATGGGAAAGTTGGAGGGGAAGAGAGACAGGGGAGATTGAGAGAGAAGACGCTGGACAGTTTGACATCATGGCGTGGGGGGGGGGGGGGGCATCAGTATCAGAAATGACTGGCGGCACACGAGACAGAAAGCTGTGGACAATGATTACCAACGCCACACGGCATTAACCATCAGAAGCAGACACTATCGTGTCGCCTGTTTGAAAGTAAAACCCCGCTGCTGTTTCCACTGTGCTGATTGTCTTCCTTGCGTGAGTGCAGTTTTGTCTCCCTTGCATGCGTGGTGATTGTTTCCCTTGCGTATGTGGTGATTGTCTCCCTTGTGTGTGATTATTGTCTCCCTTGCGTATGTAATGATTGTGTTCCTTGCTGGTGTGGTGTATATCTACCATGCGTGAGTGTTGATTGTCTCCCTGTGCGTGTCCGATGATTGTCTTTCTTGCATGTGCGATGATTATCTCCCTTGCGTGTGATAAGTGTCTCCCTTGTGTGTGGTGATTGTCTCCCTTTTCTTGTCCGATTATTGTCTTCCTTGCTGGTGTGATGTGTCTCTCCCCTGCGTGTTTGCTTGATATCTCACTTATGTGTGTGATGATTGTTTCCCTTGCAGTTGTGATGATTGTCTCCCTTGCAGTTGTGATGATTGTCTCCCTTCCGTGTGTGATGATTGTCTCCCTTGCGTGTCTGATGATTGCCTTTCTTGCTGGTGTGTATCTCCCTTGCGTGTGCTTTTTGTTTTTGCGTGTGTGTTGATTGTCTCATTTACGTGTGGTAATGGTCTCCCTGTCGTGTCTAATGTGAAATCCTTGGAGGCTGACAGAATTACGGGGCGCCTACAAGTCGCCAGACACGACAAAGGGAACAAATCTACCGTTTTGATGTGTAAATCCCTCCTGAATGTGGGTGCGCTTAAGTGAATCACCGCGGGTGTTCCCGCTAATGCAGGGCTTTCATCTACAACAGATCCCTTTGCATGGCCCATGAGGATTTAATAGGGTGATCTTGTGTAATAGTTACCTAGTTTACGTACATGTAACGTCATTGGCCTGATGTTCTATCTTCATTCTGCGTGTGCCCCACGCACCCCTTCTCCCCCTCCCAACAGCAGTTTCACTTATGGAAGTAATCTTCACAATGGCGTCGGATATCAGACACGTACCACGTATGAGACAGCACATTCTCAATATCATACAGTACTTGCCTCACTTGTCAGATAAAATATTCCTCAATATAAAACAGTACTTGCCTCAGGTATCAGTCAGTACATTCCTTCGATTATCAGACAGTACTTCCCTCACTTATCAGACAGTGCTCTCTACCTCACGTATCATACAGTACATTCCATCACGTAACTGACAGTACTCCCCTCACATATCAGACAGTACTTTCCATCACGTAACTGGCAGTACTGTTCTCACTTATCAGACAGTACATTCCATCACGTAGCGGACAGTACTTTCTCCACATATCAGACGGTACTTTCCTCACGTAACTGGCAGTACTCCCCTCACGTATCAAACAGTACTATCTCTCACGTAGCGGATAGTACTTTCTCCACATATCAGACAGTACTTTCCTCACGTAACTGGCAGTACTGGCCTCGCGTAACTGGCAGTACTGCCCTCACGTGTCAGACAGTACTTCCCTCGCGTATCAGACAGTACTTTCCTCACATATCAGACACTACATCCCTCACGTATCAGACAGTAGACAGTACTTCCCTCACATCAGACAATGCTTTCCGTCACGTAACTGGCAGAACTGCCCTCATATATCAGATAGTTATTTCCCCCACGTAACTGGCAGTGCTTTCATCAGGTATCAGACAGTAGACAGTACTCCCCTCACGTATCAGACAATACTTTTGTTCACGTAACTGGCAGAACTACCCTCACGTATCAGACAGTACTTTCCTCACATATCAGACAGTACTTTCCTCACATACCAGACAGTACTATCACTCACGTAACTGGCAGTACTTCCTTCAGGTATCAGACAGTACTTCTCTCACGTATCAGACAGTACAGTACTTACACACACATATAGCCACATTCATATGCATTCACATATCAGATGATACTTCACGAATCTCACAGATCTTCTTCGCTCAATGTACTCATGTGTTCGTTCGTTTGTCCAATAGTTTATGCTTTGAGTGTATGTGTTGTGTCTGTTTACAGCAGAGCTGCGTTATTTGTGTCTTTTGGCTGGCACGCCCGTATTCTTGGGGCGTTTGTTGACCGCGTTAGTAGCCGTCCCGGGGTATCGCGCATAAGTACTTGACCTCTCATGTCAGACAGTATTTCACATATGTCACAGATAGTACTTGATCTCTAGTTTCAGACAGTACTTTGTGTACGATAAAGACAACACCCGTCTCGGCTCTATCGCTGGGTTATGTCCGCCATACCGAAGAACTCGTCAAAGATTAGCCAATGGTCAGAGTTTAGGTGAAGGGAACTCTGAGAGATAACTGGCACGCCAAAAGCCGATTATATCTGTCTCCGTTGAGCCTCTTAACTTCCTAGACACCTTCATGATTGTCGGAGGCTTTGTCTTCTCTTGATCTTATTTCAGCAGTTATGGCGTTAGACGTGGAATTGCCGCGAGATCCAGACGTAAGGGCAACGGATAGACGATAGTGGAAACACAGGCAGGGGTGTGGTAGATTGAAAGGAAAGAGTAACAATGTCCCTCCAACACTTCATTGAGGGAAATGTGAGAAGGTGAGGGAGAAGAAGGAACAATGAAGTCATAGATCAAGGCAATGTACAAATGACCAAGCTGGATAGATATACATTGGAAAGATGCATGCTTGGTCTACAACATGCTTACAAATCTGTGGGAAAGTATATCGGTGGGAACAAATCTATGGGAAAGTATATCGGTGGGAACAAATCTGTGGGAAAGTATATCGGTGGGAACAAATCTGTGGGAAAGTATATCGGTGGGAACAAATCTGTGGGAAAGTATATTGGAGGGAACAAATCTGTGGGAAAGTATATTGGAGGGAACAAATCTATGGGAAAGTATATTGGAGGGAACAAATCTATGGGAAAGTATATTGGAGGGAACAAATCTGTGGGAAAGTATATTGGAGGGAACAAATCTGTGGGAAAGTATATTGGAGGGAACAAATCTATGGGAAAGTATATTCGAGGGAATCTCTTCTGTTTTCTTCTGTCCTTTATCTTATATTGGAACATAGGCCTTTAACCAACACATGCCATGACGTTTATCTTTGTCTGTCTCCCCAAGCCCGTTTCATGTCGTCCCCATTTTGTCGCTGATATTCTTCTAGAACTCATTGCTTCCCATTGTGTCGTTGCTTTCTCTGCCTATTGTTATGATTCCGCATTCGTGTTGTGATCCCCCGCTCTTGTTACCATCCCAGTCGCTTATTATGATCCCCTGATCTTTGTTATGATACCACAATATTGTTATGATCTACCGCTGTGGTTATGATATCATAATTTTGTTATGATCTTATGCTGTGGTTATAATATAATTTTGTTATGATCTACCGCTGTGGTTATGATATCACAATTTTGTTATGATCTACCGCTGTGGTTATGATATCACAATCTTGTTATTATCTCACGTAGTGGTTATGGTATCAAAATCTTGTCATGATCTCATGCTGGTCAGTGGTATAACAATATAACATATGATCTTGTTATGATCCCTTGCTCTTGTTATTCACAATCGTGTTATAAGCCAATCGACTTGTTATAATCCTCCCTTGTTGTTATAATCACATCTTCCTATTATGATCCCACGCTTCTGTTTTGACCCCACGCTCCTGTTATGATCCCACGCTCCTGTTATGATCCCACGCTCCTGTTATGACCCCACGCTCCTGTTATGACCCCACGCTCCTGTTATGACCCCACAACCGTGCTACAACCCCAGCCTCCATTGTTTTATTGTCAACGTTTTTACCCCACCCCTGGTCCCCGGGTACAGTAAATACCTGGATCAGCCGTACCGATGTCCAGGAAAAACACAACCACAGAAGATAGGCTGAGTCAGAGCTAGCACCTGCCAGGTAGCAGGCTCCTGTTGCGTCCTTTGATGTCTTCCCACGGCCTCTGTCCCTGGGCTTGCCACCCACAGGTAAGGTGATCGGGTGCCCGCCCGCTGGACTTCGTATAATGGAGGATTTTCTTTTGTGTTCATATAATGTGGGGCGGGCATCTTGGTGGCAGAGTGGCAGCACTCTTGTCTACTAGTGTTGATGTCTAGGGTTTAAAGGTCACTTTGGAGTTGGTGTAGATAAGCAGCACAGACTGTGTCGTCACACTCACACTCATCATCATCATCATCAAGTCACTATCATAAATGTCATCACATCACATAAATATCATCATAAACACTGATAATGGTGAACGCTAATCCACACGCAAAAACCAGTCCAGTGCACTCCTTAGAAGTAGAACGTCAGTGAACTACGCTTGAGTTGAAAGCGAGCAAACGCAACATTAACAACAAAATCATAATCACCTTCATTATCATCATCATCATCATCACCACTATCACCACCATTCGACATCACCACCACCATAGCAACCATCATTAAAATCAGCACATTATTATCGTCATAATCGTCACCATCACGATTATCATAACACCATACCATCATCACGATGATCATAACATCATACCATCATCACGATAATCATAACATCATCAGTGTACCGACAGGAAAATACTGCCATAACTATGATGCAGAAATTGAGGCAAACAAGATAGCAACAGAGAAATTACTAAATACCAGCCATGGACACAACCTGTGGTGCTATTGACAGATCCAAAATCAGTACTCCTGTCTGGGAAATTGCCAGTACTAAGGACACTACTTTCTGAACTTAGCAGTCAGCATAAGGTCACCATACAGTGGATACCATCCCACTGTGGAGTACCCGGGAACGACAGAGCTGATCGATTGGCTAAGGAAGGAGCGAAAGAAGAACAGCCTGATGTGCCCGTTACATACCATCAAAAGAAAAGAATTACCAAATCTGTCAGAAGGCCGCCAAAACCTGCTCAAGACGACTACCACGTTATGGACAGACCAGAACAAGTCATTATTCTGCGCCTCAGAACAGGACACACTAGATTACACAACCACATGTATACAAAATTCAAGATTGGTGACTTAGCCATGTGCACATGTGGTTTGGCGTCGCAGACAGCAGAGCACATACTCCAAGACTGCCCAAACTACAACATATCCAGGCAAACCTTCTGGCCTAGAGAGACAACAGTGGAAGATAAACTCTATGGACCGCTGAGTGATCTAAGAAAGACTGTTAAATTCATACAAGAGACAACATTGCAGTTATAGACATATTTCAAGCGAACGAAAGAAGAAGAATAACATCATACCACCATAACGATGATCATAACATCATACCATCATCACGGTGATCATAACATCACATCATACCATCATCATATTTATTATCATCATGACATTATATTCATCTGCACTACAGCCATTATCAATGTTTATATTCTCGCTGGTACTACGAAGTTCGTGCGCTGTTTTAAGATGCACCTTGTTTTGCTGCTGTAAACATCCAGCAATAACAAACGCACGCCAGACGTCTCGAACTATCACTAGGATGGTTTCTAGAGAGACTCGCAATATGGCTTGAGAACCTAATATTTGCGGCTAGTTTAATGCATGCTGAGAACCCCTGACTTGCTAACCAGCAAACACAGCTAGAGATGTTTCTTGTTAACATTCAGTACCGAGGCGATGCCGACATCTGGGGGGAAAAGGTCATCCGCGAGTGGCCCAATGCGAGCGAGGTGAAATGAAGGGCTGGTTGAGCGGGACGGCTGGGCTGAAACGGCAGACGTGTTGGGACCAGGGAACGGTACTAGGAAGTATAGACATGCACTTGGGCCTAATTGGAACATGCACTTAGCTCGTCAACTCTCGGCGTCGTCCGGTTATTCCTGGTGTGTGAAAGGCGGTGAGGATATGACAGTTACTTAGAATGTGAACTGTGGTCGCCTGGTTCGCTGACTTACCAACTTACTTTTTGTATGTGCTATGTTTCTTATTTTATTGTATGTCTATTTATGCGGAGCCTGCTCCGTGGCGAAGTGGTTTCCGCACGCAGATGTGAAGTAAGTCCAGTGCCGGTCTGGCACACCTCGGTGGCTTTTGATCTTGGAGAAGGGACGGAGAGCTCAGCAACGCAGTTTGCGTGGGAATGGCGCTGTGATGCCGGGTTCTCGGTATCAACGTCACGATAGATCGAGTCCTATTCAACTGACCTGAACTCCGACACACTGGGCTTGGGGGTACATTCTCTCGTCCAAGGGATTAACAACAGCAACACATACATCAACAAATATAACAAACACCAGCCAACAACATGACCAGCAACAAACAATCTTCTTCTTCTTCTTCAGCGTTCCGAGCCATTGAGGTTCTTTGCTGCAAATACAATCCGTCTCCATTCGTCTCTCTGGTGGGCCTTCTCTTGCCAGTCGTTGATTCCAAGTGCTTGTAGGTCTGTACATGTATTATCTCTCCACCGCCTTCTTGGTCTACCTCGGGGTCTACGGTCATTTATTTCCTGAGTGTAAGCGAGTTTTGTTTCCCTATTATCTTCCATTCTTTCTATATGCCCCAGCCATTGTAGTCTATTAGCCTTCATGATACCAGTGATTAGCGGGGACTTAAACAGATCATAAATGTCTTTGTTACTTCTTCTTTTCCACTCTCCACTTTGTGTATCCCTAATGGGTCCAAAGATGCGTCTTAAAATTTTGTTCTCAAAGGTTTGTAACAAGGCTTCGTCTCCTTTCGTTGTACTCCAGGTTTCAGAGCCATACAGCACAACTGGTCTGATCAGTGTTTTGTATATTGTGATTTTGGTGTTACGAGATAGCAACAAACAATGACAATAATAAATATAAATAATAAAAATAAACAGCAACAAGAAGAAGGAACAACAAATAACACCAGTTGTATCCATCTGTCCCACTCCCTTTCTGCCATTGTATCCATCTGTTTGTCTGTATACCCATTTCTCTGCTTGTATATCCATCTGCTAACCCGCCTGTATACCCACCTGTCTGTCTAACCCCTGTCACGTGGTCTGTATGTTTTGTCCACCCCTACCAACTATTGAAGTGAAGAACATGAGTTCCACAACTTGAGCCAGCCGTAATTCTGCCAAACACGCAACCAGCGACACCGCCAATTAGGCACAGGGCACTATTTGAACCACACAAATTCCTATCGTGCCGTTACCATAAGACCAGCTATCGCTTTCAGTTTTTCTCTAAACACTAGTCCTCGTTCCCGAAATAAGCCCTTTGATCCGGCTTGTTCAGGCGCTGGAGAATGCAATAATTAAAGTATGCATATCCTGGTGTTTATCTGATAGTGCCACACAGACTGGCAGTTATCAAATGCCTGGGTACAGTCAAGGTTACCTTCTGTGATAATGAGGTTCATTCCAAGGTGATGGCAGTTAGCGCGGCCTGTGTCGGGCGGTTGTGATTTAATAATACTTGAATAATGAAGACACCAACATTATACTGCCCAGTTGATTGCCTGTCACTGCGTCTCGCCAGGTGCGTATTGCAGAACTGGTTCAACGTACTCATTATGCAGCGTAAACTGCCGGTGTTTCAGAAGTTAAAGTCATACATCTACTATCTTTTCCTCACTAAAATACCACAAATTAGATCTCCGACACCATGGACCAATTCATGTGGTGACTCCCGTGCCATGACACAAGACTCAAGATTTTTCTCACGCTGTCTTCCTCTATCTCTCTTGCCTCAAATCTTTCCGGTTGTCAAGACATATTCCAGTTTTTGCCTTCTCATACATCTGCCAAGCTACTGAACGTAAAATAAATGCTGGGGAGGATTACTACGTCAGAGGCAGGAAGCTAACTGTATCATATATTGCTCGCGTCCCGGGCGATTGTTACTTTACAACACTTGTTAGGTCCAGGGGCGTTTCTTGTGTTTGTAAAGTGACAGGTGGTCATCGGTGTGTTGACGTGTGGTGGAGTTTGTGTTTGTAAGTCGGTCAGCAGCTTGGATTCAAAATACTATTGATAATGTTGTTGATGGTGATGATGGCGATGAGCCGGCGTTTGCTGCTTCTAAACATGAACTTTTGAGCAAGGCGGGACTTTGAGTGGGAACTTGTGAGCAAGGCTGGACTTTGAGTGGGAACTTGTGAGCAAGGCGGGACTTTGAGTCGGAACTTGTGAGCAAGGCGGGACTTTGAGTGGGAACTTGTGAGCAAGGCGGGACTTTGAGTGGGAACTTGTGAGCAAGGCGGGACTTTGAGTGGGAACTTGTGAGCAAGGCGGGACTTTGAGTGGGAACTTGTGAGCAAGGCGGGACTTTGAGTGGGAACAGCTGGCGGTTAACTTAGTGATTGTGATATTCTGTCTGTCACTTTCACTCTCTATCTCTCTCTTTCTCTCTATCTTCTCTTTCTCTCCCTCTGTGTGTGTGTGTGTCTCTCTCTCTTTCTCGTGTGTGTGTGTGTATTTCTCTCACACATCTCTATCTCGCTCAATCTGTCAATTTCTGTCTCTCTCTCTGTCTCTGTCTCTCTCTCTCTCTCTCTCTATATATATATATATATATATATATATATATATACTCTCTCTCTCTCTCTCTCTCTCTCTCTCTCTATATATATATATATATATATATATATATATATATATATATATATATATATATATATATATATATATCTGTCCCTCTCTATGTCTCCTCATCTTCCCACTCTCCCCCTATTTCTATCTCTCTCTCTCTCTCTCTCTCTCTCTCTCTCTATCCGTCTGTCTCCCTGTGACACACAAGTGCCAGCAATACTTCTGTAGAATATACTGTTAAACTATTTCCTCGGCTATCACAATGGCCTGCCGTCTGGTGGTAATCTGTTCAAACCCCCATCACCCCTCTGCCGTGTCTCCACCTTGACGAGGTAGCAGTGTTTCCCAACCTTTTTTGTACCATGCCCCACTTAAGCCTTTCTAAAATTCATATTGCCCCCCTCCCTCGCCCCATGCGACATATATATTATTATATCATATTATATATATTATATTATCAACATATATATTATTTTTAATATTCAAAAATTGAAATGTTCACTAAAGAAACTTGAATGATAGGTTTTAGGAAGAAATCACTAGGTAATTATTGAGCAAACACAGTAAGTAAATTTTCAAAACATATAATGGAGAACTGAAATTCAAGTACAAAATAATTTTAATGAAAGATTTTTCTATATTATGTTAATTATTAGTAATTATTTATTATTTAAATTTAGTGAGATCCTTGCGCTTGATGCTTGCTGCAAAGAGATCTTATGTCAGGTTCCAATTTAGTTAACTTCAGTCTCAAGTCTCCCCGTTTTGTTATATTCAGCAGATTTATTCCATTTTCGAATTGCCCCCCTGTGGGGCGTGGGCCCCACGTTGGGAAACACTGGGCTAGAGTGTTTCAATGACCCCGAGAGCAATGTCACCGGTAGCGCAGCTACTGGCAGGGTCTCCCATGTCAGACAGGTCAAAGAATAGGGACCAGACGAAAAGACACTAACCTCCTGCCTTGTAGGTAGACTTAGGACATTCAAAGGTTGGGGAAAGCTAACCTGAAAACATGCTTGCCGAAGTCGGATGTATTGAGCCACAGGCTTGACGAAACAGTACAACGTAAACCATTTGATGATGATGATGATGATGATGATGATGATGATGATGATGAGGAATCGTGGCGGATTTGATAAAACGTAACCAAGACTACCTGAGTGTGGTGACGTGACTAGTGTGTGAGAGCACTTCAGCATTAGCCACTCCGTCCTCCCAAGAAAAGCTGAGAATAAAACACAAACATCGTTAAGTGGACGGTGTTAGGTCTCATTGGACACGAGTGCCGCAGATCTCATTACAGAATAAGAGAGTTGACGGCCCGGCTGTGTGTACCACAGAGTTAGTTCTTCATATGTATGTGGGATTTCCCCGTACACGTTTCCCGAACTGTCTGTTGTTGATGCTTCTCTAGTGACTAGATGTTTCTCTATTCAGTTGACGTTTCTCTATTCAGTGGACGTTTAACTAATCAGTGGGTGTTTTTCTATTCAGTGGATGTTTCTCTAATCAGTGAATGTTTCTCTATTCCGTGGACGTTTCTCTATTCAGTAGATGCTTCTCTATTGACTGGACGTTTCTCTCTATTGACTGGATGGTTCTCTATTAACTGGATGTTTCTCTATTGACTGGATGGTTCTCTATTCAATTGATTTTTCTCTAATGAGTGGATGTTTCTCTAATGAGTGGATTGTTCTGTATATTGTGGATGTGAGTCTGACGAGTGGAACATTCTGTCTGTCTGTTGACAGGTGCCAGGCAGCACGGGGGACCTGACCTTGGTACAGCTGCAGGAGATGGCCAGCCGGCAGCAGCAGATGGTGGAGACACAACAGCAGGTACCCGCGTGTGTGGGGGGCAGGGGTTTGAATCGCATGTGTGTCTGTGAGTCAGTGACAGGCTCGAGTGTGTGTTCTCTCTCTCTCTCTCTCTCTCTCTCTGTCTGTGGGTGGGTGGGTGGGCTGGCTCTGTGAGTGATTAAGAGAGTTTGACTTGTGTATATGTGTGTTTGGCTTTGTGGGTGATTGAGAGGATTTGATCTTTGTGTTTGTGAATATATATAAGAGGCACAATATCGTGAGATAAAGTCTGTAATTGTGTGTAAGCAGAGATGTGTGGTTCATTAGTGTGTGTGTATGTGTGTGAGAGAGATAGAGAGAGTAATTGTAAATATTATTTTAAATCTCTACCTGCTGTTCAAAATATGATTATAGACCACTCTTTCTTTCTTTCTGTGTTTGTCCATCTGTGAAAGCGTGTATATTTTTTTCCCTCGTTCACCCGCTTTCTACTCAAACGTAGTCCACTACGGACTGAATTTTGCATGTGGGATAGTTTTCTCTATTGTTGTGTTTATCTGTATCTGTCCGTCCGTCTGTCTCTCTCTCTATCTGCATGTGGATGTCTCTTTGTCTGTCTTTTTTTTACTCTGTATATCTCTCTGCATGTGTGTGTTTCTTTCTCTCTGTGTTTGACTCTTTGTCTGTCTCTTTGTCTGTGTCTCTTTTTCTGTGCCTATCCCTTTGTCGCTGTCTCTTTCTCTGTGTCTCTATATGTCTCTGTCTCTTTCGGCGTGTCTATATCTCTGTCTGTTTCTTTGTGTCTATATCTCAGCATGTGAGTGTCTTTTTGTCTCTGTCTCTTTCTCTCTGTTTCTATCTCTTTGTCTCTGTCTCTTTCACTGTGTCTATATCTCGGCATGCGCGTATATCATTGTCCCTGTCTCTGTCTCTCTGTCTCTATCTGCATGTGGGTGTTTCTCATTGTCGTCTATCTCTTTGTCTCTGTGTCTGTATCTTTGTCGTGTCTCTTTCTCTCTGCCTATCTCTCTGCATGTGTGTGGTGTATCTCCTCTCTGTCTCTGTCTCTGTCTCTCTCTCTCTCTCTCCTCATCCTCCCCTCTCATTGTAAAAATGACCTATTGATGAAGTATAAACTGCTATACCATTGTCTTAGCAAGCAAACACACAAACCACTGTGCCACCTGGCTCCTCCCTCTCCTATATATCACACACGCATACACATTTGTTCTCGAAGGTTCTTGTTGCCAAAGAACAGAGACTGAAATACCTCAAGCAGCAAGAAGTCCGCCATGCTCAGCTGGCCTCTGAGAGTGAGCGCCTCCGGAAGATTCGAGAACGAGTGGAGAACCAGGAGCTGAAGCTGAAGAAGCTGCGAGCACTGAGAGGCCAGGCCGAGCAGTACCGCATCAACCATGGAAACCTCAGTACGTTGGCTCTTTCGGTTTTGTGTGTGTGCAGGTTGCGCACTTGTCCCTTAGCATTGCTTTTTTTATTTTTCTGAATTGTTCTATATTTGTGTTTTTATTTAAAATTATAAAATGGATAAGAGCGCTCACTTTTACATTTCCGGTGTGCTGATGCCGAGGTAGCGGGTTCAACCCTTACACTGGTCAGAGTAGAAAACCGAGTCATCACTGTATTTCCCTTATGTAATTTTATAGTTGTTATTATTTTATTATTATAATAATATAGCTTCCTCCGAAGTCGGAAAGTGTCTACCTGTACGGCAAGGAACCACCAGTCTGCACACCAATAAGCCAGACATGGGACAACGGATACTCACGCAAACCTCAGGTCCTGTATGACATCACACTGATGTTGGACAACAGGATGTCTTCATCCAAAATACAGGACTTTGCGTTGGAACTCAAGCCAACGAACACAAGCAAGCAATAATATAGTCTTCCTATTCATTTCTCCACTGTGATTTCTGTTGGCCTGCCCTGAGTTTGTTGTAAGGTGTACACACTGTATCTGTTTGTGAACCACATCATGCCTGGAATTCCAGTTGGTCTGGAGTCTAGACAATACAGTGAACCACATCTCGCCTGGAGTTTCAGTTGGTCTAGAGTCTAGACAATACAGTGAACCACATCTCGCCTGGAGTTTCAGTTGGTCTGGAGTCTAGACAATACAGTGAACCACATCTCACCTGGAGTTTCAGTTGGTCTGGAGTCTAGACAATACAGTGAACCACATCTCACCTGGAGTTTCAGTTGGTCTGGAGTCTAGACAATACAGTGAACCACATCTCGCCTGGAGTTTCAGTTGGTCTGGAGTCTAGACAACACAGTGAACCACATCTCGCCTGGAGTTTCAGTTGGTCTGGAGTCTAGACAATACAGTGAACCACATCTCGCCTGAGAGTTTCAGTTGGTCTGGAGTCTAGACAACACAGTGAACCACATCTCGCCTGAGAGTTTCAGTTGGTCTGGAGTCTAGACAACACAGTGAACCACATCTCGCCTGAGAGTTTCAGTTGGTCTGGAGTCTAGACAATACAGTGAACCACATCATGTCTGAGAGTTTCAGTTGGTCTATAGTCTAGACAATACAGTGAACAACATCACGTCTGAGAGTTTCAGTTGGTCTAGATAACACAGACCAGGCACCATATGCCACATACATCGTAAGGTGGACAATGGAGTTCTTTGTAATTTGTTTGAGTCCGTCCCAGTCTAGCCTGGGCATGTCCAAGATTGCTGATCTCTTTAAATACAGCGCCTTTCAGCATGAATAATAGCTTTTTAGGTGTCTTGTTACTTTGGTCACTCATCTCATCTCATCTCATCTCATCTTGTTATTTTTGTACCTTGCGGTGTCAAGGTGAAGCATAAACTGTGACTTTCTCACCATCTCGTCTCATCTTGTATCTTGCAGTGTCGAGATGAAGTATAAACAGCGGGAGAGTGCCCGTTTATGGGCTTCATGTATCGAGGTTCCCATGAACTCTATTATTCCCTCTGTTCATTGTTTACACCACCAGCCTCTTCTTCTGCTTCCATTTGGTCTGTGCATCATTGCCAGTTGGTAGTCTAGTTATGTGGCTGAACAATTTAACTTGCTGTTTTCTGACAAAATCTAGTCCTTATTTCTTCATTTCTGATTTTCTCTCTTCTTGATACATTGAGAATTCTTCTCAGGAATCTCATTTTCCGTTGTTGTAATTTTTATTTTCTCTCTTTCTGTCATTGTCCAGGTTTGGCATTGGTAGCATAGAGTTGGTAGGAAGATTGTGTTGTTGGGTGTTTATTTATTATCTACTGATACATGTTTGTTCTTTAGTATTGACAACATTTGACCAATGAGTTGGTTTGTCTTATTGCATCTGTTTTCAATCTCATCTTCTGATTTGCCATTTGATGATGATATACTTGAAGCTCTTCACTTGTTCAAGGAGGTATTCTTTTAGATGAATCTTTGTTGTTTTGGTTACTGACCACTCTAAAACATACGGTTGTCACCAAAAGAAAGTAAAATTGACAATGTCTTTAACTTGAACTTGTACATTACAATCCCTCAACAGATGTGGAATATGATACATGGCACATATAAAAAGGATTATCCAGTTTTTCCACACACATCCAAATTTATCCTTGGGGATTCCATGTTTCTGTGATGTTCTTATGGGCTCTGTTGGTTGGTATGTAGTAAAAGGAAAGCAGCACTAACAGCAAGAAGAGGTTACATCAATGATCTAGATTGGACACTCACAATGTGTAGAAACATCAGTGGTAAATGAATCAGTCATCTAGCATGGACACTCACAATGTGTAGAAACATCAGTGGCAAATGAATCAGTCATCTAGCCTGGACACTCACAATGTGTAGAAACATCTGTGGCAAATGAATCAGTCATCTAGCTTTCAGATCTACCATACCATAGCCACACAAGTCATGACCCCCATGGAAGGGACATATAAATGTTCATTACTTACTCTGTCCAGTGAATGAAATGAAAGACGTTATTTCAGTAATCAGGTAATTTCTCAAACTCAATTTACCTGTTGTTTAGTGCACAAATCAGGTAATTGTCCAAATTCTTACAATTTACCTGATGTTTAGTGAACGTATCAGGTAATTGTTCAGATTCTTACAATTTACCTGTTGTTTAGTGCACAGATCAGGTAATTGGCCAAGCAAAACTAAAACACCTAATGCCTATTATTTAGTGTAAACACAGGTAATCGTACAACTTCATTCCCTGTCATTTAAGGCCAAAATACCACTATTTCTATGGAAAGATCTTGTATTTTTAGCTTCAAAACATCATTATTCCTTTATGTGGAAACACCCTATATTATCAGGTTCAATATAAAAAAATTTCTATGAAAACAGCCTGTATTTTCAGGCTGGTATCTGAATGTGTTTGAAGACAAAGGGGTTTTCTACTAAATTCAGCAAACTAACATCACATATCTCATAGCCGTCTGATGTATCTCCACCTTGTACAGGTAGAAAAGCTGGCCTGTTCCATGACCCCCAAGAGCTATACCGACGGTAGGGTCTCCCATGTCCAACAGGTCAAGGGATGGGAACCAGGCGAAGAGAGACACAACCCTGCAGCCTTGGGTAGACTAGGACATTCAAAGGCTGGGGAACAGATGAAGAGAAACACAAACCTGCTGCCTTGTAGGTAGACTGGAGACAGTCAAAGGCTGGGGAAAGCAAGGATGAACTGAGCCACAGGCTTGAGGAAACTACAATGTAATTCACTTGATGTCATAAATGTCTGTTTGAGTCTGTACTGTTTTTGTTTCCACAGACAGCGAACTGGAGGCAGTGAAAAGTGTGTTCAGTGAGAAAGAGAAGGAGCTGGCCATGGCTGTGGCCAAAGTTGACCAGTTGACCAGGCAGCTAAAGGATTTCCAGAATGGTTCCAACAGTGGGGTCTTCAACAACAAGCAGGCAACTCTGAATTCTGAGGTGGATAAACTGCGGAAGGAATTAATGGTGAGAGAGTTGTATGTTGAGAGGGAGCGAGTTAATGGTGAGAGAGCTGTATGTGTGAGAGGGAGAGAGTTCACGGTGAGAGAGTTGTATGCTAGAGAGCCAGAGAGTTAATGGTTAGAGAATTGTGTGTGAGGGAGGGAGGGAGAGAGTTGTATGTGTGAGACAGAGAGATCATGATGAGATTTGTATGCTAGAGAGCAAGAGAGTTAATAGTGAGAGAATTGTATGTGAGGGAGGGAGAGAGTTAATGGTGAGAGAATTGTATGTTAGGGAGGGAGAGAGTTTATGGTGAGAGAAGGAAAGAATTAAGGATGAGAGACTTGTATGTTTAAGAATGATAAGAAAGTTGTCTGTGTGAGTTGGAAGAATTCATAACGCAAGATTTATTGTGTATGTCATGCCAAATTAATCCACATTAAAACTGATATAATGTGTTTATAATCTGCCACTTCCCCATAAATCTAGCTTTGGAACTGCGCAAAACCTGAAAGCTCACATTTTTAAAAATATTCCATCAAGTTTAGAAATTGTAGCTGCTATTCTGGGATCATGACTAGTATCAAATGTTCAGGTTTCTTGTCTGGAAACATCTTCCAGAGCTTACTTAGGCTAGGAACTTTCAGTGTCTGGTAGAGGTGATCTGTGAGTTATGTCTGGAATTTGTTGGGAGGTGATCTGTAGGTTATCTCTGGCATTTGTTGGGAGGTGATCTGTAGGTTATCTCTGGCATTTGTTGGAGGATATCTGTGGGTTATCTCTGGTATTTGTTGGGAGGTTATCTGTGGGTTATGTCTGGAATTTGTTGGGAGGTGATCTGTAGGTTATCTCTGGCATTTGTTGGAGGTTATCTGTGGGTTATCTCTGGCATTTGTTGGAGGATATCTGTAGGTTATCTCTGGTATTTGTTGGAGGATATCTGTGGGTTATGTCTGGAATTTGTTGGGAGGTGATCTGTAGGTTATCTCTGGCATTTGTTGGAGGTTATCTGTGGGTTATCTCTGGCATTTGTTGGAGGATATCTGTGGGTTATCTCTGGTATTTGTTGGGAGGTTATCTGTGGGTTATCTCTGGTATTTGTTGGAGGTGATCTGTAGGTTATCTCTGGCATTTGTTCGAAGTCATCCATGGGTTATCTCTGGCATTTGTTGGAGGTGATCTGTGGGTTATCTCTGGCATTTGTTGGAGGTTATCTGTGAGTTATCTCTGGCATTTGTTGGAGGTTATCTGTGGGTTATCTCTGGTATTTGTTGGAGGTTATCTGTGGGTTATCTCTGGTATTTGTTGGGAGGTTATCTGTGGGTTATCTCTGGTATTTGTTGGAGGTGATCTGTAGGTTATCTCTGGCATTTGTTCGAGGTCATCCATGGGTTATCTCTGGCATTTGTTGGAGGTGATCTGTGGGTTATCTCTGGCATTTGTTGGAGGTGATCTGTAGGTTATCTCTGGCATTTGTTGGTGGTGATCTGTAGGTTATCTCTGGCATTTGTTGGAGATTATCTGTAGGTTATCTCTGGCATTTGTTGGAGGTGATCTGTAGGTTATCTCTGGCATTTGTTGGAGATTATCTGTAGGTTATCTCTGGTATTTGTTGGAGGTGATCTGTAGGTTATCTCTGGCATTTGTTGGAGATTATCTGTAGGTTATCTCTAGCATTTGTTGGAGGTTAATTGTAGGTTATCTCTGGCAGTTGTTGGAGGTGATCTGTAGGTTGTCTCTGGCATTTGTTGGAGGTTATCTGTTGGTTATCTCTGGCATTTGTTCGAGGTCATCCATGGGTTATCTCTGGCATTTGTTGGTGGTGATCTGTATGTTATCTGTGGTATTTGTTGGATGTTAATTGTAGGTTATCTCTGGCAGTTTTTGGAGGTTAATTTTATATTTAATCTGGCATTTGTTGGAGATTACTTTTATATTTACTCTGTCGTGTGTTAAAGTTCATCAGTAGGCTTTTCCTGATGTTTAAAAGTGTGTGGCATTTGATAAGAAGATGGTTGAAACTTGCAGCCAGTTGATTTCATTTTAAATGCATATATTTATTCTTGTTGCAGATGAGAAACAAGCTTAATGAACAACAGAGCAATACAATAGCCAGCAAAGAAAAACTGCTGAAAGAACGACGAGAGAAAATCGCTGTCATGGATGCAAAGATTCATGAGCTGCACCAGCAGCTGAAGCAAAAGCAGTTACACGATCAGCTATCAAATGTCCAGAACAAAAAGGCAGCCAAGATAAACAGCCAGCATCCACAAGGTGGCAGCGTTGCTCCATCACGAACTCCACATCCATCACAAGAGGGCAAAGAAGGTGTGGGATTTTCAAAACATGACATTAGATACCAGGCATTACAATCTGACAATAAAGTTGCTGCTGGGGAAAATCATTCCACCAGACAACAAGACGCCAACATGAACGAGCTGGTGGAAGAGCACAAGTTGCCGGGAGTTCTACCCGTAGAAAGTTCTGCCAACCTGCAAGAAAATGTGCCCAGGCAAAGCTTTGGTTATTCCAACAGACCACCTCCTCCTGCTAGAACTAGTAAGTCATTGGGGGTGTTACACGACAGCATCCTTAACCAGAACACAAATATTTCTAAAACTGGCCAGGCTCAGAATTCAGTTGGTAATCCTGCTACATTTGGGTCTCACTTTTTCCCAGCTGCGGCCACGCCGGCTGGACAGCAGCAGAAGTCTCAGACTTCGCTGGTCGGAGCTGGAGACAGCAGTGGTCAGAACGGGAGTGATGCCTCAAACTCAGGTTCCAAGTTATTCCAGCCGCCAGCCACATCTTCCTCGTCTCTTCCCATCATCAACATCAGCGATGAAGAGCGGCAGGCAGGAAGTGGTCAGAGCTCCCCAGCTTGCAGCGAGAGTTCTCCCAGTGCTGCCAGCGGAATACCAGTAAAAAATAACGAGGTATTCACACACTGTATGTTTGAGTGAGTGATTTGAGGTGCCGAGTAGTGAATTTAATGATAAGTCAGTGATACGTAGTGAATTCAATGATGGGCCAGTGATCAGGAATTAATTTAGTGGTGAATGAGTAATAAAGAATTAATTGAGTTATGACTCAGTGGTGAACTTAGTGATGAGTCAGTGATAAACAATTCAGTTAGTGATAAATCGGTGATAGGTAATTCATTTAGTGTTGAGTCAGTGATCCAAAATTCATTAAGTGTTGAGTCTGTGGTAAGCAAATAATTTAGTGTTGAGTTAGTGGTAAGTAAATAATTTAGTGTTGAGTCAGTGATGAGTAAATATTTTAGTGTTGAATCAGTGGTAAGTGAATAATTTAGTGTTGAGTCAGTAATAATTGAATAATTTAGTGTTGAGTCAGTAATAATTGAATAATTTAGTGAGTAGTCAGTGGTAAGTGAATAATTTAGTGTTGAGTCAGTGATAAGTGAATAATTGAGTGTTGAGTCAATAATAATTGAATAATTTAGTGTTGAGTCAGTAATAATTGAATAATTTAGTGTTGAGTCGGTGATAAGTAATTAATTTAGTGTTGAATCATTGATAAGTAATTAATTTAGTGTTGAGACAGTGATAAGTGAATAATTTAGCATTGAGTCAGTGATAAGTAAATAATGTAATGTTGAGTCAGTGATAAGTAATTAATTTAGTGATGAGTCAGTGATATGTAATAAATAGAGTGATGAGCCAGTAATATATAACGAGTTGAGTGAATTACTGAGATTATGAGGTGAGTAATATGATAGACTGAATAATATGTTACATTTCTGTTATATTATTTTATTGTGTTTTACTATTATTTATTATATCTTTATTAGATTATATACAAAGTTTCTTTAAATAAGTATCCAAATATTCTTTTATAAGTGACAGCTGTACGTAGAGACACATCTCTAGTTGACAGCTGAATGTTGACAGCTGAATGTATTGATATACCTCTAGTTGACAGGTGAACATATAGACATACCTCCAGTTGACAGGTGAAAGACATACCTCTAGTAAGTACAAACACACCTAAATAAATTATACTGCATGTTTTTGGTTTTATCTACTAGTTATGAATCATATCTTGAGATAGAAAGAGTTAAAATAAAAAACTTACCTAGGACAGAAAGAGTGAAAGTAACAAACTTACCTAGGACAGAATGAGTTACAGTAAGAAACTTACCAAGGACAGAAAGAGTGAAAGTAACAAACTTACCTGGGACATGAAGAGTTAAAGTAATAAACTTATTTAGGACAGAAAGAGTTAAAGTAACAATCTTACCTAGGACAGAAAGGATGAAAGAAACAAACTTACCTAGGACAGAAAGAGTTAAAGTAACAAACTTACCTAGAACAGAAAGAGTTAAAATAACAAACTTACCTAGGACAGAAAGAGTTAAAAATTTTGTGTTTTACATCTCCTCCATCAGGTGAACACATCCTCTGTGGGCCCAGTGTCTGCCGTGATTGACAGATTAAACAAAAATCTTGGACGACCGGATGGGCATAGCATGCCTTTGGTCAGCATGACTGGTCCGAAACGATCAAATTTTACCCAGAAGTCCCATGGTCCATCGCAGAATGGAAACAGTGCTTCACAAATATCTGGCAGGATAGCTGCAAATATACCTCCAATGGGAAATAAATTGGAAGGTACGCGGTTGAATACACAGGGACTGGCGATTCGCTTGCCGCCCCCGCTTTCACCAGATGAAACAGACTCTGTTAACCCAAGCAGTGACTCGCCAAACATCCCATCACCCAGTACCACAGGGTTAGCACCTGTTCCTAACCCAGCCTCCAACAGTGGGCTGCATCTCAATCAGAAGCCGGCCTTAACATACAGATATGCTTCCAAGAATGCAATCGCTAACACATACATGGGTAGATTAGGGAGTGCAGCCATGGAAAAATACCAGAAGAATCTCAACAAGTTGTACCAGAGTGTAGACTCGCAGGGCAGCCAGGGAACAACAGAAGATGCTACACCTTTCAGTCAGTCATCCCCGGCAGATGCTCTGTCTACTGGACAAGACCATCCGCAGTTTGGAGCTCCCGTCACCTCACCCAGCTACCCGGATATTGCTTCCGATAAAGGTCAGTGTCAGCTGCCAGATAACCTTAACCTCATTTGGTTATCTATAAATTAAATCAGATTTATGTAAGTCTGGGAAGTTTGCTATCCATTAATTGTTTTACTTAGGCTTAGTTTCAGATGCTGGATATCCAAAAACCCATATTAGTTGTCCATAAACTGCCTGTTATCCATAAACTGCCTGTTGTTCATAAATTACCTGTTGTTCATCAGTTGCTTCACTTCACACTTAGTTTGAGATGCTAGATATCCAAAACCCATATCAGTTGTCTATAAATTACCTGTTGTCCATAAATTGCCTGTTCATGAATTGTCTCACTTTAGACTTAGTTTGAGATGCCAAACATCTAAAATCCATTAAAATCTCCATAAATTACATATTTTGTCCATATATTACCTAATGTAAAGGTACGTCTCAGATAACAGATATTTCACTCATGCATAAACTACCATAGACAATGGCAAGTTTGAGATATCAGACATCCATATAATACACCAACTGCCCATAAATGCCATCATCATCATCAAGTGCCCTGCCAATTGGCGTAGACGTTCATGTCTCTCCACAAATCTCGGTCTTTGGTTTTCTGGATCGACTCTGCTGATGGTATTCCTCCATACCACCGTCTCAATCCGTCCAGCATCATTTCTCGTGGTCTGCCTAATGTGTCATAAGGCCGATCGAAGGCAGTATTGTATATTTACCTGTTCCAGTGTGATTTCTGGGAATAGTGTATGTTTTCATCATGTCTCTTTACAAGCAATAAAGTTTTGTGCACAAAAAAAAAAAAAACGGTGTTATCCAGTACCTATAGATATTCATAAGTATACCTGCAGAGTATTCATACAGACATACCTCTGGACATAACCATAGCCAATTCTATCTGTCAATAACATTGTGACAGTGACTTATTGCATAAGACACTTTTCTTTTTCAAAAATGCAGCTTTTGCTTGCTCTATTCTGCTCTTAATCTCTGTTGTGCACCTTCCATCTGATGTTATAAATGCCCCTAGGTATTTAAAATAATCCACTTGGTTCAGAATTTTCCCTTCTATTTCCATTTCATATTTTAGTTTAACATAACATTTTTCTTTGATATCACGATTGTTACTGTTTTCTTAATATTCAAGGAGAGTACTTTCTTTGCACTCTCTGTTACTACAATGTCCAACAATTGTTGTAGATCTTTTTTATTATACGCCACCAATGCTGTGTTATTTGCATAGCATGTATTGTTTATAACCTCCGATTAGTTCTCTCAGCTTCTCTTTGATCTCTCTCATTATTACTTCACTATAGAGGAAGATGTGAAGCGTGGACAATGAGCAGACAAGCTGAAAAACAGCTGATGGCTGTGGAAATGTGGTTTCTGAGGAAAATACAAAGAATACCATGGACAGATAGAAAAACCAATGAGCAAGTCCTTCAAGAAACAAATGAAGATCGTAAACTGATTATTAGAGCCATTAGATGTAGACAGTCAACATTTTTGGGCATGTTATGAGAATAAATGAATTGGAGAACTTGGTGACAACTGGCAAGATCGAAGGGAAGAGACCAAGGGGAAGACCGAGAAGTAAATACCTGGATGTTTTGGCCACATGGCATGGTCGAGACAGGTACACAGAGCTTATCCACGACTCTGGTGATCGAGTGAGATGGCAGAACATGACCGCCCAGGCTTACCGGCATGGCACATGATGGATGGATGGATGGATGGAGGGAGAAGAGATGCGGTGACAAAACACATCTCGGCACTCTTCCGACAGACGGGTCTAAATAGTTCTGCAGTGAATAAGTGGTTAGGGTTAGTGTTAGTTATATAAAATTATTCACTGCAGAACTATTTAGACCCGTCTGTCGGAAGAGTGCCCACATCTCTGTTGACTCCTAGCTTTATTTGTTCATAATTGCCCTCTTTATTTCCCATATTCTTTATTATTTTGAGATCTTTCCCATCAATGTTGATATCTTCCAACATTTTAATTAGTTAATCATGTTTTACTTTATCAAATGCATTAGTAAAATCTATGAAGCACAAATATATGTGTTTCTGTGTCTCTATTGATCTTTCTATTAGTGTTCATAATGTATTTATTGCATTGTTTGTACCCTTTCCCTCCACTAATCCATACTGTTCTTTACCAATTTCCATTTTTATTTTCTTCCATGTTCTCATTATAATTCTCAGTAGAAGCTTAGTGTCATGTTTTATGAGGTTAATTGCACGAAAGTCTTTGCATTCAATTGCTCCTGACCTTTTTGGTATAGCTATAAATACAGATTTCAGCATATCGATTGATAGATATCCACTGCTGTGAATATCATTCAACATTTTGGTTAATATATCTACTCCAAATTCTCCCAATACTTCTAATTCTTTTATTGTGATTCCATATGGCCCAGGTGTTTTTTCTTTCTTCATATGTTTGACAGCGACAACGACTTCTTCTTTTAGAATAGGTGGACCTTCTAAGTTACTTTCTTCTGTTAATTCTGCTCTTTCTCCATCATATAATTCTCTTATATACTCATTCCGCCTCTTCATTATAGTCTCTTCCTCCAATAATATCTTTCCTGTTTTTGATTTCAAACACCCTGTATTTACTCTTGTTGCGTCAGTTTATAAATTGTCTCAACCCTCTCATACATTACCTTCATAATCTATAAGTTACCTTCATTGTCTATAAATGACCTCAGATATCTATAAATCGAATTAATCTATAAATTACCTCAGGTGTCTATAAATTTCCTCAATTGTCTATAAATAATTTCACTTATCTATAAATTACCTTAAAACCTTACCTTTAAAAAAAGCTGTTTTTTTTAGTGTGGCGGGGTGAGTGGCAGGATGGTGAGTTGGCTCTTCCGGAAGGGCTCCTGAATGGGGATGACAGGGAGACCGGGTCGCCTTGTTGTTGCACCAACCCATACACCGATGACGAAAACAAAAAAGCGAACGTAGAGGAGGACGGGCAGCTGACCGGGGGGAACAACGTGAGACTGCTCTTGAACTCTCTGCCTTTGCCTACATTGAGTCCTTATGAGGACTGAACGTGACCGGGACCAGCCCGGGTGAGGACAACACAAAAAACAACAAACACGTAGTAGTGCTAATAGAAAAAGAAACCAACAAACGAAAGACTGGAACCTAGTAGGCCCGCCCAAGGACCGGTCTTTTATCAGGACCAGCATAAGACAGAAAGAAAATAACCAGACAGCACAAAAGAACTTTATCCGACAAACAGAGCGGAACCAATAGAACTAGTATGAATTAGGACTAACAATACACACAGCCACGGATCTCAACAATAACCACTGCTGAGGAAGCAGGTTAGACGAGACCGAATTTTGAATTTTTTTTTTGAACATTTGAACTAGAACTGCATAAATGACCTGTCAGTTTCAGCAGTCATATACCGATCAGTTACTTCATGTTTTAAATAATTATCTGAAAGGAAACTAAGATGTAACAGTATTCCCTGTAATTGATGTTACAGTATTCTCTATAATTGATGTTACAATATTCTCTTTAATTAACACAGGAAGTTTCAAGCTGCACACCCCAAAACAAGTGCGGAGACGCCATTCAGACAGCGAGAATGAGGACCTGAACAAAGCACTGCAGGAGCAGCAAGACAGGGAACAGCAGCAACGCTTACATCAACAGCAGCAGCAACAACAACAACAGCAGCAGCAGCAGCAGCAGCAAGTGACAGGCAATGCAGCAGGACAAGATTCTAAAGCTCTTATTGACACTGAACCTTCCTTGCCCTCGCTGGATAAATCAAAGACCTCTGCGGGTAAAGACAAAACTGTGAAAAAAACACAACAAGCTTCCATAGATAAAAAGTTACCCGAGACCCCAGCCAGTCCTCCAGCTCCCGCCTCTTTGCAGAAGAGTGAATCAAATAGATCACCAGCTGCCGTGACCAGATCATCTTCATCTTCAGCAGCATCATCACTTCCAACAGACCCTGCTCCCAAACAGACGAAGAGTAATCTGAAGAAAGGTGGCAGGAGATCCAATAATCGGGTCAGCTTTGATCCGTTGGCTTTGTTGCTGGACGCTTCTTTGGAAGGCGAGTTGGACCTGGTCAAGAAGGTGGCTTTACAGGTCAGTGAGTTGTTTGGTTTTGTTTGTGTTAGATGGTGCTCATTGACTTAGTCAGGTCTTAGTCAGATGTGACTGAGCTATCTTATGACAGTAGACAGTACTACGTGTTAGTGCTGAATGTTGGCTGACGCTCACTAAACCCGACATCCTACATTGTGCCAATGACTTCGGACGGAGGAGCATAATTGGAAGGGTACAAGCCTTACCCTAGTGCCAGGAAATGTAACCTAAAGACTAAATGTCAAGCAGGGCAGATCAGGCCCTAAGCATTCATCAGAAATTGATCTAAGATCGATGCCCTGACATGCGGACAGAGCATTGCTTTGCTGATCCGGCAGCTTCTGCAGCCTGTCTTGTTCCAGATGTATTTTTGTTACCTTTCCTCTGGAGTGAACTAGGCAAGCCGAGAGAGGGATCATGCTGCATGGGCAACACATGGTCTCTAAGTTCAGCCCAGGCTTTGTGGTATGGAGAGATGCAACTCCATTTTACAAACTGTCGTCTGTCAAGACAGCCAGTTGCCAGTAGTACTCATTGACGATAAGGGAGCTAGTGGACAGTAGTGGACACAGTAGACAAGGGCCCGCTGACAACTTAGGAATGCCAGATTTGAACCTTAAACCTCTAGATAAGTTTCTTGAGGAACAAATGTGCCTTGATCCTCAAACAGCTAATTAATTTAAAAGATGTTGCCATTGACAGTCCAGTTGTATGGGTTCGGACCTAGTGTTCCTGTAACTTCAGATGTTTCCTGCAGTCTAGTGTGTCCTCAAATATCTGCATCTTTCTCTTTATGTTCCGTGAGCACAAATCAATACCTGAAATTATTTTTGCCCTGGTGGCCTCAGGTCTCCCCCAGCCTGTAGGAGTACATCAAGAAGAGATAGGACAGATAGTGTTGGAGATTCGTTTAAGTTGACCTTCTGTGTGGAGATGGCACCTGATTGTGATGATTCTTAGGACACTGACTTTGGAGCAACCCAATGAGCTTATATTTTCTCTTGGAAATTGTTCTGGCGACTACATAAAAGCATGAGTGGTGTAGTCAAGAATAAGAGCATTTCTGACTTCCAAGGTGCTGACCTCATCTGGCAGAGGACTGACGAGGACAAGGGCAAAGCCCTCTTTGAACGCTACCTTGAGCAGAGCAACCAGACAGACATGGGAGGCCGGAATCTGGCCAAGGAGGTCACCTCAGACAGATGCAAGGCCCAGAACACTTCGGATGAAGACACAGTGACAGTGCAAGAAATCAAGGCTGTGCTTCGACGATCAAAAAACAGTGCTCCAGGTCCTGATGGCATAAGATACGACGACATTAATAGGTGTACCGACAATGAGCTAGAGAAACTAGCAGACATGTACAACAACAGTATAGGGAGTGCTAGCATCAAGGAGGAATGGTTACACAGCTATCTGATTCCCTTGCCGAAGCCTGACAAAGACCACAAGAAAATTCAGGGATATCGAATTATAACCATGCAGAATACAATAGGCAAGCTGCTGGAGAAGGTAATTGCCAGGAAAATATCAAGCCAACTAGAGAGGCAAGGTGTTTTCCCACCTACCCTGGGTGGGTACCATCCAAAAAGAGAAACCTGGACCAATGCAGCAGTCTTTGCCCATGATGTCTATGAAGGTTTCCACTCAGGCACTGAAACCGTTGCTGCAGCGATTGATCTTGAGGACGCATACAACAGAGTACCACTGGATTTTTTAATGTTTCAGCTTCTTGAACTAAACGTAAGTCCATTCCTCCTTAGTTGGATCGCTGCAGCTCTCTTCCAACGGAAAGTAGTTTTTAGATGTGGCAGTTGGACTTCGGAACCAACAACAATATATCCTGGCCTACCACAGGGATCACCATTATCTCCGGTACTGTTCAACGCCTACACAGTGAGAATCACCAGTGAGCAGATCACTGGACCTGGCAGGACATTGTCATATGCCGATGATGTTTTAGTGTATCGTCAGGGTAAGGATAGAGAGGAGGTTGCTGTGGAGCTACAAACCGAACTCAATCGCATAAGTACTTGGTGTGATGAAGCTGGGGCAATGGTCAACCCAACAAAGGCAACAGTGACTTGGTTCTCGTTGAATAATCATATTGTCAACAATCCAACACCAACTGTAATGCTGTGGTCAGAGACGGCGGAAAGAACGCAGGCAATGAATTACCTGGGGATACGGTTTGATCGAAGCCTTGCTTATAATGTGCACATAGACCAGGTGATAACAAAGGCCAAGCGGGGTTTGGCAGCGATGCGGGTGATGGCGGCAGCAAACTGTGAGCAGCGCCATCTATGTCTTCTGTACGAGGGGCTGGTCATGTCTGTTTTGGAGTATGCAATGGCAATCCTGACTGTCAGCCATAAGCAGATAGAAAGGATGGAAAGGATACAGAATGAAGCTATGCGCATTATTCTTGGATGTACAAGAGATACAGCATGCAGGGCGATGCGCTACCTTCTTATTTTCCAACCATTGAAGAGAGAATGCAAGTTTGCAGGGCACGCGCCTACCTCAGAATTAACGCAAAAACACAGCATCCACTGCATAGTGAAATTAGGAAGGTGAAGGGCAGCAGGTTAAAAAGAGGATGGTCGTGGATGGGTCAAGCCGAGGACATTCTTCAACAGGTGTGTTCACTTGAGGACTTAGAACCTGGCGAGGAGTGGGTGCAAGTGCCAACAGACTTCTGCACATCCTTTTCAGTTTGCATCCAACTAGATAGAAAATGCAGACAAGAAAATCCGGCTGCTGTTGAGGCTGAAGTACAAGCGTTGATTTTCGAGAATTCGCTAGACAGTGACGCGGTCATCTACACAGATGGGTCGGTCACCCGACATGTGAGAAGCTCATGGGCCTTTACAGCTCGGGCCGGAGGGAGAATTGTGAAGGAGGACTCTGGTGCTTTCACTGAAACCACAAGTAGCCTGACCATGGAAGTCATGGCAGTAAGTAAAGCAATAACATGGCTCGAGACACAGACATTCACTAGGGCTTGTTTCCTTAGCGACTCAATGAACATGATCAAGAGGATAGAGGAGGGGTCGATCCGAAGAGAATGGTTGCTGCCTCTGAAGCGGTCTCGGCTGGCAAAGATTAGTTTCATCTTCGTGCCAGGGCATGCGGGAGTGCAGGGAAATGAGCGGGCTGACAAGCTCGCAGGTGAGGCTACTGTTGAGGGCGGACGCGCCATGGACCAGGCTGACATTCTGAATGCTCTACGAGAAGTGAGACTTTTGCAAGAACCAAGTGATGACTGTGAATCTACAACAATGGCCAGACTGCGAGAGCAGCAAATTAAAAGAGGGGTGGCCAAACAAGAACACTACGCAGGAAGCCAAAGAAGATTGATAAACCAACACAGAACTGCGTCGTTAGCCGCTACACGCTGCGGGATTTGCTGAGGAGGGGATCCGAGCACTTATGGACTGAATGGTCCGATGTGCAACGAGGATGATCTGTCGACTAACTAACTAACTAACTATTTTCTCTTGGATCTGTAGGTTGTGGATACACAGTCATTTAAAATTGCTGTGGTAGACAATTTAAAAAAAAATTGTAATTGCCTTGGCAGACAAATTAAACATTACCATGGTACACAAATTTAAAATTATCGTGGCCCACAATTTAAAACATGTTTGTTTAATTGCTGAGGTAGACATATTCAATATTACCATAGTTGACAAAGTAAAAATTACCATGGTAGACAAATGTTAAATTACCGTGGTAGACAATTCAAATTAATTTGTGAATATGTGTGTTGTATATTTCAGTTTGAGAGTTTCATCTTCTTGCTTTAGTTTATGTTGTGTGATTTCTGCAGTATGTACTTGGCGATATGCAGCGAAATAAGCCAGGCAATAAATCGTGCAATCTATTGTTAGTTTCTTCATTAGTCAAATTGTAATTAACTGTTAATCACCCATTTCCAAATAAACTACCTTCAAATCTTACCAGTGCAGCATAATACCGGGAGGACATGGGTGAAGCTGTGTGAAATAGCAAATACCGTGAAATAGCAATACTGGGAGGACATGGGTGAAGCTGTGTGAAATAGCAAATACCGTGAAATAGCAATACTGGGAGGACATGGGTGAAGCTGTGTGAAATAGCAAATACCGTGAAATAGCAATACTGGGAGGACATGGGTGAAGCTGTGTGAAATAGCAAATACCGTGAAATAGCAATACTGGGAGGACATGGGTGAAGCTGTGTGAAATAGCAAATACCGTGAAATAGCAATACTGGGAGGACATGGGTGAAGCTGTGTGAAATAGCACAAACCGTGAAATAGCAATACTGGGAGGACATGGGTGAAGCTGTGTGAAATAGCAAATACCGTGAAATAGCAATACTGGGAGGACATGGGTGAAGCTGTGTGAAATAGCAAATACCGTGAAATAGCAATACCGGGAGGACATGGGTGAAGCTGTGTGAAATAGCAATACCGGGAGGACATGGGTGAAGCTGTGTGAAATAGCAATACTGGGAGGACATGGGTGAAGCTGTGTGAAATAGCAATACTGGGAGGACATGGGTGAAGCTGTGTGAAATAGCAAATACCGTGAAATAGCAATACTGGGAGGACATGGGTGAAGCTGTGTGAAATAGCAAATACCGTGAAATAGCAATACCGGGAGGACATGGGTGAAGCTGTGTGAAATAGCAAATACCGTGAAATAGCAATACCGGGAGGACATGGGTGAAGCTGTGTGAAATAGCAATACCGGGAGGACATGGGTGAAGCTGTGTGAAATAGCAATACTGGGAGGACATGGGTGAAGCTGTGTGAAATAGCAATACTGGGAGGACATGGGTGAAGCTGTGTGAAATAGCAAATACCGTGAAATAGCAATACTGGGAGGACATGGGTGAAGCTGTGTGAAATAGCAAATACCGTGAAATAGCAATACTGGGAGGACATGGGTGAAGCTGTGTGAAATAGCAAATACCGTGAAATAGCAATACTGGGAGGACATGGGTGAAGCTGTGTGAAATAGCACAAACCGTGAAATAGCAATACTGGGAGGACATGGGTGAAGCTGTGTGAAATAGCACAAACCGTGAAATAGCAATACTGGGAGGACATGGGTGAAGCTGTGTGAAATAGCACATACCGTGAAATAGCAAATATGGGGAGGACATGGGTGAAGCTGTGTGAAATAGCATATACCGTGAAATAGCAAATATGGGGAGGACATGGGTGAAGCTGAGTGAAATAGCAAATACCGTAAAATAGCAATACTGGGAGGACATGGGTGAAGTTGCGTGAAATAGCCAGATTATGGGTTATGACAGCTTGGGCTCAGCTGGTTGTGTGCCTATTCCTTAGTAGGGGATAGAGGTGCCACAGTAAGGGATGCAGGTGCCACAATATGGGATACAGGTGCCACAATATGGGATGGAGGTGCCACAATATGGGATGGAGGTGCCACAATATGGGATACAGGTGCCACAATATGGGATGGAGGTGCCACAATATGGGATGGAGGTGCCACAATATGGGATGGAGGTGCCACAATATGGGATGGAGGTGCCACAATATGGGATGGGGGTGCCACAATATGGGATACAGGTGCCACAATATGGGATGGAGGTGCCCCAATATGGGATGGAGGTGCCACAGTAAGGGATACAGGTGCCACAATATGGGATGGAGGTGCCACAGTAAGGGATACATGTGCCACAATATGGGATGGAGGTGCCACAATATGGGATGGAGGTGCCACAATATGGGATGGAGGTGCCCCAATATGGGATGGAGGTGCCACAGTAAGGGATGGAGGTGCCACAATATGGGATGGAGGTGCCCCAATATGGGATGGAGGTGCCACAGTAAGGGATACAGGTGCCACAATATGGGATGGAGGTGCCACAATATGGGATGGAGGTGCCACAATATGGGATGGAGGTGCCACAATAGGGGATGGAGGTGCCCCAATATGGGATGGATGTGCCACAATATGGGATGGAGGTGCCCCAATATGGGATACAGGTGCCACAATATGGGATGGAGGTGCCACAATATGGGATGGAGATGCCACAGTAAGGGATACAGGTGCCACAATATGGGATGGAGGTGCCCCAATATGGGATACAGGTGCCACAATATGGGATGGAGGTGCCACAATATGGGATGGAGGTGCCACAGTAAGGGATGGAGGTGCCCAAATATGGGATGGAGGTGCCACAGTAAGGGATGGAGGTGCCCAAATATGGGATGGAGGTGCCCAAATATGGGATGGAGGTGCCACAATATGGGATGGAGGTGCCACAATATGGGATGGAGGTGCCACAATATGTGATGGAGGTGCCCCAATATGGGATGGAGGTGCCCCAATATGGGATACAGGTGCCACAATATGGGATGGAGGTGCCACAGTAAGGGATACAGGTGCCCCAATATGGGATGGAGGTGCCACAAAATGGGATACAGGTGCCACAATATGGGATGGAGGTGCCCCAATATGGGATGGAGGTGCCCCAATATGGGATGGAGGTGCCACAATATGGGATGGAGGTGCCCCAATATGGGATGGAGGTGCCACAATATGGGATACAGGTGCCCCAATATGGGATGGAGGTGCCACAATATGGGATGGAGGTGCCACAATATGGGATGGAGGTGCCCCAATATGGGATGGAGGTGCCCCAATATGGGATACAGGTGCCACAGTAAGGGATAACCGGCAAAGAAAAAGAAGATATGCGATGTATGTTAAGTTCAACTCTCCAGCAGTTGTTGTTATTGTTGTTATTTTTATACAAAATTCACAAAACAGTTATGTCTGATTATCCACAGGTGGATGATGTGAGCACACCAAATGATGAAGGCATCACTGCCCTCCACAATGCTATCTGTGCCGGACATTATGACATCGTCACAGTTCTGGTTGAGCTTGGGTGTGACGTCAATGCCCCAGATAGTGACGGATGGTATGTAACCATGCACAGATGTCTCTTGCTTACATTCTGTGTTTTATGTTAGCTTCTGTCTGCAGTGTTCTGAGCTTCTGTCTGCAGTGTTCTGTGCTGTAAGTACAGCCTCTTTTCAGGTCTCTGTGCTTTAAGTACAGCTTGTTTCCATGATTATGATGTCTTGTGCTATAAATAATCTGTTTCCATGTGTGCTGTGCTCTGTGCTATAACTAAAGTCTATTTCTATGTGTGCTATGCTCTATGGGAATACTTACCTTTTGTGATAGTATCTGTGGGAATACCTTTATCTTTTATGACAGTACATGTTGAATATTTTTACTTTTTAGAACAGTATGTTAGAGAAATCCATTTCCTTTTATGATATTGTCTGTGGAATCACCTTTTAACTTAGCATTTATGATTTTCCGGGACAGTCCCGGTGTTTAATTAATTAATTTACTGTCTAAAATAAATTTTCTGTAAACCGGTTTGTCCAGGTCTTTTCCTGTCAAATGACAGATTTAATTAAATCAAACTGTTTCTCGATTTTCAGTCCCCGCTAATCACTGGTATCATGAAGGCTAATAGACTACAATGGCTGGGGCATATAGAAAGGATGAAAGATAATAGGGAAACAAAACTCGCTTACACTCAGGAAATATATGACCGTAGACCCAGAGGTAGACCAAGAAGGCGGTGGAGAGATAATACATATACAGACCTACAAGCACTTGGAATCAACGACTGGCAAGAGAAGGTCCACCAGAGAGACGAATGGAGACGGATTGTATCTGCAGCAAAGAACCTCAATGGCTCGGAACGCTGAAGAAGAAGAAGAAGAAGAACTGCTTAGCTTGTGACTGGGATTAAGAGCAGAGTTTGTCATTCAAAAGCTGCATTTCAGAAAAATGAAAAATATCTGATAGAACCTGATTTGCTGTATGGCAGTGAATCATTGAATGTTAATGAACAAATTAGGAAGAGCTTGGGAGCAACAGAAATGTGATTCCTGAGATGACTTGTAAATATCTTTGACTGCCAGAGCAATTAACTCAGATTGTCTAAAAGAGACTAATGGAAGTAGAACATTATATACAACTATAAGAGAGATACAAAAAACAATATTGTCTCATTATCTAATGAAAAGAGAGACATTGGAAAACATTGTGACGACTGGAAATATTAGTGAGAGAAATGATGCTGGATGGACTAAGACGGGGGTGTGCAGGAATATCATGAACAGAGTTTATCAGGAACACCAAGGACCGAGATCTGTGGAGAGATATGAACGCCAGCTGGCAGGGCACATGATGATGATAATGAGTGACAATTTTAATGTGTGTGACATCTTTGATTCTAAGAGAAACATCCCGGTTTCTCAGGTACAAGATTGGTAACACTCCCTCACATCAGCCTTCTTGTGTTTCCCCAGGACTCCGCTACATTGTGCCGCCTCGTGCAACAACCTGCCCATGGTTCGGTTCCTGGTGGAGCACGGAGCCTGTGTGTTTGCCACCACCATCTCTGACCAGGAAACTGCCGCTGACAAGTGTGAGGAGGATGAGGATGGCTACGACAGCTGCTCCGATTATCTGTACAGTAAGTGTGGCCATTTTCTTCGCCTGTTAACTATGTCCAATTCAAGTGTGATAGCTTGTTCTTCACGTAGACAGTCAAAGTGCCATCTGTGATTGGCTATTCTTTAAATGTAACATTCAAAACATCACACCTGATTGGCTACTCCTTATGTTTACTAATCAAAACATCACACCTGACTGGCTACGCCTTATGTTTTCTAGTAAAATGTCACACCTGATTGGCTATTCTTTGTGTTTGTTAGTCAAAACATCATACCTGATTGGCCATTCTTTATGCATACGAGTGAAAGTGTCCTGCCTGATTTTCTACAGCTTATGTCTACTAATCAAAGCATCACACCTGATTGGCTATTCTTTGTGTCTGCTAGTCAAAGCATCACACCTGATTGGCTATTCTTTGTGTCTGCTTGTCAAAGCATCACACCTGATTGGCTATTCTTTGTGTCTGCTAGTCAAAGCATCACACCTGATTGGCTATTCTTTGTGTCTGCTAGTCAAAGCATCACACCTGATTGGCTATTCTTTGTGTCTGCTAGTCAAAGCATCACACCTGATTGGCTGTCACGGCTGCCACAGCTGATTGGCTATTGTTTATGTGTACCCGTCAAAGTGTCATGTGTTATCATTGTTGTTTCCTTTGGACATCAGCAGTGGCCCTCCAGGATAGAAAGAGTTCATGGAGTAGTTGGCTTTTAAGGCTATGTGTCCTCTTTACCTGGTTCAGAACATACCCCTGTGACAACATATAAATCATAGACACATACCCCTGTGACAACATATAAATCATAGACACACAACCCTGGGACAACATATAAATCATAGACACATACCTTTGTGACAACATATAAACCATAGACACATACCCCTGTGACAACATATAAATCATAGACACATGCCCCTGTGACAACATATAAATCATAGACACATGCCTCTGTGACAATGCATAAATCTTAGACACATGCCCCTGTGACAACGTATAAATCATAGACACATACCCCTGTGACAATGTATAAATCATAGACACATAAGCCTGTGCCAGTCTCAATCAAGGGATGACCTCTAGCTGTGTGTGACCATTGATCTTTTGACCAGGTATCCAGGAGAAACTGGGCATCGTCAACAACGGCGAGGTGTACGCAGTCTTTGACTACCAGGCAACCAACACAGACGAGCTGAGTTTCCAGAACGGCAACAAACTGACGGTCCTTCGCAAAGGGGATGAGAACGAGAAGGAGTGGTGGTGGGCCCAGCTGAATGGGAGGGAGGGGTACATTCCCCGCAACTTGTTAGGGGTGAGTAGTCTGTGGGTCACGTATGTGGGATAGTTCTTGTTGAGTTGCTTTTGTAGGATAGTCTGCTGAGTCAGTTGTGTGGGAGAGTCTTTGTATGATCACTTGTGTGGGATAGTATTCATTGGGTGACTTGTGTGGGGTGGTCTTTGTGGGGTTAGTTGTGTGGAATAGTCTTTGTGGGGTTAGTTGTGTGGGATCATATTGTGTGGAAGTCTTTGTTGGGTGACTTGTGTGGGGTTACTTGTGTGGGAGTCTTTGTGGGATCATTTTGTGTGGAATAGTCTTTGTTGGGTGACGTGTGGGGTAGTCTTTGTGGGGTTAGTTGGGTGGGGATAGTCTTTGTTGGGTGATGTGTGAGATAGTCTCTGTGGGCTATTGTGTGGGCTCAGTTGTGTGGGATAGTCTGTGTGTGTGTAGTGGGGGGTGTGTGTTTAAGTTGTGTGAGATAATCAGCAGATCAATATCTTCAAAGTCAGAAATGGGGAGGTTGAACTTGTCCACATCTTCATCAAGTTCGCCCCAGGAACTCTGCCACTTACAACCCTGGAGCATCAGAGCAAACTGGAGCACATTCCACAAGGCTGCCCAGGTGTGGTCAGGTAGATCCTGAACTACAGACTGGGGGAGGGGGAGTCAGTCTCACGCTGGCCACCTTGACTCCCCCCGGACATTTCTGGATACAGATTTTAGGCTGGGTTGACCTGGTCATCTTTAGAAATCTGCCTCTGGGGAGATTCGAACACATGTCCACCAGGCTAGCGGGCAAGTGTGCTAGACACTGCCAGGACTGCTAGTTTGTGTAGTACTGGCATTTATGTCATGTTCACAGCTATTTCATTTTTGTAATGTTAACATTTAGTTAATTTATGTCAATATTTAGGTCATCTGCGTAATGTTAACATTTGGTTAATTTATGTCAACATTTAGGACATCTATGTAATATTAAGATTTAGTTAATTTATGTCATGTTAACATTTAGGTCATCTGTGTAGTATTAACATTTAGTTAATTTATATCAACATTTAGGTCATTTGTGTAATGTTAACATTTCATTAATTTATGTCTTGTTAACATTTAGGTCATTTGTGTAATATTAACATTTAGTTAATTAATGTCATGTTAACATTTAGGTCATATGTGTAATGTTAACATTTAGTTAATTTATGTCAACATTTAGGTCATCTGTGTAATGTTAACATTTCATTAATTTGCCTTGTTAACATTTAGGTTATTTATGTAATATTAACATTTAGTTAATTAATGTCATGTAAACATTTATGTCATGTGTGTAATATTAACATTTAGTTAATTTATGTCATGTTAACCTTTAGTTAATTTATGTCATGTTAACATTTGGGTCATCTATGTAATATTAACATTTAGTTAATTTATGTCATGTTAACATTTGGGTCATTTATGTAATATTAACATTTAGTCATTTATTTATGTAATGTTAACAGTTATTCCATTTTGCATAATGTTAACAGTTATCAATTTTATAATAATAAATTGTCCTGAAGCAGTTTGCTGACATGGATCCGTGACGTGACAGCGCCGTCACATTTTGTAGGCCTGGGGCAAGGAGGAAGAGGTGCCCAGTCATTCCCTCATTTTGACAAGTGACGAGCACAGGCTTTGAACCCGCGCCTGCCCGTGCTTATGACATTACCAGCTCAGTTTGCTGTCAATTACGCCAGCACGCCTGCATGTTATCTTATCTGTTATGCATGTTATCCATTGTGCTTGTGAACCATTTGTCTAACCAGCAAATATTTCTCTCCCATAGCTGTGTCCGCGGGTGACATCACAGACCAAGGTTTCTGCATGCTGATCAGCCTACACAGATGAATCATCTGATGCCGCTTCTACGGGAGCTTTCTCTACTTTAGAACTGAAGATTCTTGTAGGAATCTTGTGCTAGTTCTATCTTAGGAGAACAGAGAAAGTTACTAACATAAATTATAAAGGCAAGAAGTTTAGTCGTTAGTCGCAGCTCCAACTTTTACTCGCGGCTCCAACTTCATGGCAAAGGGTCTCCCCATAATGCTCTGTTCCTGTGTCAGTGAATATAGCACAAAATGCACCTCACTGTTGCATGTGATAAATGTAACAGACAGCAGTCCCGACAAACCAACAGCAACCACAGGCATACATGCATAATGCCACTGTAAGAATGTCAACACAACAGTCCACCACCAAAATTACAATTCATCATCGATGGAAGCGGCAGTCACTAGAAGACAGCAGTTGCACACACATTACTGCATAAGGCAAACCCAACTACCGGCTGTCCACCATTTTTCTGAAAATGCAGTTCACAATACAAACTACCGCTGACAGATGTAAAAGCATTCCACATGAAATCCACAGCTCAGTGTGGCTCCATGCACTTAATTCACTAGTTGAGTGACGGAAAATGCATAAGCAAACAGTAGCCAGAAGAAAGAACACTCCAGAAAAGCCTATCCGCCATATTGGACGAAGTGAACAAAAAGTTTGTGGAAGTCAAAAGGAATTGAAACCAGTAGCAAACCTACGAGGAGCGGCTGGCCGAGAGGCTAGAACGCCGGACTCTCATTCGGGAGGCCCGGGTTCGATCCCTCGGTAAGGTGTCGGATTTTTTTCTGTCGGGGGCAAAAAGAAAATCCTAACCTGCACAGTTCGCGGCGACTGCACTAGCCAGGCGGCCTTTATTCCTCAGGCTCAAAGACCCCTCTGCCATACACCGCAAGGTACTATATTGGCAGTAAATGACAGTTTTTAGCAAACCTACATTATTTAACTCGATGTAAAATCAGTACAGAGGGCTGTTTGAGCAGTGTTATGGGTGAGTGATTAGTTGCATCAGACTAGCCGTGCACTGTGGACAGACAAGACAAAAGCAATGAAGACATGAAAGATGTTAGCTTACAACGAGAAATGGTTATTAGTAAAAGAAGAAGACATTCAACATTCTTTGGGCGTTATTGGATGGGGAGAGCTGGTGTATATTGTGACAACTGGATAGTTGGGGGAGAGTCGAGGCAGTGGGAGATACAGAGAGATGCTAGACATTTAGGCATGGAGGAATGGACAGATGCGCACGATTTGGCAGCAGACCGCATTGCGCTGGGTTTTAACAAATTGGTATGGGAGCCGGTCGTTCAGGAAGCAATGGCAAACTAATTAACGTAAACTTGCCAAGAGATCACAACAGCAGTAAAATGCTGTTGTTGACAGCGATGTCCTGCAAAGGATATGCAAAAAAACATTGGAGGAATATTGGTATCAGAATTTATTGACAGTCTATGAGACAAATTGATCTTATCTGTCACATTCACTACCACAATGGGTTGTAGTTATTATGCCTTTACTGAAGCACAGTGTAACAAACTATCGTCTGTAAAGACAGCCAGGTGGCAGTGCAGCACATGAGACAGGAGGCTGTGAAGAGACATGATCACCAGTGCCACAGGGCCTGTGGTCTAACAAGATGACACGTTCCAGAAACTTTGTTACTGTTTGTGGACCATGAGACGTTTCACCTCCCTTTCTCTGAAACCATATTATCATTAAGGACACTGTATCTGTTATAATCTCATAGCTGACTGGTGTAAATATGAAACATGGGATATATAAGTGCACATCAGTATCTGATAATGTATCCTGATGTTAGGTCAGTGACCTCAAGGCTTCCAATACGATTGATATTTTTCTGTATATAATACATGACAGGTTTTTCTTTGTTATTGACAGAATGCCAAAATGTTTTTATATTTATAGTCTTCATTGGAAACACATTGTCTGTGATTGTTCTTCCACCTGTCGTCAGATATTTGGCCTGCACTGCAACCATTGCAATGTAGTTTCCAGTATGTCCCTGTAACGCTATCACTTCAGTACGGAAGCTACCACAGATTCAGTAGCTCTGCTGTCTAGACTTCAGTTTAAAGAATCAAAGACGGAGTATCCAATGGATCTGTTCCTCCAGGACAAGCTGGTGTGGTGGGAAACGAGCAGACGGACAGATTGGCTGGGTCTGTACTTGTGGGTGGGGTATTCTTGCACGATCAGGCAGTTGTGGTCGGGGACCTCTGGGATCTTATGTATAATGCATCATAATGGCCCAGAGAGAATGGAGCGGCAGGGATTGAAAATAGGATCTGACTGACACACAGGATTCCAAGTATAGGACAGGACACAAAATCAGACTCCAATTGGTACTACTATTATTGGGACTTTTCGCTGGCTGTTGAAGATGATGACGGAGCATGTATGGGAATGTCCTGAGTCCTGTAATGTCAGTATTTGGCTCAACTACCATCTAGACCCTGCTGGTATCTGAGGACATGAAAGGTTAAGTTGGCTGTCCCCCAGAAGGGACACTAAAGCTGACCACAGGAGACAAGATGCTGTCTATAAACGATGACCTCTTGCTTCAGAAACATAAATCATGACCACATGTGGCTTACACAGAGGAAATCAGGGGTACATTCTGGTGTCAGCATGAAGAAATCTTGCTGGTCACGAGTTCACATCTGCATGAAGACAGATTTTGTAATTGATCTTGAATCCCAGCCTAAAATATGTACCAGAAAATATTTTGGGAAATATAGGCAGAATAATGACCAGCACAACGATGGACGCATACCTTGGGTATGAAAATGCCTAGGAGATTGGCACAGAAA
This sequence comes from Cepaea hortensis, assembly GCA_963921405.1. Taxonomy (NCBI): domain Eukaryota; kingdom Metazoa; phylum Mollusca; class Gastropoda; order Stylommatophora; family Helicidae; genus Cepaea; species Cepaea hortensis. Next base: position 94,217,969 of record OY992894.1, read on the forward strand.
CAAGAATATTTTCTGCAGTCAGTGATGAGAGTGGCACTTCACAGAGCATCTGGTATATGATGGGGACTCCAGATTCTAATTTTTAGTTTAGTTGACAGATCAACATCACGGCAGACGGGTGTAACCCATAAGTGCTCCGTTCTACTCCTAATTCAAACCTGAGTCCGGAGAATCATAGCTCAGTGCACAAACTCTGTAGCACCGGTGAGGATCCTGAAATACTTTGGGTAACTTTTAAACTCAAAATTGTGCCTAGGCAGCGCCATTAGGCTACTCTTTTTCGATTTCCAACTGCCAAGGGATTTTTTACGTGCGCAACAATACACACTGGCGTCCGATCTCACTACCCAGAGACCAGGGGTTAAAAGAATCCTGGCCGTCACCGGGGCTTGAACCCGGAACCTCTAGCACTCGAGGCGAACACCATTCAGCCCCCCTCCAGCTGTTTGCTATGTATCTACTGTTGTATGGTACAGTTGGGGAGTTTCCCCTTCAACAAGCTCGGGCCGAATGTCTCCATGTTGTTACATGAACATCTACGGTCATGTGGTCATGGTTGCAGTGTTCTTATGTTACTGACCTGGTTGTTTATGCGTGTCAGCGAACAAGTTACACATTCCAAATACTCACTTATCACATGGTTTCTAGAACATGTTTCCAAATCAAGATCTTACTATCTAGGGTAGAAGTACAAGATCTTATTTTCCCTCCTACATCCTAGGGTAGAAGTACAAGATCTTATTTTCCCTCCTACATCCTAGGGTAGAAGTACAAGATCTTATTTTCCCTCCTACATCCTAGGGTAGAAGTACAAGATCTTATTTTCCCTCCTACATCCTAGGGTAGAAGTACAAGATCTTATTTTCCCTCCTACATCCTAGGGTAGAAGTACAAGATCTTATTTTCCCTCCTACATCCTAGGGTAGAAGTACAAGATCTTATTTTCCCTCCTACATCCTAGGGTAGAAGTACAAGATCTTATTTCCCTCTACATCCTAGGGTAGAAGTACAAGATCTTATTTTCCCTCCTACATCCTAGGGTAGACTACTGAATGGATTGTTTTGCTCTGTTGGTGCTGTAATGTCAACATTAGACAAGGTAATGTCATTATTTTTCGATTGCTAACAGAAACACACAACAGCGTGCAACATCATCTGTGTTCAAGACTGGTTCGTTGGTTATCTGTGGATGTGGCTGCAGTCCCAAGACTGATAGCCAGTCACTTACAACAATCAACGAATGTAAACAAATATGGCGTCAGTCAACTTCCTTCCACGACAATTATACAGGATGTCATGAACCAATCACTGCTGTTTTCAGAGTCAATAACATGGAGGCTTAGTGAGATCATGGAGGAAGGAGAAGGGGAATTACCTGTTTGTGGACGATGGAGAGAGAGAGAGAGTACAGCCAAGTGAGATCTTGAAACATACCATTTCTTATTTCCTCCGCCTGCCCTGAATAATACATTGTGTGAAGTCAGCGTACGGTAAAGCAAACATCTGTGCCTTTTGGCTGCCACTTGCAACTGACGTCAGCATGTTGGGTCGCACGTTTACCCTGGTCAGATTTCAATGCAGCTTGTTCTGTGGACCACTTGTTGGAGAGGTGGTAGTGTCTTGGTGGGCTCCAGTTTGTTGTCTGGACCACTTGTTGGAGAGGTGGTGGTGTCTTGGGGGGCTCGTTTGTTGCCCTGATGTGAGCAGTCCAGTGGCAGCATTCATCGGTTGTGCTGTGTGTTTATTCCCTGATAACAATGAGATATGTGTGATCTACGATAGTTGGCTATGTTCACTAGCACATTGGAGGGAACTTGTGGATGCCCCACTGATCATGTGGGTATAATGACTGCCCACTCAGCGTTGAAATTAACTTCAGAAACTTATGAGCCTTTGTTATCAAGAATTTATGCAAACACGTGTACATTTGTTAAAGCAATCATGTATGGAAGATTGTGTGTAAATATTGCATTAGAAGAAGAGATTATTTATTGTACATCCCAGAAATTCTGTATAAATGTATGTGTCTGTCTATGTCCTTCAGAAATAAATAAGCATTTTTTTGGGTGAAATTGTTGTTACGTTGTTTGATAATGGAATTGGTGCAGACCTACAGAATGTCAAGGTCAACAATAAATGATCCCTAGATCAGGAAATTAACATCAGGATTGGTAAGGCAGCAACAACAATGAACATGTTAGCACAAAGAGTCTGGGAGAACAGGAAGCTTACTGCCAAAACAAAAGTCCTTGTCTATCAAGCCTGTGTCCTTAATACTCTTCTTTATGGCAGTGAAACCTGGACAACTTACTCACACCAAGAGAAATGTTTGAACAGCTTTCAAATGCAGTGTCTGCGAAGAATACTTGGTATTAAGTGGCAAGATTAAATCACAAATACTGAAGTATTGGAAAGATCAGGTTGTGTGACGGTGTATTCCATGCTCAGTCTTTGTAGACTTAGATGGACAGCACATTAGGATGGATGATGGTAGAATACTAAAAGACATCTTTTTTGGCGAATTACAGATGGGTAGGAGATCTCAGGGTCGGCCTCTACTACGATACAAAGATGTGTGTAAGCGGGACATGATTGATACAGGCATTAATAGTGCACCATGTGAACAAGTTGCTGCTGATCGCATTGCATGGTGGGAAAAGATCAGGAGTGGAATAAAGACAGGAGAAAAAAGCCTGTTGTATAAACTTCAATGTCTGTTTAGGGTCATTCACTGCTCATAAAGTTCTCCCCCTGTTGTTTCACTAGGCCAGAATATTTGCATATTGGTATGTTTGTTTTCTTCATGATCGACAGCGCTCTGAGAATGTTGTTTCTGTATTTTTTTAAAACCACAACACAAAAATGCATAGAGTCAATTAATAATGCGACACAATGAAAGAACAAACAAAACTGATATTTATACAAAATGTCATTCTTAATTCCTATCATTAGATTCCCACAAGTTTACAAGAGCGGTGTCTTTCTCTGCAGCCTAGGGCAGAAGAAACATTACAGACAACAAAAATACAGACTTTCATTTTACCTGTACATTGTTTAACAAAACTTACACGGCGATTCACTGTCTGCAGACATTTTCCATTAAAATATCTTTACGGAAAGATTCACAAAACATCCGGAGAGATCTAGAGTTAGGGGAAGAAGCTACGACAGTCAACTAAAGAACACTTTTAAATGCTGTACATGCATTAGGCATTCGGTGCTAGATACATATTGTTATAGAACCATCGGCACTCAGTGGGTGATGTGGTCCCACGCCGGCCATCTTTAGTTCCCAAGCCATTCCCTGGTACATATTTGAGGCTGGGTCGACATGGTGGATCAGGTGCACTTTAACATGTGGATATAAACCCATGACCATCGGCTCAGCAGACCAGCCACTAGGTGACCAAGGCTCCCAGAGTTTGAACAGATTTCTTAAACTGATCCACGGAGCACGTTAAAACACGGTTCCACAAAATATCTGCAGGACATGGAGGAATGAAACAACTAAAGACACAAGCTGGGGTTTCTCAACCGTGACACAAGAAAACAAAAATAAATACACAACACATTCACACCTTACAGGGCATATGGTGCCAGACCCATATTTTATAAAGCAAGTGGCAATTGATGTACTCAGTATTACATCGGCCACCTTGTCTTCCCAAGAAATGTCCTGGTACCTGCGCTAGGCTGGGTCCACCTGGGAGCCTAGATCAACTGTAAACATCTACCTCACATACCACGTTCAAAACACAGCTGTGGGAGATTTGAAAGCAGACCGTCTTGATTTTCATACAATGGTAGAAGTGCCTGTCATTCAGAAAGCAATGGTAAACTACTGAACGTAAACTTGTCCAGGAATCACAAACAGCCAAAAATTCTGGGGTTGACTGCTACGTCCTGCAAAGGTTATATAACAAATTTGTTTAAACCCACAATGAAGACTTGAACCCATGGCCATCAGTCCGACGTCTATCCATTACGCCACCGCAGCAAAGACAATAAAAGCACGGATTCACACATTCATTCCCCACACCCTTATATAAGACCTGATACGATGACATGTCCATAAACACACACAATTGTTTCACAAATGGCAGAGCATGGATTACTAGAGCTGGTCGGATTATAAATAAGATTAAAGTGGCTTGTAATCTAGCTTGCTCTCCAATTTTTTATTGTCGGCAACTTTGCGGACAGCCTTCATGAAGTCTTCCTCGATCACGTAGTCCCGCTCGGCTCGAATGGCAAACATTCCTGCAGATACAGAGTTTGGGAAGAGTTAAACACAAATTCTAGGCTAGTTGTCTGACATGAAATTATCAGCTGTCATATTCCAACCAGGACATGTCACATTCCAATCAGAACGATGCCACATCAGTAGAGATAGTATCAAGCTACTGAAAATCAAATTGGTAGAGAAAATACGAATGACTGCTAACAAGCTGATGTCAAACATTAATGAGCTTGAAATATGAATGGGACGGCTGAAAACGAAGACACAAGCAAACACACAAATGAATATTCCAATCAAACAATACAGATAATAATAAACTGTCAAAAAAACTGTCTTATGCTGCCAATATAGTACCTTGCTGTGTATGGCAGGGGGTCTTGAGCCTGAGGAATTAAGGCTGCCTGGCTAGTGCAGTCACCACCAACTGTGCAGGTTAGAGTTTTCTTTTTGTTCCCCACCAGAAAAAAACTTCACCTTACCGAGGATTTGAACCTGAGTCTACCGAAAGAGAATCTTGCATTCTAGCCACTCAGCCAGCCTCTCCTTACGGATAATAATAATACTTAGAAAACAACATTCCTAATTTATGAAACATGAGTGAACAAATTAGGGAGAGCAAAGAAGCAATGGGAATATGGTTCTCATCCTGAGATGAATGTTGTAAATATCTTAGACTGCCAGAGTAACAAAAAAAGGTTGCTCGGAGGAGGCTAGTGAAACTAGAACATTATGTACAGCTGTCAGAAGGAGAAAACAGCTTTCTGTGGTCATGTAAAGAGAAGAGAGGCACTAGAAAACACTGCGGTGATAGGAAAGATCAGTCGGAGGCGATGCAGAGGCAGAAAAAGAGAAACGATGCTGGATGGTCTGTGACGGTGGCATGGAGTAATATCATCAACAGAGGTGGCCCAGAACACCAAGGACTGAGATCTGCAGAGAGAAGTGAACATTTAAGTCAGCTGGCCAGGAACATGATGGCGATGATGAATGTTATCCGAACAACATCATGACTGGTTTGGTTTCTCAGGATCACTTTCGTTGCACATGGATATCTCAATAAGTGCTTATGGATCACACAAGGAGTGTCTCAGCACTGTGCACAAACTCCAAAGCACTGGCAAGGATGTCAATGTGCGCACAAGAGGATCACACAAGGGATCACACAAGCGATACATTTTCTGTGGGGAGCTTTTCTCAACTGGATATTTTTGGCTGTGCATTTCATGTCCAATTGCCATGGGAATGTAAACGAGCTCAACATAATATAGATATATGTGTACAGAGAACTGGTTCAACATAAGACAATACAGAAATACTTGTACAGACAACCGGTTCAACATAAGACAATATAGATATATGTGTACAGAGAACTGGTTCAACATAAGACAATACAGAAATACTTGTACAGACAACTGGTTCAACATAAGACAATACAAAAATACTTGTACAGACAACCGGCTCAACATAAGACAATATAGACATACCTGTACAGACAACTGGTTCAACATAAGACAACATAGATATACCTGTACAGACAACTGGTTCAACACAAGACAATATAGATATACTTGTACAGACAACTGGTTCAACATAAGACAACAGTCAGACCTGTACAAATGACTGGTTAAACATAAGACAACACAGATTTGTACAGAGAACATACACATATACAATTGGCTCAACATAAGACAACATAACTGTACACAAAACAGGTTCAACATAAGACTAACATACATACCTGCTTCAGTACAGACATTTCTCAAATCGGCACCATTAAAATCTTCAGAAAGTTTTACAACAGCTTCCCAATCTGTACAACAAACACATCGAGGTAATAAACATTTTCCATCATGTTTAAAAATAACGAATCAATCCTCAACATTAATAATAATATCTAGGAAAACACCACTGAACAAATACAGAGAGAAACAAACATTTTTAACATAAGGAGAATCAATATTGAATTGCAGTAATGAATAAGCACTACACATATCTGGTCTGTAGAACTATATGGCTATGAAACATGGACTTAAACAAAAATGATGGCAAGAACTTGAACTTGAAGTGGTGTTATCACAGGATAGACAGAATAAGCTGGACAGATGTGTGATCAAATACACACATTATTAAAGATACTGAAGAAAACGGACAACTACTGAACATCATACAAACAATGAGGTTATCCTGGTTTTGTCACAATCTTGAGACAAAGCAGGTTTCTACTCAAAATGCTGGAGGACAAGATCCTAGGCAGGAGCAACAGCGGACAGCCCAGGAAACACCACATCAAACAATCATATCAGCACAGTGGGACAGACATAAGCTGAGGCAACCATGTCGGGGCACAGACTTATACTGGCCTGAAGAAGGTTACTGAGAATAGGAGACAGTGGAGGGAGATGGTTTAAACACATTTGCGGACTGACTGACTACAATTAATGACTGTTGTCACTACATCAGTTATAAATTCAAAATGGCAAGTCCATTCATTACTTGTATGCATGGACATGAGACAGCATGATGAGTGAGCAAAATACGAAGAGATGAAACCAGTTTCTTCTTCTTCTTCGTTCATCTAGAGTTTTTTTTTGTGTGGATGTGATTGTGTTGTGCCTGTTTACAGCAGAGCTGCGTTCTTGCGCCGTTAGGCCGACACATCCGACTTCTGCGGGCATTTGTTGACCGGGTTAACCTTCCCGGGGGAAACCAGTTTTATGATATTGGCAATTCCGTCAGGCTTGAAATAATACCTTTTTCAAAATTTTGACATTTCTAAGCTAATATAAGGGCTTGTTGGTTAACAATTAATAACGCTACGATGAGCATATTTTTCAGATAGTGAGAAGGAGGGGGAAAAGAATAAGGGATGGGAGGTAGAGCGAAGGAGTGACAGATAGACAAACAAGACAGTCTGAGAGAGACAGAGGGGGAAGCAATGGAGAGAGGGATAAACAGTGAAAGAGACCAATGATATTTGTACAAGTTTACACATGATGCCTGCCTCATCAGTTAGACATTACATACTCTCCTCCAAGGCATGACTAACGGACGCAGGCAGTGTCCTTGTTGCCTTCTGTGATCAGCTTCAGAGAAACTACCAGATCAGTGAAGCCAACACAAACAAAAGTCTAGTTCTTCAACAGGTTCTGACACCATCCCACCGTGGCAAACCCCACAAGTCTAGTCCTACAACAGGTTCTGCCACCATCCCACCGTGGTAAACCCCACAAGTCTAGTCCTACAACAGGTTCTGTCACCATCCCACCATGGTAAACCCCACAAGTCTAGTCCTACAACAGGTTCTGTCACCATCCTACCGTGGTAAACCCCACAAGTCTAGTCCTACAACAGGTTCTGTCACCATCCCACCGTGGTAAACCCCACAAGTCTAGTTTTACAACAGGTTCTGTCACCATCCTACCGTTGTAAACCCCACAAGTCTAGTCCTACAACAGGTTCTGTCACCATCCCACCAGGACAAACCCAGATGTCAACAGACAGATATGTTAGATAAACAAGCAATATAATGAGACCAAACAGCACAACAAATCAGCTTCCAGCCCAGGCAATCTGCCCACAGAGACAAACTGCCCAATAGAGACAAACTGCCCAATAGAGACAATCTGCCCAATAGAGACAATCTGCCCAATAGAGACAATCTGCCCAATAGAGACAAGCAGCCCAATAGAGACAAGCAGCCCAATAGAGACAAACAGCCCAATAGAGACAATCTGCCCAATAGAGACAAACAGCCCAATAGAGACAATCTGCCCAATAGAGACAAACAGCCCAATAGAGACAAACAGCCCAATAGAGACAAACAGCCCAATAGAGACAAACAGCCCAATAGAGACAAGCAGCCCAATAGAGACAAGCAGCCCAATAGAGACAAGCAGCCCAATAGAGACAAGCAGCCCAATAGAGACAAGCAGCCCAATAGAGACAAGCAGCCCAATAGAGACAAGCAGCCCAATAGAGACAAGCAGCCCAATAGAGACAAGCAGCCCAATAGAGACAAGCAGCCCAATAGAGACAAGCAGCCCAATCGAGACAAGCAGCCCAATCGAGACAAGCAGCCCAATCGAGACAAGCAGCCCAATAGAGACAAGCAGCCCAATAGAGACAAACAGCCCAATAGAGACAAACAGCCCAATAGAGACAATCTGCCCAATAGAGACAAACAGCCCAATAGAGACAAACAGCCCAATAGAGACAAACAGCCCAATAGAGACAAACAGCCCAATAGAGACAAGCAGCCCAATAGAGACAAGCAGCCCAATAGAGACAATCTGCCCAATAGAGACAATCTGCCCAATAGAGACAATCTGCCCAATAGAGACAAACAGCCCAATAGAGACAATCTGCCCAATAGAGACAAACAGCCCAATAGAGACAAACAGCCCAATAGAGACAAACAGCCCAATAGAGACAAACAGCCCAATAGAGACAAACAGCCCAATAGAGACAAACAGCCCAATAGAGACAAGCAGCCCAATAGAGACAAGCAGCCCAATAGAGACAAACAGCCCAATAGAGACAAACAGCCCAATAGAGACAAACAGCCCAATAGAGACAAACAGCCCAATAGAGACAAACAGCCCAATAGAGACAAACAGCCCAATAGAGACAAGCAGCCCAATAGAGACAAGCAGCCCAATAGAGACAAGCAGCCCAATAGAGACAAGCAGCCCAATAGAGACAAACAGCCCAATAGAGACAAACAGCCCAATAGAGACAAACAGCCCAATAGAGACAAACAGCCCAATAGAGACAAACAGCCCAATAGAGACAAACAGCCCAATAGAGACAATCTGCCCAATAGAGACAATCTGCCCAATAGAGACAATCTGCCCAATAGAGACAAGCTGCCCAATAGAGACAATCTGCCCAATAGAGACAAGCTGCCCAATAGAGACAAGCAGCCCAATAGAGACAAGCAGCCCAATAGAGACAAGCAGCCCAATAGAGACAAGCAGCCCAATAGAGACAAGCAGCCCAATAGAGACAAGCAGCCCAATAGAGACAAGCAGCCCAATAGAGACAAGCAGCCCAATAGAGACAAGCAGCCCAATAGAGACAAGCAGCCCAATAGAGACAAGCAGCCCAATAGAGACAAACAGCCCAATAGAGACAAACAGCCCAATAGAGACAAACAGCCCAATAGAGACAAGCAGCCCAATAGAGACAAGCAGCCCAATAGAGACAAGCAGCCCAATAGAGACAAGCAGCCCAATAGAGACAAACAGCCCAATAGAGACAAACAGCCCAATAGAGACAAACAGCCCAATAGAGACAAACAGCCCAATAGAGACAAACAGCCCAATAGAGACAATCTGCCCAATAGAGACAATCTGCCCAATAGAGACAAGCAGCCCAATAGAGACAAACAGCCCAATAGAGACAAACAGCCCAATAGAGACAAACAGCCCAATAGAGACAAACAGCCCAATAGAGACAAACAGCCCAATAGAGACAAACAGCCCAATAGAGACAAGCAGCCCAATAGAGACAAGCAGCCCAATAGAGACAAACAGCCCAATAGAGACAAACAGCCCAATAGAGACAAACAGCCCAATAGAGACAAACAGCCCAATAGAGACAAACAGCCCAATAGAGACAAGCAGCCCAATAGAGACAAGCAGCCCAATAGAGACAAACAGCCCAATAGAGACAAACAGCCCAATAGAGACAATCTGCCCAATAGAGACAAACAGCCCAATAGAGACAAACAGCCCAATAGAGACAATCTGCCCAATAGAGACAAACAGCCCAATAGAGACAATCTGCCCAATAGGGACAAACAGCCCAGAGAAACAAACAGCCCAATAGAGACAATCTGCCCAATAGAGACAATCTGCCAAATAGAGACAAACAGCCCAATAGAGACAAACTGCCCAATGAGACAATCTGCCTAATGGAGACAAACAGCCCAATAGAGACAAACTGCCAAATAGAGACAAACAGCCCAATAGAGACAAACTGCCCAATGAGACAATCTGCCTAATGGAGACAAACAGCCCAATAGAGACAAACAGCCCAATAGAGACAAACAGCCCAATAGAGACAAACAGCCCAATAGAGACAAACAGCCCAATAGAGACAAACAGCCCAATAGAGACAATCTGCCCAATAGAGACAAACAGCCCAATAGAGACAATCTGCCCAATAGAGACAAACAGCCCAGAGAAACAAACAGCCCAATAGAGACAATCTGCCCAATAGAGACAAACAGCCCAGAGAAACAAACAGCCCAATAGAGACAATCTGCCCAATAGAGACAATCTGCCAAATAGAGACAAACAGCCCAATAGAGACAAACTGCCCAATGAGACAATCTGCCTAATGGAGACAAACAGCCCAATAGAGACAAACTGCCCAATAGAGACAATCTGCCAAATAGAGACAAACAGCCCAATAGAGACAAACTGCCCAATGAGACAATCTGCCTAATGGAGACAAACAGCCCAATAGAGACAATCTGCCCAATAGAGACAATCTGCCAAATAGAGACAAACAGCCCAATAGAGACAAACTGCCCAATGAGACAATCTGCCTAATGGAGACAAACAGCCCAATAGAGACAAACAGCCCAATAGAGACAAACTGCCCAATAGAGACAAACTGCCCAATAGAGACAAACAGCCCACAGAAACAATCTGCCCAATAGAGACAAACAGCCCAATAGAGACAAACAGCCCAGAGAGACAAACAGCCCAGAGAAACAATCTGCCCAATAGAGACAAACAGCCCAATAGAGACAAACAGCCCAGAGAGACAAACATCCCCCCAGAGATATTTGGGAGTGCCAACAAGCTCTCAACTACAGCAATATAACTTCAACAAACTAGAATTCTTATTCAGACATTAGTAGAACAACAGCAAATAAGAAGACACAGAAACAAGACCACATGATCAAACACGTAACTCCTTGTCTCACTTTCAGACTGTGCATGTAGTCACAATCAGCTGGTCTTCTGAAAACATTGACATCTCCAGACAGCAATTCTCTCACTCAAGTTGCTGAGTGTGAAACCTGCGCTGCCCCGGGAAGGTTAACCCGGTCAACAAATGCCCGCAGAAGTCGAATGTGTCGGCCTAACGGCGCAAGAACGCAGCTCTGCTGTATACAGGCACAAAGCAATCACATCCGGAAAAAAAACTCCAGATAAACGCTGAAGAAGAAGAAACCTGTGCTGAGATAGTTCCAGGCCAACCACCTCCATGTAACAACATTGAACACCTGAACCACACAACCATGTTATACCTATTTCTCCATGCTTGGCAATTGGGTTGGCGTGAATCTTGAGAATTTCCAGCCTGGCCTGTTCATTGGGCAGTGAGATTTCTGAAAGTTACACGCAAGAAGATAACATGAATTAAGGTAATGAAAGCCCCAGGGCAGATACGGTTGTGGGGCGTAAAGTCTTAGACCATATTCTAGACCACGCACAATCACTGCTGGTGTGGTGGGAAACCAGCAGGCGGACAGATTGGCTGGGTCTGCACCGCTTGGTGGTGTTGGTGCATGATAAGGCAGATGTGGTCGGGGTTTTGGATCGTGTGTATAGTGCAGAAGAACAGATAGATCTTTATGGCCTGGAAGAAATGGTGTTGTATGGAGTGACCAGGGGACCTGGCCAACACTCAGGACTTGGAGGAAAGGCCAGACGGACATAATCACACTGCCAATGGTGCCATTAATATTGGTACTCTTCACTGGCTGTTGAAAATAAGGATGGAGCACAAATGGGAATATTCAGTGATGTTAGTTCTTGACTCAACTCAACCACAAGATATGAGGTGAGATCCCCAGTTCTCTTCCTCACCACCCTGCATACTCAGGACATGTTTAACATTGCCAATATCCACTGTTACGAGACTGGCTTGACCACAGAGCAGTCGAGGTCAGAAAAATAAATCATCCCACCTCTACTTGGAGTACAAACCCAGACCATTGTCTTGGCACACAAGTGCACTACCCACTATGACTCCAATAACATTTTTTTCCCATATCCTTTTTACAGGACATCACTGTCAACACCAGTATTTTACTGCTGTTGTTGATGTCTTGGCAAGTTTACGTTCAGTAGTTTGCCATTGCTTTCTGAATGACTGGCTTCCATACCAGCAAGTGGTCTGCTGCCAAATTGGTCGCAGCTGTGTTTCAAACGCAGGTAAGCGGGTTTACGAATCATGTGTGTAAGCCCTTCACCACGGAGACCAGCAATAACATGATTCTTCTTCTTCTTCTTCAGCGTTCCGAGCCATTGAGGTTCTTTGCTGCAAATACAATCCGTCTCCATTCGTCTCTCTGGTGGACCTTCTCTTGCCAGTCGTTGATTCCAAGTGCTTGCAGGTCTGTACATGTATTATCTCTCCACCGCCTTCTTGGTCTACCTCGGGGTCTACGGTCATTTATTTCCTGAGTGTAAGCGAGTTTTGTTTCCCTATTATCTTCCATTCTTTCTATATGCCCCAGCCATTGTAGTCTATTAGCCTTCATGATACCAGTGATTAGCGGGGACTTAAACATATCATAAATGTCTTTGTTACTTCTTCTTTTCCACTCTCCACTTTGTGTATCCCTAATGGGTCCAAAGATGCGTCTTAAAATTTTGTTCTCAAAGGTTTGTAACAAGGCTTCGTCTCCTTTCGTTGTACTCCAGGTTTCAGAGCCATACAGCACAACTGGTCTGATCAGTGTTTTGTATATTGTGATTTTGGTGTTACGAGATAGCGCCTTTGATTTTAGTAGATGTTGTAGTGCATAGTATATCTTATTTCCAGAGTTGATTCTAGTTTGTATTTCTTCCCTTATGATGTTGGAGCAGTTGAAGATCGTACCCAGGTATTTGTATGTTTCCGTTCTTTTAATGGTCATATTATCTATTTGTAAGTGGCCAGAGTTTCTAGCCATTCCGTCTCTTGAAATTACCATATATTCTGTCTTATCTTGGTTGATAACCAGCCCCATCTGTTGGGCTTTTCCCTTTAAGTGAGTCAATATTTCCAATGTCTTTTGTTCACTTTGCCCTATAATATCTATATCATCTGCATAACCAAGCAGCTTGGATGTTCCTCCAATATCACATTCCTCCTTTACCTTCCTTACAACTTTCTCTAGAGCCAGATTGAAGAGTAGCGGCGATAGTGCATCACCCTGTTTCAAGCCAGATGTTATTTGGAAGGGGTCTGATTTCCTGCCTTTATATGTTACTATATTATAAGTATCTTCCATGCATAGTCTGGTCATGTTGATTAACTTCCTTGGTATTCCAAATTCCTGCATAGCATTCCATAGACTATTCCTATGGACACTATCATAAGCCTTTTTAAAATCCACAAAAATGTTATGGAGATCTCTTTTATATTCCCAATGTTTCTCGGCTATTTGTCGTAAGATAAATATCTGATCTATTGTTGATCTGTTTTGTCTAAACCCCGCCTGGTAGTCACCTAATATGTCTTCTGAATATGGTTTTAGTCTATTTAGTAATACTGCAGATAGTATCTTATAGCTTGTGGACAGTAGTGATATTCCTCTATAATTTCCACATTGGAACTTGTCTCCTTTCTTAAAGATAGGTATCAATAATGACTCTTTCCAGTCATGGGGTAATTCTTCTGTACTCCAGATTTTTATTATTAGTTCGTATAGCTTTTGATGTAATGCATGGCCACCTGCCTTTATAAATTCAGCAGCAATTCCATCTACTGACAAATAACAACAGCTCTCTCCTGGGCAAATAATTATGAGTATCATATAAACACATTCACATATACATGATATAAACACATTCACATATACATGATATAAACACATTCACATGTACATGATATAAACACATTCACATGTACATGATATAAACACATTCACATGTACATGATATAAACACATTCACATGATATAAACACATTCACATATACATGATATAAACACATTCACATATACATGATATAAACACATTCACATGTACATGATATAAACACATTCACATATACATGATATAAACACATTCACATATACATGATATAAACACATTCACATATACATGATATAAACACATTCACATATACATGATATAAACACATTCACATGATATAAACACATTCACATATACATGATATAAACACATTCACATATACATGATATAAACACATTCACATGTACATGATATAAACACATTCACATGTACATGATATAAACACATTCACATGATATAAACACATTCACATATACATGATATAAACACATTCACATGTACATGATATAAACACATTCACATGTACATGATATAAACACATTCACATATACATGATATAAACACATATACATGATATAAACACATATACATGATATAAACACATTCACATGTACATGATATAAACACATTCACATATACATGATATAAACACATTCACATATACATGATATAAACACATTCACATGATATAAACACATTCACATGATATAAACACATTCACATGTACATGATATAAACACATTCACATGTACATGATATAAACACATTCACATATACATGATATAAACACATTCACATATACATGATATAAACACATTCACATGTACATGATATAAACACATTCACATATACATGATATAAACACATTCACATGTACATGATATAAACACATTCACATGTACATGATATAAACACATTCACATGTACATGATATAAACACATTCACATGTACATGATATAAACACATTCACATGTACATGATATAAACACATTCACATATACATGATATAAACACATTCACATATACATGATATAAACACATTCACATGTACATGATATAAACACATTCACATGTACATGATATAAACACATTCACATGTACATGATATAAACACATTCACATGTACATGATATAAACACATTCACATATACATGATATAAACACATTCACATGATATAAACACATTCACATATACATGATATAAACACATTCACATATACATGATATAAACACATTCACATGTACATGATATAAACACATTCACATATACATGATATAAACACATTCACATATACATGATATAAACACATTCACATGATATAAACACATTCACATATACATGATATAAACACATTCACATGTACATGATATAAACACATTCACATGTACATGATATAAACACATTCACATGTACATGATATAAACACATTCACATGATATAAACACATTCACATATACATGATATAAACACATTCACATATACATGATATAAACACATTCACATGTACATGATATAAACACATTCACATATACATGATATAAACACATTCACATATACATGATATAAACACATTCACATGTACATGATATAAACATATTCACATGTACATGATATAAACACATTCACATGTACATGATATAAACACATTCACATGATATAAACACATTCACATATACATGATATAAACACATTCACATGTACATGATATAAACACATTCACATGTACATGATATAAACACATTCACATATACATGATATAAACACATTCACATGATATAAACACATTCACATATACATGATATAAACACATTCACATGTACATGATATAAACACATTCACATGTAAATGATATAAACACATTCACATATACATGATATAAACACATTCACATATACATGATATAAACACATTCACATGATATAAACACATTCACATATACATGATATAAACACATTCACATATACATGATATAAACACATTCACATGTACATGATATAAACACATTCACATGTACATGATATAAACACATTCACATGATATAAACACATTCACATATACATGATATAAACACATTCACATATACATGATATAAACACATTCACATATACATGATATAAACACATTCACATGTACATGATATAAACACATTCACATATACATGATATAAACACATTCACATGTACATGATATAAACACATTCACATGTACATGATATAAACACATTCACATGTACATGATATAAACACATTCACATGATATAAACACATTCACATATACATGATATAAACACATTCACATATACATGATATAAACACATTCACATGTACATGATATAAACACATTCACATGTACATGATATAAACACATTCACATGTACATGATATAAACACATTCACATGATATAAACACATTCACATATACATGATATAAACACATTCACATGTACATGATATAAACACATTCACATGTACATGATATAAACACATTCACATATACATGATATAAACACATTCACATATACATGATATAAACACATTCACATGTACATGATATAAACACATTCACATGTACATGATATAAACACATTCACATATACATGATATAAACACATTCACATATACATGATATAAACACATTCACATATACATGATATAAACACATTCACATGTACATGATATAAACACATTCACATGATATAAACACATTCACATGTACATGATATAAACACATTCACATGTACATGATATAAACACATTCACATATACATGATATAAACACATTCACATGATATAAACACATTCACATATACATGATATAAACACATTCACATGTACATGATATAAACACATTCACATGTACATGATATAAACACATTCACATATACATGATATAAACACATTCACATGATATAAACACATTCACATGTACATGATATAAACACATTCACATATACATGATATAAACACATTCACATGATATAAACACATTCACATGTACATGATATAAACACATTCACATATACATGATATAAACACATTCACATGATATAAACACATTCACATGTACATGATATAAACACATTCACATATACATGATATAAACACATTCACATGATATAAACACATTCACATGTACATGATATAAACACATTCACATGATATAAACACATTCACATATACATGATATAAACACATTCACATGATATAAACACATTCACATGTACATGATATAAACACATTCACATATACATGATATAAACACATTCACATGTACATGATATAAACACATTCACATGTACATGATATAAACACATTCACATGTAGCTAACTGCCCAACAATCAACCTCCTCTCTTCACTCAACAGGTAACTCAGAAAATATAAGTCATCCAGAATATATACATACATACACACACTATATGTCACAACCGTAAATATATAAATGCTGTATATGTGAACCACGAATACATGAACACAGTCAACAGTCAGTCACGCAGAAAACACACACACACATAAACCTACCAATCTTCCTGTCCAGCCTCCCAGGCCTCAACAAAGCAGGGTCCAGTGTGTCGGGTCTGTTGGTGGCCATGATCATCTTGACCTGGCCCAAGGCATCAAAACCATCCATCTGGTTTAGTAGCTGTGTGGAGGACAACGGTTGCACTTAATATTATCTCCACACAAAACAAGAAATACTGATGACAGAGTGGGGTCAAAGTCACTGTTGTGAGGTTAGATTTGTTTAAAGAGACAATAATAGGTATGACATTGATTCTGTGGGAGACACAGTAGCGCATGTATTCGAAATAAGAGAACCTGTTGATTAGACAAGCATCATGCAACCACACACATACAAAATGTAAGACTGGCAAATCAGCCATGTGCACATATGGGTTAGCATCACAGACAGCAGATCACATACACCAAGTTAGTTAGTTAGTCGTAGTTCCAACCTCATAGCAACGGGTTGTCCCCATTATGCTTCATTCCTGTGCCAGTGAATATCGCACAAAATGCTCCCCACTGCCCAATGTGAAAAGTGGAATAGACAGGAGTCTCGACAATTAACAGCCCGCACAAATACACTGTGGATAATGCCGCCACCAGAATGTCAACACACCAGTCCCCCACGAAACATCCAGTTCATCTCTGATGGAATCGGCAGTCATTTTCCCATCTGGATGTTTCCTAGGTGTTCACCCACACAGTCCACGAAAATACAGTTCATCGTCGATGGCAGTAGCAGCCAACCAGAAGCCCAGCAGCCACGCATTTCTGCGTAATGCAAAAACCGGTCAACTCTGGGACATAGCCACCTGCCATCACTCCGAACATGCAGTCACGTTCCAAAATACCTCAGGCAGATTCAAAAGCATTTCACACGAAACTCACAGCTCACAGTGTCACGCCACGCACTCACTCAGTAGCAGGGCGACGGAACCATCAAGCCTCCTTAGTCGCCTCTTACGACATGAGTGGTAGGCTACAGTGTTGCTATCCTTTGCTTCCCTTATGGGCCCCGGCAACACACGGGAGTCACACTCCAAGACTGCCCCGAATACCATATATCTATGCAAACCTTCTGGCCTAGAGAAACAACAGTGGAAGATGTATGGACCACTAAGTGAACTAGAAAAGACTTTTATACAAGAGACAGCTTTGCAGATATAAACAAATTTCAAGAGAATAAAAGAAGAAGACAAACAAAAGTTTGTCAAAATGTGGTCATGAGGAACTGTATTGTCAAATGTCATGCTGGTTAAGTCCTGTGTTGATCTTAGCCACACATACATGTCAGGGGCATCAGTGGAAATGTGGTACAGGAGAGACTAACAGTAGGACAGAATGAGATTAATCAGGAATCACCATTATTGTTATTATTATTTATCCTAACCCTAAACTTAACCATGATAGTGAAGAAATCCATAACTGTAAACATATATGAATTGATATCTGACCATATACTGAATGAGGGTGAGTTAGAGTAGTTGATGGAGAGCTATTCTGTCATGAGCCCAGTTGGACGAGGGTTGGACACCATCCCCCCAACATATCTGGCTATCTACTCCTCTGTGCGCTCAGTTTGACCTACAAAATGTGCTGGCCTTGTCACATCACAGACCGACTGCAGGTTCATGCTCCAGGACATACTATATATTGAACCTGGACATGATCCAACATGTTAAATCAACCGTATTCCTAACCTAAACCATATCATAACTCTATTCCTAATCTTAACACTGAACACACATGTAACCAAATTCTTAATCTTAACATTATTCCACACCCTATCATATATATACCGGTCTCCGTGGCTAAGGGCTAGCGAACGTGGTTTGTGAGCCAGTATACCCGGGTTCGAAACACAGCAGTGCTGGTTTTTTCGAAAAAGGTCGTTCAGAAAGCGATGGCAAACTACTGAATGTAAAACTTGCCCGGGAATCACGAACAGCCAAAATGCTGTGGTTGACTGCTATGTCTTGTGAAGGACATGCGACTAAATCATACATATATATATATATATATATATATATATATATATATATATATATATATATATATATATATATATATATATATATATATATGATATACTTACATATTCTTCTTACTCCCAACATTATCCCATTCTCTAAATCCTATTCTTAACCCAGGCTATAACCTAAATCATACCCCTAAACTTTTCCTTAACCGTAATTTTAAGACTAACCAACGTACAAACAGGCAACATAACAGATCCCGCCAGGGCATACCTCCATCAAAGTTCTCTGAATTTCTCTATCAGCCGACGTCCCCTCAGAAAACCTTCTCCCTCCTAAATGGAGAACAAGAAATATACAATCAAAACAAACTCACCACAAGAGTATTTTACAATGAAATGTCTGGCAAACTGCTGGCTCTCAACCCTCACTCTCTCTAAAGAGTTCTTTACCAATTCATGCACTGATATCTGTTAATGTCTTTTGTCTTCTTAAGCAATCCTAAAAAGGATGCCTGAATCGACTTCCTCACACTCTGACATTAACCTGAGCCATGACATCTACCATAACTACAACATCTATAACATCAACCACATCTCATTCACAATATCTGTACTCCCTTATTCACTGAAATGTTTGTTTTGGATGTAACTGAGTTGAGCCTGTTTACAGCAGAGCCAATATCTGTGCTATCAATGGGATCTACTTCATGCATGTCATCTACTTCATGCATGTCATCCACTTCACCCGTGTCATATACCTAATCTACAACATGCATGATATCATACCATCAATGACATCTACCTCATCCATGTCATCTAAATGACCTCCTATGCCATCTATCAGACCCGTTATTTACCCAACCCATGACATCTACCCGACACATGACATCGACCTGACCCATGACATCTACTTAACCCATGACATCTACCCTACCCATGACATCTACCTGACCATGTCATCTACGAGACCCATGTCATCTACCTGGCATACAAACAAAACACAGGAAATCTCATTGACATACCAATGGCATCTACCTCATCCAAACAAACAGAACACAACAAATCTCAGTGACATACCAATGGCGTCAATCTCATCCATGAAAATAATACAAGGTTCGTGGTCCCTGGCAAAGGCAAACATCTCTCTGATCAGACGGGCACTCTCCCCGATGTACTTGTCAACTATAGCACTGGACACCACCTACAGAAAGCCACAGAAACATAAGTGGACACTGCAATAGTTTACCTACAGAAAGTCACAGAAGCATAAGTGGACATTGCAATAGTTTGCCTACAGAAAGCCACAGAAACATAAGTGGAGACTGTAATAGCTTACCTACACAACACTCATGTTTCTTCTCCTTTTTCCTTATGCATCCAGAAATTAATATTGATTACAATGACTTCATTTAAAGTGAAGCTGTGATATTTACATTTTTAAGCCGAAACATCCAGCATCAGAACAGTGATGTGAGGGGCTGGTTTGCCTTGTCTGTTCAACACATACCACTTCTGTGTTTCACCCAGTCCTGTTCAACTTATACTTCTTCTTCTGCGTTCATCCGAAGTGTTTTTTCAGACGTAATTGCAGTGTGTCTGGTTAGGCAACCTTGGGCTGAAACCCTTGGGCCGACACATCCGACTTTAGTGTGCATTTGTGACCATGTTAAGATTCCTGGGGGACTCTCACTGTTGTGGTGCCGTCCACATCCCAGCTGGTCGAGCTAGAACGGTCGAATACTTCACGATCAGCCCTCAAGGGAAGGCAGGGACAGTCCATGGCATTTTCCGCCATCCAGGGTGGCTTGCATAGTTGCAGAGCCGACACATAGCGCCCTGGTGCTGGGCTCACTGAGGGAATCGTCACGTCCTGCTCGTGGCTGCTACGGGCCGCTCCCCGCACAAACCAGACCGGTCTGCAGACAGTATCCACTCAGCGAGCTTTTGATTCGGACATGTGCTGTTCATTGTGCTCGGAAGACATATATTATATAGTCAGAGCTGTTCCGGGCACGACGGACATTCGGAAAACTAGCTAGTCAGAGCTGTTCCGTACACAAGGACATTCAGAAAACTAGATAGTCAGAGCTGTTAAGGGCACGTCGGACATTTGGAAAACTAGCTAGTCAGAGCTGTTCCGGTCACATAAGACATTTCACTCTGACGTTTTTGCGTTGTGCCAGTTTTAATTTGCCACCCTTAGGCCTGCACATCCGACTTCAGCTGGCGTTTTTGATCAGATTAACCATCCTGGAGGTTTCGAGAGACATTATTTGTGGTGTCACTCACATCTCAGCTGGTCAAGGCAGGATGGTCAAAGACATCACGGTCAACCCTCAAGGGAAGGCAGGGGCAGACCATGGGCATTTCCTGCTATCCAAGGAGGCTTCCATAATTGCAGAGCCGGCACATAGTGCTCTGAGACTGGGCTCACCCGAGGAATCGCCACATCCTGCTCATGGCTGCTTTAATTCCTCACTTCCATGTATTGGACATTTCGTTTTGCCACTGGTCGCTCCCCACACAAACCAGGGACGGACAGTCTGCTGACATCATCCACTCATCAAGCTTTCGCTTTGGACTTCCACGTGATGGATTCGCTAGCCAAGCTTTCCAATCAATGTTTTTGAGACGTTTTTCCACCTTTGATTACGCTCACTCTATGAGTATAGGACTTTCATCATAGCCACTTCATGCGACTGAACCGCTCTGCCACCTTAAAGTACCGCTCACGAGGTAGGCTACATGTGTTGCCGGCTCAGAACACTACCTCCATGCATCAGAGAGCGAGTGACGGCCAGGCCCTCTCATCCGGGGATCCCTCATATCCCCCAGCTGAGAGCCTTCAAATAGGTATCTTAACTAAGCATGTAGCGTGCTCAGTATCTCACCTCCATTTTGCAGTAGGTGCGTATCAGCCCGGCTCTCACATCCGAGAGTTTATAGCTTAGAGGCGTTCAGCCGTATCCTTCAGCTGAGAGCTTTAGAGTATGTGTCCGGACCAAGAGTTTCTGCCGTCGTGCGACTGATTTGAACTTTTGACTGCTATCCTCAGTCTACCAGGTTGTGTCCCTCTTGGTCAGACCCCTAACCCAACCCCCCCCATACACCAAGCAATACTGTACACAACCCACACCATGTAAAACTGTACACAACCCACAGCACTTTATGCTAACCTTGAGAAAATTACAATCCAGCTGGCTGGCAACTGCCCTGGCAAGCAGAGTCTTTCCAGTGCCTGGAGGTCCATACAGTAGACAGCCCTTGGGTGGAGTGATCCCCACTCGCTGAAACAGCTCCGGATTCAGCAGCGGAAGCTCTATAACCTGCAGAGGAAATATGTAAACACTGCAACAACAAGCAACAGTAATGCCGGAAAAGAATAAAACACAGGTGTCTTCTAAACAGTTTCAGCGAGGCTCATAGGCATCTTAAAGACATCATTATCATCATCATGAGCTTGCGAGACACTGGGGCACATCATCATCAACATGTGCCTGCCAACTGGCGTAGGCATTGACACATCTAGCAGATCTTAGTCCGTGTTCCGGATCAATACTATTGTATTCCTCCATACTACCATCCAAGTTCACTTAGTATGATTTTGCTCAGTCAGCCCCTGCCTCCAATACCATTGACCTTTCCAGTTATCATTTTGTTTTCAAAGCCCCTCTTCTCATGACATGATTGTCAAAAACAATCGGCAGAGTTGTTCAATGCCTCTCTTCTCATGACATGATTGTCAAAAATAATCACGAGAGCTGTACCCATTTACAACAAAAAATTATGATCAAGTTGCACAATCTTTCGGTAGTTTTTCTTCCTTCTCATTCAAACTTAAGTGTCCAGGTTAAGGACTCCAATAAAAGCAGTAGTCAAGTACTGAGTTGAAGGCAGGTGAGCCAAAAGCAGACAGTGATACAAGTGGGAAGATAACATCAAGAGATGGACTAACAGCAGTCTGTAGGTGGGTATAACCAGGGTGAGAGACAGAGAGTGGCGGAGATCCACTTGATTGACTGAGTTTTAGCTTCATGAAACTTCTGTAGATTTTTATGGAAGATGGTTGATGCCATATATGTTAACATTCACAAAGATGGTTGATTGATGCCATATATGTTAACATTCACGAAGATGGTTGATGCCATACATGTTAACATTCACGTAGATGATTGATGCCATACATGTTAACATTTACGTAGGTGGTTGATGCCATGTGTTAACATTTACATAGATGGTTGATGCCATATATGTTAACATTCACGAAGATGGTTGATGCCATACATGTTAACATTCACGTAGGTGATTGATGCCATACATGTTAACATTCACGTAGGTGGTTGATGCCATATATGTTAACATTCATGAAGATGGTTGATGCCATATATGTTAACATTCATGAAGATGGTTGATGCCATATATGTTAACATTCACGTAGATGATTGATGCCATACATGTTAACATTTACATAGGTGACTGATGCCATATATGTTAACATTCACGTTAAGTTGGACAGGACTTGTAATAGGTTCCTGGCCGTCATGGAACTACTACCACATGAAGAAAAAAAAAAGAAAAAAAAAAAAACCACACACACACACACACACAGAGAGAGAGAGAGAGAGAGAGAGAGAGAGAGAGAGAGAGAGAGAGAGAGAGAGAGAGAGAGAGAGAGAGAGAGAGAGAGAGAGAGAGAGAGAGAGAGAGAGATTTATACAGCAAAGCAATCTTGAGCCTATGAGACAGATGATATTCCAATCTGCAATCTTCAGCCTATGAGTTCTAACGATAAGAATACACTATAAAATGATAAAGTTCTAACGATAAGAATACACTATAAAATGATAAAGTTCTAACAATAAGAATACACTATAAAAGGATAAAGTTCTAATGATAAGAATACACTATAAAAAGATAAAAGTTAACAAAAGACAAATATTTGCTCCAAAGGGATCACTTACAAAGAACATGCCATAAAACATGAAGAGCTAACACTTGACACCCCAACTGCCATGTTGTTTGTCCATCAAGAATGATGATGACCATTCATTTCATCCAGTGGGGTTGAAAGTATTGAGCCGTGAGTTCTAAGATGGCTGATAAGGCCTATTTTGGCTCGAAATGTTTTTTGACAATGTGGGCAAAAAATGCTTGATGTTCCAGAAGGAGGATCTCCTGCAGTGGTTTTTCTGTCCTGCCTTTTCTTCACAGCTCTTGCAGTCCTGGTTGCTTCACCCTTATGTAATGATGTACGCCACAAATTACTGTCTTTAGCAGCAGTCTCCCAGGTGTCAAGATGAATTCCAAAAGCTTTCAGTGAGATTTTCAGAGTGCCTTTAAAGCGCTTCCTCTGGCCGCCTTGGGAGCGTTTACCACAACACAATTCGCCGTAAAAAATTCGTTTACAGAGCCTGTGATCTGGCATACGAGTTAAGTGACTAGCCCAGCGAATCTGATTTTTCATTAGTAGAGTGTGGATACTGGGCATGGACGCTCTTTCTAGAACTACAGTGTCTGGGATCTTGTCTTGTCATTTAATCTTCAGTAGCTTCCTAAGGCAGACTGTGTGGAAGTGGTTTAATCTTCTAGCATGTCGCTGATAAACAGTCCATGTTTCATAAGCATATAGGAGTTATGAAGTTGGATGAAGAATGACTTGTACGATGAATTGGATTAAAGTGAGGAAGAGTTGCGCAATTCATCGACCTCACTCTCTCGCCTAAGTCCATCTGAGTCCAGTGGCAAGACAGGTCAAGACGACTGGAGACGAATACAGGTGCAGTGGATGACCTAAGGCACTCTACGTGCCTTGCCGTGCTCATTACGTTCCACAACGCTTTGCAGGTAAACGCCGTCTTGCCAGTTGAATCATCTGCCATACCAGCTATGGGACAGACTACCTTTCAATACAATGATCAAATTCCAAATACATCACAGGCAATACAAAGATGGTGCTAATAGTGTAGGAACACTGTAAACATTCAAACAGTTCATAACAGATTAGTGTGTGTTATAATGTGATACAATTAATAACGGACAACACGGTGAAAATGGAAAGTGAATAAAAAGATCAGATCCATGTGTTTAAGACAAGTGAAAGAGAAAGCACACACCTCTCTGAGTTCACGAATCTGCTCGCCCAGGCCTCCAATTTGGTTGAACGACACATCTCCAGGATCCTCAACTGACATGTTGTACACCAGCGGATCTACTTCTCTGGGCAGGTATCTGAGAAATATGCAGGCTCATGAAATTGTCTTTCCGGTGATGATACGAGGCGCGTTTCTTAAATAAGTACCGGTATAAAATTTTTTTAAAACCATTATATATAAAAAAGATTTATTGCAGCCAAACGTGAACCACACATTTACATTATTTCTCAACATAGTCACCATTGACTTCAACACATTTCTGGTATCATGGCACCAGGTTCTTAATTCTAATGTCGTAGAAGTCTGCCGCCAGTGTCTTGAACCATTCATTAACACCTGTCTGCAGTTCATCATCAGTTTCAAACCGCTGGGATGCCAGCCACTTCTTTAGGTGCATGAACAGGTGGTAATCACTTGGCCCAGATCGGGGCTGTAGGGCGGGTGGTCAACAATTTCCCAGTGAAATTTTTGCAACTATTGAACAGTTCCATATGCGACGTGAGGTCGAGCATTATCGTGCAAAAGCACAATTCCAGAGGACAGCAACCCACGTCTTTTGTTTTGGATGGCATGTCTTAAGTTTTATCAGAGGTCACAATAAGATTTGGCATTAACTGTCTTTCCACGTTCAAGAAAATCAATAAACAAGACCCCTTTTTGTTCCAGAAAACAGTGGCCATGATCTATTTGACAGAAGGTGCTTGCTTAAACTTCTTTGCTTTCGGGGACCATGAGTGTCACCATTCCATCGACTGTTGCTTTGGTTCGATGTTTGTATAGGAAATCCAGGTCTCATCTCCAGTAACAATGTCCCACCAAAATCATCTCCTTCATTTTGATAGGGCTGCAAAAATTTTTGAGCCGAAGCCATGTGTTTCTGCTTGTGTTCATCGGTTAACATTTTCGGTACCCATCTGGCACACAATTGTTTGTATCCAAGGATTCTTGTCACAATGTCGTAAATCAGTGAACGTGAAACTTCCGAAAAATCGACAGACAATGCAGAAATTGTGAAACGACGATTTTCCTGAATTTGTTGGTTCACTTTTTCGACCAAATCGTCTGTAACCACACCCAGCTGACTGCTACGATCTTCATCATGGATATTTGTTTGCCCTTCTTTAAACATTCAACACCATTTCCTAACCATACAATCAGTCATAACATCTGGCCCATAAACTTCAATGACTTGCCTGTGAATTTCTGCAGCACTGTTATTTTTGGCTAGCAAAAAAAGGATCACAGCACGAACCTCGCAGCTGGCGGGAGTATTTATTTTTGCACTCATTATAAATCACTCGCCGGCTTCCTGGCCTAGAGGTTAGGGACTTTTCTCCGTAATCTCATATACTCTCGTAAGTAACGCGACGACGGTGAGAATCAGCAGTGGTTCGAATCTCGTCGGTAACTTACGGGGTATGTGAGCCAGCCGCTCAGAAAGCAATGGCAAACTACTGAGCGTAATCTTGCCAAGAAATCAACAATCAGCTGAATGATGCTGATGTTGACGGCGATGTCCTGTAAAGGATATGCAAAACATATAAATCACTCATACGCAGCATCAAACAAGATTTCGACAGTGAAAAAATAGCACATAGCTAGCTAATGAACCACATAAAAATACTGCATATGCACATTTCCGTTTTCCATCGGTGTTTGTCGGTGTGGTCAAAACGGGACTTACTTAAAAAATTCGCCTCGTGGATACAATAACATCAGTGTGAATCTATAGCATGCATCACTGTGAATTTATTGTATATAACAAAACAAAAGACAACATCAGTGTGAATCTATAGCAGACAAAAATCACTGTGAATCTATTGCATATACCAAAGCAAAACAGAAACCATCATCACTGTGAATCTATAGCAGTCAACATCACTGTGAATCTATAGCAGACAACACAAAGCAAAGAAAACATAACTGAATCTACATCATACAACAACACAAAATATATGATAACCTCAATCTATAGCATAAAACAACTCAAAAACAATAACCTGACTGTGAATCTAGAGCATAAAACAACACAAAAACATGATAATCTCACAGTGAATCTATAGCATAAAACACAATAACATGACAACTTCACGGTGAATCTACAGCATAAAGCAACACAAAAACATGACTTCACAGTGAATATATAGCATAAAACAACACAAAAACAAGACTTCACAGTGAATCTACAGCATAAACAACACAAAAACATGACTTCACAGTGAATCTATAGCATAAAACACAATAACATGACAACTTCACGGTGAATCTACAGCATAAAGCAACACAAAAACATGACTTCACAGTGAATATATAGCATAAAACAACACAAAAACAAGACTTCACAGTGAATCTATAGCATAAAACAACACAAACACATGACAACTTCACAGTGAATCTATAGCATAAAACAACACAAAAACATGACTTCACAGTGAATCTATAGCATAAAACAACACAAACACATGACAACCTCATAATGGTTAATGTAGTCATGTCCAGGGCTACTCGTGTCCCAGACTTTAGCTTGGTTTTGTCCAGCTGCCGTCGACACCCGACTACATAGCGTGGGCCATTAGTGGCCTTTACAATAACTGAAATGTGACAGATTCAATATGCACATGAGTTTCACAATGACGAAATATGACAGATTAAATATGTACATGAATTTCACAATGACTAATTATTACTTTAAATCCTAATAGTATTCAAATACAGCAAACGCAATGCGTAAATTGCTATAATAATCATGTAAATGGTGTTGTGAATGTGTGGTGCTTAGAAACGTGTTCAAGATACAGTACGACTAGATGAAACGATAAAGTTCTAATAACAAGAATACACTATACAATGATAATGTTCCTGTACATATATAACAAAGGTGGTATATATAAAAATATATGTTCTACCTCAAGGAAGCTTTCACACACTTACAGGTGTCTTGGCAATATGATGCTAGCCATGTATTTGTATCATCATCATCATCATGTGCCGTGCTGGTAAGCTTGGGCAGTCATGTTTTGCCATCTCACACGATTACCAGTTGTGGATGAGCTCAGTGTTCTTGTTTCGACTATATCACTTGGCCAAGCCATCCAGGTATTTACTTCTCAGCCCTTCCCTTGGTCTCTTCCCTTTGATCTTGCCAGTTGTCACCAAGTTCTCAAATTGATTTCTTCTCATAATGTGACCAAAAAAATTGTGACTGTCTATGTCTAATTTCTTTAACCAGTTTACGGTTTTCATTTATTTCTTGTAGGACTTGGTCTTTGGTATTTCTGTCTGTCCATGGTATTTGCATTTTCCTCAGAAACCACAGATGTTTTTCAGTTTGTCTGCTCACTTTCCACGCTTCACATCCATACAAAAGCACAGGTTCTATGTAGCACTTCAACACTCTTTTTCTCGTATTGTTATAGACCAGTCAGAGTAAGATGGGTGGTGTGGACATGATTACATCAGCCACCTTTACTTCCCACGACATTTCCTGGTACCTATACTAGGTTGGCTCAACCTGGAAGTCCGTCAATTTATTACATCTATGTCAATGGGGAACCGAACAAGCATGCTGGTAACAGCACTAGCACAGCCTCCTGTGTTTGATACCTAATGAGAGAATGCAAAAGGACTTGGAAGTCACGTGGCAGAAAGGTGAAGACCACGCTCTTAAACTTCCAGTGTGCTGATGGCTGGGTTGTGGATTTTTGCCCTACACTGGTCACTTGGATTTAAAACAGTTGACTTCTCGTCCTTGACTTGGGGACGTTACCTTAGAAGTCGCGAGTGGGTTCACCTGATGGTGGTAGGGCACTGGTGACATGCAAACATGAGTCACATGTGGAGTAGGCTGGAGTTCACAGTGAGTGAATAAAACAGAAGAACAAACATAACAAATGCAGGTCAGCATGGTCGAATGGGTAAGAGTGTATGTTCTTAAACATCCATTGTGCTGATGCCGAGGTAAGCGGTTTAACCCCTACACCAGACAGCTGGACTAAAATGTTGACTTATCCTTGACTTGGGGACATAAATTACAAGTACCTCTGAAGTTGAAGTGAGTGTGCTTGATGGCGAGGGACGCTGTTAATGGGGAAAGCTAATCCACACACAAAATTCAGTCCATCACTACTACAGTGTGTATGGACTACGCTTGAGTTCAAAGCAAGCGAGCACCAAAAAATATATATATATAACAAAGAGAAAGACTTACACTTGTCCTCTGTAAGCTGTTTTAATACTTCCCCAACTATCTGTGGATGAGAACAACACGTGGCCCATTTACTACCACATTTACATATGCTATGTTAGATGCTATTTATTCAACACAGGGTAGAAGAGAAGGGTTAAACAAGATGTGAAGACACCTCTACACTCTGTATGGCAATAGCCCCCCCTTGGCAGTCACCTGATACATCTCTGCCCAACATACAATAATGAACATAAACAAATATGGGGCATCAAAGAAGTTCCTTCCACCAAAAACTACATGGACATTTAAACAAAAAAGGCAACAAGCAGTAGGTTGCACAATGTGTTGCCTGGTGAATGTTGCTGCATCTCATCAGGTGCTTACTGCACAGTAGGTACTATACTGCACCTGGCTGTCTTGATAGATGATAGTTTGTTATATTGTGCTCCAAAATTCAGCATAATATAGCACAAAGCCTTGGCTGAATTGTAGAGACGTTGTGTTGTCCATGCAGCATGATCCCTCTCTCGGCCATGCTTAGTTTACTCTAGAGGAAAGGTAACACCAATACATCTGGAACAAGACAAACTGCAGAAGTAGCCAATCAGCAAAGCAATGCTATAAGTGTCCGCCTGTTGGAGCTTCCATCCTAGACCATTGCCAACCAAGGCTTAGGACCTGGTCTGCCCTGCCATGACATTTAGTCTTTAGATTGCATTTCCTCACCTTAGGGTAGGGCTTTTATTCTTCCAAGTGTGCTCCTCCTCCACCTTTGGAAAAATGTGGGGTGCCAGGTTTGGTGAAAGCCACCCAACATTCGGCGGTAACAGAAAACACTTTGTACCGCCTACTATCATATGGTAACTCTGTCATTTCTGAATAAGACCTGGCATACAGAGTTAGAAATCATATGAGGTTGATAGATAAATCCTTTTCTGGCTGAAATATGCCAGGCAACGCATCATGCAACCTACTGTCTGTGGCTTCTTTGTGTAAATTCACAAAGGGAATACTTTACTTTGAATTTCACTATTGAAATGACATGAATCTGAAACTATTTGCTGCTTTTAGTGGAGACATAAACATGGAGGACTGAGTGCGAAGAAATAAGTAGAGGAGGAGGAAAGGAATGAGAAACTTTATTTTCAAAGGGTCACAAACTGGACATGCAGCCCCATCTTACAATTGACCCTTCCAGTCATTCATCTTTCAAACATCAATTATCTATCATAAATGTTAAATTTACATTGAAAGAAAAGAAAAACTAACAAACATTGTAAATAAATAAATACATACATACATAATGTGCACATGCATACACAGATAATACACACCCACACACATAATACATATATACACATGTATATATACACACATCATTTACACAAATGCTCACCCTGTCATATACCCACACAATCACACTTCCTCTCACACACACGCTAAAACACCCGCATACAATCACAAACATAATAAGAAAGAGAAAAAGAGGAGGAAGAGATCATCAGTGAATAAGGTGTGTGAATTACCTGTCCCACACTCTGCAAGGCTTTCAGGTCATTCTCTGACTTGTCGTACTGCTTGGTCAACTCCTTCAGATTTTCTCTCACTAGAACAAACAAACATTGATTATAAGGTAACCTACACATGCGGGCCGTATGAACCTCAAAAGATTTAAATGAATCTGCTTACGCAACTAGTCAGGTATGTATGCAAAAGACCCTCCATGCCACGAGACTATTGGATATATGAAGCCTGTCCCATATTGTAAGACCAGTTGGTCCTCAGTGGATGATGTGTTCAAAAACATGCCGGCCGCCTTGATTCCCCAGACATTTCCTGGTGCCCATGTAAGCTAGGTTGACAAGAAAGCCTAGGCCAGTTAAATAAATCACTTTCTTGTGGGGAATTCAAACACATGAACTCTGTGCCAGCAGGCATGCATGCTAACCACTGAATTACCACACAGCTCCTTTACACAGATGGTGCTACTAGAAACGCCAGGCAATAAAAGCATAAGTTAATCAACATAAAGATGTGCTGCCAAAATAATCAGTCAATACAGACAAATGATCAGTCAATATTGAAAAATGAACAATCAGTCAATACAGACAAATGATTAGTCAAAACACACAAATGAACAATTAGGCAATACAGACAAATGAACAATCAGGCAATACAGACAAATGAACAATCAGGCAATACAGACAAATGAACAATCAGGCAATACAGTCAAATGAACAATTAGGAAATACAGAAAAATGAACAATTAGGCAATATAGGCAAACATAAGGCTGATCACATGATAGATACTATATTAGCTTACAATAGTTTTTCCATGAACATGTTTTACAGTAGGTTCTTATACTCAACTAATCAGAGATTTATGTTTACAATCTAAACACATTTGTTACTGTCAGCTTCCTACAGTTTGCTGATTTGTATATTGTTTTGTTGATTACATGTATATAGTTTTCATTTAATGAAAGACACTGAGTCGTTAATCTGGTTGCCCTGCCCCTAGAATGTTGAGGAGGTAAAGCGGCTAAAATACTCCGCATAGGAGGACCTCTTCTGATAATCAGAAAGCTCCCTGTCATGCTGGCTCTGCAGCGGATTTTGTTTTATTATTGTTGTGTTGTTATTTAGTCTTGTTTTCATTTGGCAACTTGCAACCTCATAATATAATGCAATTTTTAATGGCTTTTACGTGTGTGTGTGATTTTTATCTCATAGGCTATGTCCTAAAGTATGTCAAGTGTCCTTATTTGTTTACATTTGTCTTGATAAGTTTACATTACAAAATAAGAACAGTCATACTGCAGTAAAACTATGTTATTGGGGTCCTGTAAAAGAGCAAAAAGAATAGTAATACAGTAACATACAATGCATGTTATTAGAGGTGGTAAAGGAGGGTTGGTCTCCTTGGCTAAGGGCTTGTGGACGCAATCTGTGAGCCCGCTTACCTGCATTAGAAAAAGCTACGACCGATTTGACAGCAGACTGCATTGCGCTAGGTTTAACGTGTTGGTATGGGAGCCGGTTGTTCAGAAAACAATGGCAAACTACTGAATTTAAACTTGCCAAGACATTAACAACAGCGGTAAAATGCTGGTGTTAACAGTGATGTCCTGTAAATAGGATATTCCTCCCCCCCCCCAAAAAAGGGGGGGGGGGGGCTGAGATGAGACTGGCTATGTAGGAAAATTAAAAGAGTCTAAGCCACTTCCCATTCTTTTGTAATCCCAGCTGGCCCTTATTAGTTTTGTTTTCTTGTAATCGCAACATACGATCAACAAACCAGCCTTCAGTTTTTTTACCTGTTGCCAAGTTATCCAATTTACCTTAAAATTAATTCACATAATCATGTGTTATCTTCACTGAAAATGTAGTGACTTTAAGGAAGTAGTCCATGTACCATTGTTAATACTATCAGCATCCGCTCAATGCTCGATACAACTACACCAGTACAAATAAAACACACAATTTTACTAGCGGGCTTGATGAAAGGAAAGACATGCACATATACAGATGTAAACGTATTGACCAAAGTCTTTTTAGTGAACAAGAAAAAGAAAATAGACCCCAAAAAAAACATGAATACTCAGTGTCTGAACTATTGTTGATCGGATAACTTTTCCGCCCTATTGTTGATCAGATTAGTTTTTAGATCGTGAGTGAAGTATTCTTGTTTTCTGTGTTCATTGGTAAGAGTTTGATCAAAACATTCGCCTATTATATCTCAGTGCTTTTCCTTCCCTTCGTCAAGCTTTCTTGTTATATTTGATATTTGGTTTATTTGGGTTCCAATATCGGTGACGCAGCAGCCAACCCCCTTTTTCCTTACATGGTAACAGTATAGTGCATCAGTACAGTACTCATGGAATTGTTCAATGAATGGTTCACTGATGGGGGGGGGGGGGGGGGGGAGAGAGAGAGAGAGAGAGAGAGAGAGAGAGAGAGAGAGAGAGAGAGAGAGAGAGAGAGAGAGAGAGAGAGAGAGAGAGAGAGAATCATTTTTATTGTTTACTGAATTTTGTGGCAACATCACCACTCTTAATTTAAATGTGTCCTTGCAATCAAGCTATATGGCGCCCACAGCTAATGGGTAATACTATGCCCTTCAGAGATCAGCATTTCCGCTTCTTATACAGAATGACTTGTTAGCCTGCCTTAGTTTTTTTTTTTTAGCATATCCTTTACAGGACTTAGCTGTCAACAGCAGCATCTTTCAGCTGTCTGTTGATCTCTTGGCAAGATTACGCTCAGTAGTTTGCCATTGCTTTCTGAGCGGCCGGCTCAGTATCCGCAAGTCACGAGCGGGGGTCGAACCGCCTCAGCTCTCGCTCCGCTACGAGACTCTGCGTGATAAACGGGATTACAGAGAGAAAGTGTTGTAACCCCACAGCCAGAGAGACCGGCTCTGCCTTAGTAGACGATAGTAAATTTATATAGATAGATGATTTACACACTTAATATCGATAATTGGAAACGGGGTGACAATGCTAAAATTGAGCTCAACAGACTATGAAATATTCATATTATTCACAACGTGAATGAAAGAAAAGAGAACACACAATCTGGGAAGCATACGTGTACTAACTTTCTTTAAGCCGAGCCTCCAATTCCTTGTGTTCTAGAAGCTTTTTGCGGTAATCTGCCAGAGCTTTCTCTCTAGCGTTTTCAACTGCTGGTGCCGCCATCTTGTTTGCCTGCAATGTTTGACTTTTGCTGCGTCGGGCTCCGGTCGCACAATTAAAATCTCGCATAGAAACTTTTGTTTTTGTTTGCAGATCTACAAATTGATTGGAAAGACCTGAGACTTGTAAAAATACAACATATATTATAAACAACAAGCTGTCACAGTGATTTAAAATGAAGTAGGTAGGTCAATATCAGCCTACTAAGAGAGGTGTGAAACACTCATAAACAGGGATGTGTAATGTCTCCGGATCTTTTTCTTTTTTTTCCCTTATAGAGTGACAACATTTTTAGAAATTTTGAAATTTATCTCGCAACTATCATAACCTCTGATGTGAGGTGCCTTGAAGAGATTAGAGCAAGAATCGCTATTTCGAAGGTAGCCTTTTGCAAGATGAAAACTTATTGAAAAATAAAAAGATGTCAATTGCAGAGTGAAAAAGAGAGTTGAAGTACTACATAAAATCTGTACTTTTGTATGGATTGGAAGCGTCCGAATTGGTAAGAACGCGTGTTCTTAAACATCCGGTGTGCTGATGCAGAGGGAAGGGGTTCAACCCCTACACCGGACAGTTGGACTAAAATGTTGACTTCTTGTCCTTGGCTTGGGGACGTAAACTGTAAGTACCTCTAAGGTCGGAGTGGGTTTGCCAGATGGGGAGAGACACTGTGATTAGGGAAAGCTGATACACACACAAAATTCAGTCCAGCACTACTAGGAGTAGTGTGTGTGGACTATGCTTGAGTTCAAAGCGTGCGAGGGTTCCATGGACAGACAGAAAAACCAATGAGCACGGCCTACAAAAAACAAATAAAAACGTAGAGAAATTAGACATAGACAGTCAACATTTTAGGACACGTTATAAGATTAATTAAATAAACTAGAGAACTTGGTGACTACTGGCAAGATTGAGGGGGAAAGAACAAGGGGAAGGCAGAGAAGTAAATACCTGGATGACTTCGTCACATTATATGGTAAGGCAAGAACACCGAGCTGATCCACGACTCTGGTGATCGAGTGAGATGGCGAAACGTGACCGCCCACGCTTATCAGCATGGCGCATGATGGTTATTATCATCGCCCGGGCGAGCCGGCATGGCGCTTGATTATGATGTAAAAGTTCTGCACATAAAAATCTCACGGAATTTGGAAATCGTAAAGCGTATGCTGTAAGGCAGCAGCCTTGGCAAAATTGGTTTAAAAAGTATACATATCTACGCGTACCGGCGCCGCGGAGAAAAGTTTCCGAACGCGACTCGCAATCTCGCATACCGCGTTTAAAACACAGCTGCAGACGAATTGGCAGCAGACCACCTTACACTGGTATTTCATACAATGGTATGAATGTCGGTCGTTCAGAAAGCAATGGCAAACTACTGAACGTAAACTTGCCAAGAGATTACATGCAGCCAAAAAATGCTGGGGTTTACTACGACGTCTTGTAAAGGATATGCAACTAACTTGAACTTTATCTACGACAGGATAGAGCCCTTTGGTTGGGAGCTGCCGAGACTTTAGAGGAAGTAAACCGTGTGCAAAGAGTTTTAAAAGGGTTTAAATAGTTGCAGTCGGTCTCCCTGGCCTGGAATTTAACGTCTTTCTCCGTAATCCTGTATGTTCTCGTGAGTAACGTAACCTGCGCGAGAATCGGTAGCGGTTCCAGCCGCGTTGGTAACTTACGGGGTATGTGAGCCGGTCACTCAGAAAGCAATGGAAAACTACTGAGCGTAATCTTGCCTAGAGCATCAACAACAGCTGAAAAATGCTGGTGTTGACTGCGACGTCTTGTAAAGGATATGCAACAACAACAAAAATAGTTGCAAGAAGATCGATTTCATTGCACCGGGATGTATCCCATATGGCGCCGTCTCTGTCCACATGGCGGCCCGGGGAAATCGCCGCACAAAGCACGAACTCCTCAACTCCAGCGACGACCCTCCAGGAATGGCAACGGTAGATGATAAAACTCCATGGACCACTAAGTGAATTAAAAACATACAGTGAAGTTTATACAAGAGACAATATTGACGTAGACAAACAATTTCAAGCGAAAGAAGAAATCTGTAATAAATGTACAGCGCCGACTACTGCCACACAGCTTCCAACCATTTTCCTAACAACGAAGGATTTGCATTTTAATATTAAATTTTCTAATTTCTTGTTTTTCTTTAGATATGTTTGTGTTGTTCCGTTCCTGATGAAGATTATTATAACCGAAACGTCGTTGGTTGTGTCGTAATATACTTATTTTTATGTTTTAATTCTATTATTTCTGTTCTATTTGCAGATGATCAGTGCCTGTTTTACAGCGATGAGGGCAGACTACAAAATCATATTACTAATCTGAGTTCAACCTGCAGCAGATACAATATGAGTATAAACACAGCCAAAACCGAAGTAATGCAAGTTAGCAGATCGCCAGGCCCACTAAGTATACAGATAAATAACACAACTCTGAAACAAGTTAAAGAATTCAAATACCTTGGAAGTATGATCACAGAAGATGGCAGATTGGACAGAGAAATTGACATCAGATGTCAAAAAGCTAGTGCACTTACATATCAACTATCACCCTTACTGAAACATCCAAACATACCCATGTCCGCAAAACGACAGATAATAAACAGCATATTCACACCAACCCTATGCTACCAATCTCAAACCTGAACTTTATCCAAATTACACCTTCGCAAAATCAACACCTGCGAAATGAGATGCCTGAGGAGAGCTGCCAACTTAACAATCCGAGACCGAGTAAGAAATGCTACTATCAGACAGACTGTTGGATCAACACCTTGTGCCACATTTATTGACAGACAGAAGATCAAGTGGTTTGGCCATGTCATTAGAATGCAACATCAACAACTACCATCACTGGCCTTACATCAAAGATCATCTGCGACGAGACCACGAGGACGTCCAAGAAGAAAATGGATTGACGACATCAGAGACATTGTACAACCTCACGGAATGACACTATCCAGTGCCGTCCACCGGGCGCTGGAACGTAAATTATTCCTCCCCACGACGCTTGACGGCAGAAGTGGAAGATGATGATGATGATGATGATGATGATTTCTGTTCTATTATTTCCCTTTCATTTATGTTCATTATTAAGTTCGTTTAAGGTATGTACACCATGTTCGTGTTTAGTATATACTGTTATCTCACTTTTTCGCAGGAGTTGCTCATACCTAACTGCTTTTATTTCCTATTCCAACTGTCTAGCTTCGTGAATAACTACTTTTCTATCTACATGTTTATTTTTCTATCTGTTTAGGTTCCCGTTTCTAAGGATGTGAAAGTTGAAGAAATCTGGCTCATAAGCAATATCATTGTTTTCATATAGTGTGTGTGTGTGTGTGTGTGTGTGTGTGTGTGTGCGTGCGTGCGTGCGTGCGTGCGTGTGTGCGTGTGTGTGTAAGTAAACGATATCATGGCTGGGGTGTCATTCCATCTCCCTTCCTCCTCAGTCTTCCCCAACTCCAACTCCTCTCATCATCCACCTTCTTCTTCCTCCTCCACTCTCCCCTCCTACCCCTACCCCTCCTGCTCCATCTCCTTCTTCCTACTCCATTTCCCCTACTCATTCTCCCCTCCTCCTTCCTCCTCCTCCTCCTTCCTCTTCTTCTTCGTCAGGGACATAACCCTTCAACCAACCCAGACCAAGCCATTTATACACCTGTTCGTGATTCTGTTTGCCTGCCTGTCTGCCTGTGTATCTATTTTTAGATCGGAAATGTACATCTACTGGTATTTAGTTATAAGCTGGCCATTCCAATTGACAAAATTAAATTATTAACTGCATAGCCCAGCCATCATCATTGCCATCTCGTTTAACCATTACCATCCCGTGATCCCCCCAGTGCTAACTTAAAATAATACAATTTCTCTCAAGCGAATCTTGCGTAATCTACAACCGTGGGCTGTGTTGTCTCTCCTGATTACAACGAAATCCCCCATTTTAGGAGATTTATATCGTATTTAGAATTTTTGACTGGCTTTCTGCTCTAAGTAGGCGCTTAGCAATTAGGTCACGAGATCTCTGCGATCCACTGAATATCACAGTAAATACCCGAGCTTGTTTTGGGGAAAGAAATGGGTGTTCCGAAAGAGTGTAATAAGGTCAGAGCTTAATTATGGTACCTGTTACCTGCCGACCTTACTGCCATCTGTGTATCTTTCTGAATACCTACCTGCCTGATTACCTGCCTACCTTACTGCCATTTGTCAATCTTTCGGAATACCTACCTGCCTCCTTGCCTGCCTACCTTACGGCCACCTGCCCATCTTTCTCAATACGCGAATACCAACTTTTTATGCCATGACTGTGACACACTCATACTTTCCATTTGTCGCCATCCATTTCTGTGTGGTCCAATCCTACTTTTTATTTTGCACTGAATCTATTAATATCTTTATCTCTCATCTCATGTGTGTCTGCATGGCTTCTCAAACATGCCTATGGTTCCTCCTCTTGAAGTGAGTTTTCACCAAAGGAGATCGGGTTGTTTACTTGTTTGGTTTAATCTAATTATCTTTCTCTTTCCTCCATGAATGTTTAGACTTAATTGCCGTGATCTCTCATTAAGTGTGGTTAGTTTACCTTGTATCTGATTACGTATGTCTCTGACAGGAGTCCAATGTCGTTAGCAAAATCCGAATCATCAAGTTGTTTGTTATGAGTCCATTGAATTCAGTTTCTGGCGATAGTTATTGTTGTCTTCATAACTCAGCTTATAGTCAGTTAGAATAATAATGGTCACAGAAGGTATGCCTTTCCCTATACTCCTATCTTCTTTTTTTTTTAATATGTGAACTGTATCTGTCAGTTTTCCCTCGTGAAGAACTCTACATTTTTTATCGTCATATGTTGCCTTTATTAAGTTAATGATTTATATTCAGTTACGTCCCTTTATACAAAATCTGAGATGCTGTTTTATTATAAAAACAACGATTCTGGGAGAAATAGAAAAAGAGGGAAGAGAAATATTTCGGTCACGTTAAGACATAATACTCTTATGAAAACAAGACTGGAGAGCAAAGTTGAGGGCAAGCGAGCAAGGGGTAGACAACGATACAAGTGGGAAGATGACTTCAAGAGATGGACGACCAGCAAATGTGACAGAATGTACAGTCAGGGCGAGAGACAGCATTGGAGATCCATTGCAGCCAACCTTCATTGTGGAGACGGCACCTCATTGACTGAATGATTCTGGGAGTTTGATGGAAGGAGGTGTTTGATCATAAATAAACGCAAAGGACCCTCGCGACGTGCTTTGGCGCGTATTAGGTAAATGGTGTTAACCCCACATATTTATAGACCAATCGTCATTGATGTAGCAACATTTACGCTGGTCAACTTTATTTCCTAAAACATTTCTAGACATCGATTTTAGACTGGGCCGAACGAGAAGCCAGGCTCAATTTTAAGGTTTGAACCTATGATCACATTGACGACAGGCCAGCAGTGCTCTATCGCCGCTACCCTTGTGGTAGTACGTAGAGCTGCAAATATAATTTAAAATTACATATAGCATTCTTAATAAAGAACTGCAGTGTGTATTTTTAATGACTGTCCGGCTTTTGAAAATATTGCCGTTCCAAGTTTTGTATTTACATATTATGTTGCATTGTGTTGCATAAACTCCACAGTAGGTAAATACAAAACTTGGAACGGCAATAATTTCGAAGACTGCACAGTCATTAAAAATACACCATGTACGTCTACGAATTCTGACATTTATCTGTGAATAAACAATACCCACTGACAGGTGATAATATAGCACACACAAAAAGACTACAAGTTTGTTAGACATTTGGAAGATATCACCAAGAGAAAAATTAACATTTTGTTAGACAAGTGGTAAGATGTCACCCAGAGAAGGACTAACAGTATGCTAGAAAAGGGGGCAAATATCACCAAGTGAAGGACTATAAGTATGTTAGACAGGTGAGAAGATATCACCAAGTGAAGGACTAAAAGTATGCTAGACAAGTGGGAAGATATCACCAAGGGAAGGACTAAAAGTATCCTAGACAAATTGGAAGATATCACCATGGGAAGGACTAAAAGTATGCTAGACAAGTGGGAAGATATCACCAAGGGAAGGACTAAAAGTATCCTAGACAAATTGGAAGATATCACCATGGGAAGGACTAAAAGTATGCTAGACAAATTGGAAGATATCACCAAGGGAAGGACTAAAAGTATCCTAGACAAACTGGAAGATATCACCATGCGAAGGACTAAAAGTATACTAGACAAATTGGAAGATATCACCAATAGAAGGATTAAAAGTATGCTAGACAAATTGGAAGATATCACCAATAGAACGACCAACAACAGAAGTATGTTAGGTAGGTAGAACCGATATTATGGACAGACAGTATCGACGTTTCAGTGCATCCAATCTTACATGCAGCCACGACAACAGATGGATGATGATGTTATGATATCGATATGAACAATCTTACTGTTCAGAAACAGTCCTAGAACATCGTCAACAGAGAAGAAGAATAATATTGAAATGTTACAGGACATCAACGCCGAAGAAATCTGCCCCCAAAACAGCGTCATGTCTCAGAAACTAAAATAAATAATTTGGCCACATTAAACCGGAAGTGGCAAGGGTCAACCAGCAGGAAGACGGATGCAGGACATTTCAGGGACCTTGGGCATGAGGCGGGAGAAATGGCAGGAGATAGAGAGGCTTCTGGGCACGAGGCGGGAGAAATGGCAAGAGATAGAGAGGCTTCTGGGCATGAGGCGGGAGCAATGGCAGGAGATAGAGAGGCTTCTGGGCATGAGGCGGGAGCAATGGCAGGAGATAGAGAGGCTTCTGGGCATGAGGCGGGAGCAATGGCAGGAGATAGAGAGGCTTCTGGGCATGAGGCGGGAGCAATGGCAGGAGATAGAGAGGCTTCTGGGCGGACTGGATTTTGTTGTTGTTCTGATCGTTTGCTCGCTATGCACTCAAGCGTTGCTCATACACGTGATACTACAGCAGTGGACTGATATTTGCGATTGATTAGCTTTCTCTATTACCAGTGTCCCTCGCCATCAGGCGAACCCACTCCGACTTCTGAGGTACTTGTACATTACGTCCCCAAGTCAAGAACAAGACGTCAACATTCTAGTTCAATTGACCGATGTAGGGGTTCAACCCGCTACCTCGGCATCAGCACACCGGAAGTTTAAGAACGAACGTTCTTATCTATTCGGCCATTATGAGAGGGACGTTTTGGCAATTCAAAAAAAAAAAAAGCATTGCAGTTTAAAATAAGTACACAAGAAAAACAATCAACATTCAATGAATCGCACGAAGAGAAAAGCGAAGCATGTCGTCACAGCGGAGAAACTGGAGGGGAAGAGAAGCAGGGGAGATCAATGAGAAGATGCTGGACAGTTGTGGCATGGAGGAACGTCGGTATCAGAGGTGATTGAAGAACGAGAGACAGAAGGCTGTAAACAGAAATGATCACCATGTCCACACGTCATGGACTAGAAGAAGAAGAAGAAGAAGAAGAAGAAGAAGATGATGATGATGATGATGATGATTATGATGATGATGATGATGATGATGATGATGATGATGATGATGATGATGATGATGATGATGATGATGATATTGATAAAGAAGAAGAAGAAGAAGAAACCTAATTTATAACTTGCCCAAAAACAATCAAACTCCATCGTCCAATAAAAAACCCATCAAACAGGTAGGAAAGAATTCAAACGAACCCATAAAGACCTACAAATACCTCTAATACCAATTGCCTTGAGCAGTACATAAAGATCGACACAGAAAGAGCAGGAAGAATTAGCTTAAGTAAAGCGCCTACAGATAGAACTAACAAAATTATAAACATTAAACTCGAAAAGAGTCGACAAGCTTTATGTACGACGGTGATGTGTATGTCACAGGCCGGAGATTACATTCAGGGATTAGGTTGACAAGCCACAACGGGACCTGAGGATTAAAGGAATGAAATCACGACGGCGATGACA
>OY992894.1:94263004-94273004 GCA_963921405.1 Cepaea hortensis
TCCTCACATGAGTCATTCGAAGAATGCAAATACACACGATCAAAACCTACTCTGACTTGAAATCTTTCTCACAGGCGAATCCTACGTGCTTTCAAATGAAATAATCTGTTTCATATGAAATCTGATATGGTTACCTCCGCCGATCAACTAAGCCATTTATCATCGCTTTGTTGGGGATATTTCTATCGGCAATGAAAGGCCGAGATGTCTATCTGCACGGCAGACGACCCCTTAACCGCAGGTGCATGCTGGGACGGGTTGTCATGTTGGTCAGTCTTGTCGTCAGAAGCCGTCGTGTACTCATGTACCCGGCTGGGGGAAAGCTACTACATATGTGGGCCTGTAATCTTCGAGTTTTACCCGATGAGAAGTTAGTATTTGAAGAATGTGACTTCCAATGGTTGCATTATTTTGGTAGCGTCGAACGGCATAAGTGGTTGTGGGTTTGTTTTTGTGACATCTTCGTTTTAGCAAGATCATCATCATCATCATCAAGTGCCAATTAGGCTGGCGTAGGAAACCTCTCAATCCATCTAGCATCATTTCTCTTGGTCTGCCTCTGCCTCTCTTCCCCTCGATCTTTCCAGTTGTTACGATGTTCTCCAGTGCCTCTCTTCTCATCACATGACCAAAGAAAGCTGTTTGACTCTTTCTTATTGTTGTATATAATGTTCTAGTTTCATTAGCCTCTTTCAGGCAGTCGTTGTTAGACACTCTGACAGTTGTTAGCAAGGCAGATATTGTAAATTGGATTTCCAACATGAATGTCCCGTGTTCGATTACTTGTGTTACTATTCTTCGTCTTTGGCACTTGATCATTAAATGTGGTAGAGAAAGCTTCTTACAGGACACGAAC
Source organism: Cepaea hortensis (assembly GCA_963921405.1). NCBI lineage: Eukaryota > Metazoa > Mollusca > Gastropoda > Stylommatophora > Helicidae > Cepaea > Cepaea hortensis. The sequence goes on from OY992894.1 coordinate 94,263,861, forward strand.
TCCGTAACTGCAGCGATACCACCCCTTTTCCCCTGGATGCCCCTCATCTCCGTCGCCCCCTCCCCCTCTAAAAAACAACCGCACTCTAGAAACGAATGACGGAATCCTTACACGAATAAACTACCTTTGGAGCGCTTCGACTCCAAGCGACTCACCTCGCTCCTCATTCTTCAGAATAATTAAACGAACAGTTGAACTATTGAACACTTGAACACTTGGTGGAAGAACTAATATGATCAACGAATTAACTAATCAATCAGCCACCCCGCCAAATAATAAACAAAAAAATACAATCAACGAATTAACTAACCATTCAATCACACTAATCAAACAAGCAACTAACCAAGCAATCAATAAATTAACTAACATTTCAATCAGCTACCAAATAACTAACTAACCGAGCAATTAACGAAAACTCTAACCATTCAATCAGCCAACCAAATAAGCACCTAACCAAGCAATGAATGAATTAACAAAACCATTAAATCAGCCAGTCAAATAATCAACTAACCAAGCAATCTGCGAATTAGCTAATCAATCAACCAGCCAGCCGAATAATCAACTAACCAAATAATCAACTAACCAAACATTCAAAGAATTAACTAACCATTCAACAGCCGGTCAGATAATCAACTAACCAAGTAATAATAGAATTAACTAATCATTCAATCAGCCAGCCAAATAAACAAATAACCAAGCAATCAATGAAAATTCTAACCATTCAATCACCCAACCAAATAAGCAACTAACCAAGCAATCAATGAATTAACTAATCATGAACTCGGCCAGCCAAATAATCAACTAACCAAGCAATCAGCCAAAACTATAACCATTTAATCAGCTAACCAAATAAGCAATTAACTAAACAATCAATGAATTAAATAAACATTCAACCAGCCAACCAAATAATCAAGTAACGAACCAATCAACGAATTATCTAACTATTTAATCAGCTAGCCAAATAATCAACTCACCAAACAATCAATGGATTAACTTATCAGTCAACCAGTCAGCCAAATAATCAACAAACTAGGCAATCAACGAATTAACTAACTATTCAAACAGCCAGCCAAATTATCAATTAATGAAACAATCAACGAATTGATTAACCATTCAAGTAGCTAGCCAAATAATCAATTAACTAAGCAATCAACGAATTGACTAACCAATTCAGTCAGCCTACCAAACAAGCAACGAAAAAAACTTTTAAAAAAAATAACCAACCAGCCGCTCAAGTAAAAAAATAATAATAATCAACAAACAGCGAAACATTCAACTAATCAAGCAATCAGTGATTGATTAAATGAATGAACGAATGAATGAATGAATGAATGAATGAATGAATGAATGAATGAATGAATGAATCGGTAAGTATTTGGAAGAGACGAGGTCACATACCGGACAGAGTCACCCACGGGGAATAAATACCGATTGTCACCAAGGACGGAAAGTCGTAGGGAAAACATTTCGATTTTATCTATCAAAATAGTCGCCTTAATTTGTGTAGTCTGGGGAATGGTAGGTTGGCCACCACCCCGGCATGTGGTCAGATAAGAAACAAGTCTGTTGCTTGCACAGATTAAAGAGCTGGCGGTCACTCGAGGTCCATTGTCGGACACTGGAGTGGTGTCTGCCTTGGCGACAGGGAGTTTGACGCCGGTAAGCGAATCTTTCGTAGGGAATTGTTCCGTTTCAGTGATTATCAAGGTTAACATTTTGTAACAAATAGTTAGTTGCATGTGGTTTACAGGACGTCGCACTCAAATCCGACATTGTTTGACTGTTTACAAGGCAGATTTGTGGTCATTGGGTGTAACAAACAGAGGTTCAGTAAATATAGTCGTATGATAACTAACAAGCCCGCCAGCCAGCCAAATAATCAACTAACCAAGACATCAATGAATTAACTAACCATTCAATAAACCAGCCAGCAAACTAATAAACTAACCAAGCGATCAAAGAATTAATTAAACAATCAACCAGCCAGCCAAACAATCAACTAATCAGGCAATCACAGAATTAACTACCCAATCAACTTTTTTTTTTTTTTTTTAAATTCGCATATCCTTTTACAGGACATCGCTGCCAACAGCAGCATCTTTCAGCTGTCTGTTGATTTCTTGGCAAGATTACGCTCAGTAGTTTCCCAATCAACTAGTCAGCCAAATAATCAACTAATCAAGCAATCAAAGAATCAACCAGTCAGCCAAATAATCAACACATCAAGCAATCAAAGAATCAATCAAACACTAAATAATCGATTAACCAAGCAATCAAGGAATCATCAAGCTAGCCAAATAATCAACTAACCAAGCAATCAAACAATCAATCAAGCAGGCAAATCGAGTAACCAAGACATACATAAATTAACTAACCATTCAATAAACCAGCCAGCTAACTAATCAAGTAACCAAACGATCAAAGAATTAACTAACCAGTCAACCAGCCAGTCAAACAATCAACTTATAAAGCAATTGAAGAATCAACCAGCAACCAAATGATCAACTAATAAAACAATCAACGAATTGTCTAACCAATCAAATAGCCAGCCACATGATCAACTAACAAAACAATCAACGAATTGACTAACCTTTCAGTTAGCCACCCAGAAAAGCAACGAAATAACCAACCAACAAGTTTCTCACACAACAAAAGAATCGACAACCTGCCTAGTACTGAACTAACCTGTCAACAAATCAGCCAACTAATTAACTAACCAATCAATCAATTAGCCAATAACCAACTAACCAAACAATTAACCAACCATCGAACCAAAGGCTAGTGATTCGGGTAGCCAACCAACTAACAAACCAATCTATCAATTAGCCAATAATCAACTAACCAAACAACTAACCAACCATCGAACCAAAAGCTAATGATCCGGCTAGCCAACCAACTAACTAACCAATCAACAAATCAGTCAAAAGTGCACCCAGTTATCAAACAAGCCAATCAGTTAACTAATCAATTAACTAATCGACCAATCACCTAACCTTTCAGTCAGTCACCTGGCTAATAAAATCAGCAAATAACCAGCAAACAGCCAGCCAATTAATTATTGGGCAAACACATCGGTAAACCAATCGGAACTCAGCATATCAGAATGAATTAGAACGATCGTTCTTAAACATCCTGTGTGCTGATGTTGAGATAGTGAGTTTAACCCCTACACCGGTCAGCTGGATTAAAATGTTGACGTCTTGTCCTTGGCTTGGGGACGTAAATTGCAAGTATCTCTGAAGTCGGAGTGATTTCGCTTGATGGCGAGGGACACTGGTAATAGGGGAAGCTAATCCACGCGCAAAAATAAGTCCAGTGCACTAGAAGAAGTAGCGCCTATATGGACTACGCTTAAGTTCAAAGCGAGCGATCACATTAAAAAGTTTACCAATCAATGAATCAATCAACCAGCTAGTGTCGGTCAACGTGGCCGAATGGATAAGAACGCATGTTCTTAAACATCCGGTGTGCTGATGCCGCGGTAAGTGGTTCAACCCCTATACCGGACAGTTGAACTAAAATGTTGACCTATCGACCTTGACTTGGGGACGTAAATTACAAGTAACTCTGAAGTGGGAGTGGGTTCACCTGATGGCGAGGGACCCTGTTAATAGGGAAAGCTAATCCACAGGAACAATTCAGTCTAGCACTACTAGGAGTAGTTTGTATGGACATCCTTGATTTCAAAGCGAGAGAGAAAACAAACAAACAAACAAGCTAGTCAAATGAGGTGAATTAATTTTGTAATGCTGAATTTGTCCAGGTTAAAGGGTTAAAGAACACCACCTGAAACAAGTAAAGAGCTTAAAGTATCTAGGAAATATAATATCAAATGGCAAATCAGAAGACGAGATCAACCAACTCGTTGGACAAATGGCCCCAATACTAAAGAACAAGCACATATCAATACACATTCAAAAAGCACTATACAACACAATTTTTCTATTAACTGTATGCTACCAATGCCAGACCTGGACAATGACAGAAAAAGAGAAAAGAAAAATTACAACGGAAATCAGATTCCTGAAAAGAATACTCAATTTATCAAGAAGAGAGAAAATTAGAAATGAAGAAATCGGGACTAAAGTGGGGGTTATAGCAGCACAAGATTTATTAGAACGCGGAAAGTCAAATGGTTTGGCCATGAAACTAGGTTACCAACTGACAGTATACCACAACAAGCAATGATGTACACACTAAATGTAACCAGAAGAAGAGACCTGCCACGTAAACGATGGACAGAGGGAATAACAGAGTCCCTGGGAGTTTCGATATGTGAAGCCCATAAAGAGGTACTCTCCCGCTGTTTATGCTTCACCACGACACCGCAAGGCAGAAGAGGAACATGATCAGATGAAATGACGAGATGAGATTAGATATGAGATGGGACTGAGATGAGATGAGATGGTGAGATGTGATGGTGAGATGAGATTATGAGATTAGGTGAGATGAGATGGTGAGATGGGATGATGAGATGAGATGGTGAGATGAGATGATGAGATGAGACGTGAACGAACGAACGAACGATCTTTATTTTCAAAGGGTAACAAACTGGGCACGCAGGCCCGTCTTACATTCGGTCCTTCCAATAACTCATTTGTCATTAATCAATTGTGCATGCTACATTAACATAGAAAATGAGAGATGAGATGATATGATAAGATGAGATGAGATGATAAGATGAGATTATGAGATGAGATGATGAGATGAGATGATAAGATGAGATTATGAGATGAGATGAGATGATGAGATGAGATGAGATGGTGAGATGAGATTATGAGATGAGATGATGAGATGAGCTTATGAGATGAGATGATATGATGAGATGAGATGATGAGATGATATGATGAAATAATGAGATGAGATGATGAGATGAGATGATATTATGAGATGAGATGATGAGATGAGATGGTGAGATGATATGAGATGATGGAAGATAAGATGAGATGATAGGAGATGCGATGAGATGATATGGCGAGATGGGATGAGATGAGATGATGGAAGATGAGATGATATTAGATGAGATAAGATGTGATTCCCGGGAAGGTTAACCCGGTCGACAAATGCCCGCAGAAGTCGGATGTGTCGGCCTAACGGCGCAAGAACGCAGCTCTGCTGTAAACAGGCATAACGCAATCACGTCCGAAAAAAAAACTCCGGATGAACGAAGAAGAAGAAGAAGATAAGATGTGATGAGATGAGGTGATGCGTCCTTGTAATAACTTACTAATTATACACTATGTTTGTCTTTTATCCATTGTATTCCCATGCATCTTTTCCAAATTCTCAACTCTTTACCTCTAGTTACCCTAACATATTATCTCCGCGCGTACAGAAATCCACAGAATTACCAGCTGTCGCCTCTCCTGCAGGTTCGAGTAAGTTAATATTGATCCACTTATGTCGTTCCCGACTCCATATTTTCATTGACAACATTCGACCTTGCCATTCAGCCAGGTGTCATTAGTTTAAGGGATTAGACAGTTCAAGGCAGCCTAAACTTTAGAGCCACAACTAAATCTTTAGGCCAGTCCAATATTTGACAGCTTTCCCAAGTTCTGGAATGTTCCTTAGCTAAATAAACCAGTTCGTGTTCCTGGGTGTGACGTTTCGAATGGGTGAAATCCTAATGTAAACAGCACTTGTAAACTAGAGAGGAAAGTGTTTTCTGAAAATAATAAGAACAGTTTAAAGGTATTGACTTGTCGTCGTTGTTGCTGTCATTATCGTCATTCGTCGTCGTTGACATCATCATCATCATCATCATCATCATCATCATCATCATCATCATCATCATCATCATCATCACCACCACCACCACCACCATCATCATCATCATCATCATCATCATCATCATCATCATCATCATTATCATCACCATCATCATCATCATCATCATCATCATCATCATCATCATCATCACCATCATCACCATCATCATCATCATCATCATCATCATCATCACCATCATCATCATCATCATCATCATCATCATCAGCATCAGCATCAGCATCATCACCATCACCATCATCATCATCACCATCACCATCATCATCATCATCATCATCATCATCATCATAATCATCATCATCACCATCATCATCATCATCATCACCATTATCATCATCATAATCATAATCATCATTCGTCGTCGTCGTTGCGCCCCCATCATCGTCGTATCAGCTGTATCGTGTCATCACCATCCTTGTCATCATCAACACCATCCTTGTCATCATCATAATCACCATTATTGTCACCATCATCATCGCCATCATCACCAACATTGTTGTGATCCTCATCGTTATTATTAACATAATCATTATCATCACAATTATTATCATCACTATCATCATCCTGAAGCGCCATGCCGCTAACAGTAAAGCAGTTGCCTACATCGATAGTTGGTCCGGCTGCAATCCCAACCATGGCATCCTTGTCTCCGACACCAACACGGCTCTGACGTCGAATGGACCTCATAAAATGGACACGGGTACATTGTCAGAAATGGCCGGGACAGAAAGAGGGCGAGGCAGGAAACAGCCACCTAACTCCCTAGCCTAGAATGTGTGACTGCCTAACACCTCACACCTTGAAGGGGTTCCCTGATTTTACATAGTTTAGTTCACGAGCTGTGGCTTGGGGGCAGTGAGCGCGTTTCACAATCCTCCGACATAGCAAGTTGAGGTTTCCATATCAGTCGCTGGCCATTTGGAAGCAGATCGCTTTGCGTTGATTTCACTGGCATGAGGCGTCCGTCGTTCAGAAAGCAATAGCAAACCTCTGAACGTAAACATTGTCTAGTAAATTACGAGCAGCCAAAATATGCTGGGGGTTGATGGCGACGTCCTGTAACAGATATGCAACTGACTTTGAGATCCCAAACGAGAAATAGACCCAGGTGGGTGCCAGGTGAAATACACAGGTGACATAATACCGAGTCAGAGATGTATGTTTGCATGTTTGTATGTGTATATCGCTACCAAGGTCAAGGGTCAGTTTTCATACTCTGCATGTCTGTTCACGGGTGCGGTTTTGTCGTATAACCCATGGGGGTCGTCGTTGGAGCCACGGAGTTCGTGCACTGTACGAGGGCCGTTTTTAGGAAAGAGACTAAGGGACACCGCATAAAACTCGGTGGCACTGCCTTTAACAAACTCGTCGTGATTATCATCCGCATCAACAGCAGGAAAGCATCAAATGTGTGAATGCTTTAACGCAAGCGGGAAGAAGCATGGACACGGCCGATATAATCAGTGCAGTGCGGACTCATTTGACGAACACTGACGAGACACAGACTCTAATTCGACTGCACGAACTGGGAGTAAAGCTTGGTCAAGCACTCCAATGCCGCCTTCGTGGGGAAGAGAGGAGAGTTGAGTTGAGCAAAGAACTGATATCACTGCACTCAGGACATTCTCATACGTGCTCCGTCCCCTCTTTCAACAGCCAGCGAAGAGTCATATTACTAATCATTCCCACCGCCATCTAATTGAAAGTTCTCCCGGTCTTCCCTCTCAGTTTTGAGATTCTTCCAGAAGGCCGATCCCATGCAATCTCATTCTTTTCACATACGGGTTCTCAATCTGTACCCCCGTCTTTTCCACCTGGTCCCACGACCACCTCACCCTTGCCCATAGGTAATCTACCACCAAGAGGAGTGAGGAGAAACACTTTGGGATCGCTGCTGCATCGGAGGAGTGAGCGCGTATGAGAAAGCCCTTTGTGGAGTGACGTCGTTGGATGTAGTATAACATAACATAACATAACATAACCTAATGTAACCTAATGTAATGTAACATAACATAGCGTAACGTAACGTAACATAACATAACAACATAACATAACATCAAAATCAATATCATCATCATCATCATCATCATCATCATCATCATCATCATCATCAACAACAACAATGTCATCATTGATATAATAATGATTTTCATCATCACCACCACCACCACCACCATCATCATGATGCGTCATCATCCCTTCATGTTTGAGGAGCCATAAGGAAGAGCTTTATGTGTCTTGTAACCGGCAGCCAAAAGAGTTCAGGAACTATTGCTCCAACGATTCATCTCTCAGTAGAAAGCACAATGAAAAGGGAATATCCTGACCACTGTAAACCTTCGAATCGAAGACGGCACGTGATTACAAGCTACAGCACATTTTTCACAAGGTATTCAGGCTGGTCGTAATGGCGGAGGGATATTTGCGGAGTGTTTGTACAGGTCATAATGGCGGAGGGATATTTGCGGAGTGTTTGTACAGGTCATAATGGCGGAGGTATATTTACGGTGTGTTTGTACAAGGTGTTAGGAGAAAGCTTTTAATCCGCGAACAGAAAAATGGTCAAATCCATCTTAACCATGACCCTTTTCGGACCTGATTAAAGAATGTTGACTTAATGTCTGATCTGCATTATGCTATACAGAGGTCATGTTAATAGGCTTCCTGGGTGTATTGGCCAGGTAATCTGTCGACGGTTTCTTCGACCAGATAAGTGGCTAGTTGCTCAGGCCGAACTCAATTGTAGCCCTAGACCATTCTTGGACTGTCCTCAGTGACTTTCTTGTGGGCCAATGAAGGGGGGGGGGGGGAGCTTTAGTTAGTTTAGTTTAGTCGACGGATCAACATCACGGCACACGGGTATAACCCATAAGTGCTCCGTTCTACTCCTAACTCAAGCCTGAGTCCGGAGAATCTCAGCTCAGTACACGAACTCCGTAGCACCAGCGAGGATCCTGAAATACCATGGGTAGATGGTTAACTCGAAATTTTGCCCGGGCAGCGCCGTTAGTCTACTCTTTTTCGATTTCCAACTGCAAGGGATGTTTTACGTGCGCAACAATACACACGGGCGTCCGATCTCACTATCCAGAGACCAGGTGAAATTTCGTTACTAGAAGTCCACGTGACAAAATCCTCAACGGGGCTTGAAAGCGGGACCTCCAGCACTCGAGGCGGACACCCTACATCGAGACCACTCAGCCCCCCCCCTCCTCCCCGAAAGAAGGGAGAGTAACGGACAAAGCTGGCCAGTCCGCCTAACAAGTCGAGGGTGTAGTATGTCTTCATTTTCTTCATCCTAATTTAGCCTAGTATAGACGAGGACGTTACAGCGCCATGATATGGTGTTTCTCC
>OY992894.1:94278004-94284983 GCA_963921405.1 Cepaea hortensis
CCCGCACAGGTACACCCCGCACAGGTACACCCCGCACAGGTACACCCCGCATAGGTACACCCCGCATAGGTACACTGTGCATAATGCCGCTGTTATAAATTGCCAAAACAAAAGTCCTCCACGGAAAATACAGTTTATCGTCGATGGACGTGGCAGTCACCAGAAAGACTTCATTGACCCGGGTTTTATCCCATATGGCTCGGTCTCTTTCCGCAGGGCGACCCACCGAAAGTGCCTCACAAAGCACGAACTCCATAGCTCCAGCGACGACTCCCATGAGTCTCCTGAGTAAATGCACTCGTGAACCGAAAAGGCAAACCAGTTAATTCAGCAACAGCTGGCTGCCATCGTTCCGAACAAGCAGTTCACGCCACAAACAACCATGGACAGATGTATAAGCACCCCACACGAAATACACAGCTCTCAGTGTCGCGCCACGCTCTCACCCAGTTGCAGGCGGACGGAACCATGCACTACCAGTCCAACATAAGGAAAATGGGAATGCAAACCGTAGCCACAAGAGTAAACACTCCAGAGGCCTTAACGGTTTAAATGCCAATCCACCATGTTGGGGACCGGAAGCCCAGAAGAAGAAGAAGAAGAAGAAGAAGAAGAAGAAGAAGAAGAAGAAGAAGAAGAAGAAGAAGAAGAAGAAGAAGAAATAGGAGGAGGAGGGGAGGAGGAGGAAGAGAAGATGTATAAGAAGAAGGAGGAGGAGGAGGGGAGGAGACGAAGATGAAGAAGAAGGAGGAGGAGGAGGAGGAGGAGGAGCAGCAGCAGCAGCAGCAGCAGCAGCAGCAGCAGCAGCAGCAGCAGCAGAGGAAGAAGAAATTCATTTAAATAATGGGTTTACATAGTTTGAGGAGTATGCACGTTTTGACGAGATCCGAGGGTCAGACAAACAAGAATTACCAGCAGATTAGCAGATTGCAAGTCCCGCCAGCTCACGACTTGCCCAGACAGCTGTTTCCATTATTCTTAATTATGGAGAGCTCTTGTCAGCCAATCTGGCAAAGGCTTCTCCTCTTCCGTGGTCTGATCGTCTGATTGTTCTACGCTGGTTACTGGTTGCTATGACTACCTGGGGATGTGCAGATTTTAATTGGAATATCATTTTCTTCCGGGAGTGTGTAAACAAATGATAATAGTAATAAATAAAAAACCTTGGACTTCATTTTTGGCTACCGATAAACTGGATAATTGATGTATGATTGATAAAATTGGTGATTGGGTGTATTGTGATCATGAAGTTTTAAATGATTAACTGTTGTATGATGGATGATTGTGTCATGATAAACGATGCGGGAAAGGAGGGGGGGGGGGGGGGTGAGGAGGGGCTTGGAGTCTTCGTCACGAAGTGGTCAAGCCGGATGCCTATGCCACGAAGGTCGCGGTTTCGTGTCCAGACCCCGCTGTTTCTTTCCCTAAAGATTATTTTTGGCCAACATTTTCCAGCCAATGTCAAACATGAACGCTTACTGCAACTAATCAGGTCAAAATCATAACAGAGATGAGTTGCCTTAGAAAAGTTGCGGGAGTAACCGCGAGAGATAGAATTAGAAATGAGAGAATTAGAAGACGGCTAGGTCTAAAGCCAGTCATGCAATTCATTCAGGAACAGCACATTAAATATTTTGCGTCTCAGAACAGGATACAATAGATGACACAACCACATGTATACACAATTCAAGATTGGTGAATCAGCCATGTGTACACGTGGATTGGCATCGCAGACAGCAGAGCACATACACCAAGACTGCCCAAAATATAACATATCTAGGCAAACCTTCTGGCCTAGAGAAGCATCTGTGGAAGATAAACTCTAAGGAATACTGAGTGAACTTAAAAGGACGGTAACATTCATACAATAGACAACATTGCAATTACAGAATTACAGACACAATTCAAGCGAACGAACGAACGACCGAACTTTATTTTCAAAGGGTCACAAATTGGGCACGCAGGCCCGTGTGACATTCAGTCCTTCCAGTCACTCATCTTTCGTTCATCAATTATTCATGTTACATTCACATAGGAAAATAACATTGTCAAATAAATGTTGTAGACATAAACAACGCATGTTACCATGTTATGAGAAAGGCAGGCAGCCAGACACACGTACACAAGCACATTCATAAACACATGCATACAATCCTGCATACATACTTGCATCATTTACCCAAACTTTCGCAGTTATGCACCCTCTCAATAACACACAAATACGACAATACGAAATAAGAAAAACATATTCAATGGTTTGACCACCTCACAAGAATGCACTGGTACCATCTGTCAGAAAGAGCCACACTAAAGAAATATAATGGATACAGAGCAAGGGGAAGACAACGTTAAAGATGGAGTGATGGTATCAAGAACAACCTTAGAGAAATGAATACCAACTTACAAAAATCATACAAATAGCGCAGAAAAGATATTTACATCTCCCTGGGGAATTGGAGGAATAGAAAAGGCAGAGAAGTAGAGGGAGAAGAAGGCATTCTATTCACGGTATTTAAGGGTGCAATTTGTTCATGGATTCTTGGGGTCGTCGCTGGAGCTAGTGAGTTCTTGCTCTGTCGGAGGCCGCTCTTCAGAAAGAGACCCAACCGTGTGGGTTTGCATCCGTTGCTATGAAGATGGTCATGTTGTCTTTAGCTGTTTCATGATAAATTATTGATTGTTGTGTGAAACGTTGTTATATGACAAATAATTTATTGCTACAAGATATATGATTGATTGATTGTTTGTTTGTTACACTATTGACTGCTCTATGGAGTTTGATAAAGTGTTGTAAGATAAAATTACTGATTTATGTTTGATAAATTAGTTAGTTAGGTGGTTAGTTAATTAGCTAGTTAGTCACGGTTCCAACTTCACCGCAAAGGGTCGCCCCATAATGCTCCATTCCTGTGCCAGTGAATATCACACACAATACTCCTCACTGCATACAATACACACAATACATTACATTTCATATGCAGTAATGTATGGTAAATAAAGCGGTAAATGATAACTTATTGTGTGTTAATGATACATATATAACTTGATATCGATTGATGAATTGAGCATATTTGGTACACAGATGTTAGGGGTGTCTATGTAGCGTCCTGGACATTTTGAGGCTAAGTCGCAAAGACAACTTATCAAAAAACACAAAGAGGCAGGCATAATTTTTGGGGTCAATATTATGAGAACTAAAACCTGAAACTTGATGTGACAACTGGAAAAACTGTGGAAAGGGATATAAAGGAAGGCTACGAGAGAAAATGTGTGGCAGTCTTGTTTCAAGGCACGGGAAGGAGTCAGCACACGAAGTGATACATACCGTTGGAGATCTGAGGTGGAGATGTATGATGGCCCACGCCAGTCGACAAGGCGCTTGATGATGATGCAGTGTCAAAGTAAGCATGTTCGTTCCAAGAGGTGCTTTCGTCAAGTGGAGGCAGCAGGTTCAAATCTAGGTGTGCTTAAATCTTTCGTTTTACTGTTTAATGTGTCCTTTGATCTCCACATTCTTCGATTATTGCTATGAGTGCCAGACAATACATTTGACATTGTTTCTCATTTTATTTCAATGACAAGTGCTTCCCAGGGGTTTGTTGTGTCTGTGTGACTGACTGGCATCTTGCCGTCTTGACGAAGTTTGTAACATGGAGTTATACCTCTCCATAACACAAAGACTGGGAACATTATAGAGATCATGTGTTGCCCATGCAGCATGATCCCTCTCTCAGCCTGTCTAGTGTACTTCAGACAAAAGGTAACACCAATATGTCTGGAACTAGACAAGCTGCATAAGCTGCCGGGTCAGCAAAGCAATGCTCTAACTGTCCGCCTAGTGGGGGTTCCATCCTAGACCAGTTGCCGACCAACGCTTAGAGCCTGGTCTGCCCTACCAGGACATTTAATCTGTAGGTTGCATTTCCTCTGTGTCTGTATATTACTGTTGTATTCAACGTATGGAGTATTAATACCAGGGCAGTCAGTAAGTAAAATACACATGGGTATTGAAAAACAAAAAACAAACAATGAAAGCAACCATAACAATTAACAACAACAACAACAACAACAACAACAACAACAATAGCAGCAGCAGCAGCAGCAGTAGAGTTACATACGTATTTGGTACATGCATTTTCCAAATCTGCAGCACGGAAGTCCATGCTGTGTTGTCTCGGTCATTTCGCACCTCACATTCAACATCGCCATCATCTGCGATGTGTTTACCCCTAAGTTAGCTTTCAGTGAACCGATGGACAAGCGAGCGGTGGTCGTGCACCTGTGGGACCAGGTGGAGAAGGTGGAGGAACAGATTGAGAACCCGTATGTGGAAAGGATGAGATTGCGGGGGATTGGCAGGGGTTCTGGTAGAATTTCAAAACTGAGAGGGAAGACCAGGAGAACTTTCAATCAGATAGTGGTGGGAACGCTTTGCTGTGTGGCTCATCGCTAGCTGTTGAACGAGGGCATGAAGCGCATATGGGAATATCATGAGTGTAGTGATGTCAGCTCAACTCAGCAACTCAACTCAACTCAGAGAACCGAGAGGGTGAGTATGACACGGGGTCTAGCCGGGTCAGTTAGGAGGAATGCAGTTTGCCACCCTAGCTGTTCAATTGCTTGCTGGGTGGTCAATATAGCCTTAGGTAGTCTGGCATTGTCTCCCTTGTCTACAGACTAAAACCATATAAAATGACAAAAATTAGTGCAGCTTTACATAACAGAAGTACGACACATACAGGACGTTGCGGAGATTAGCCTTCATCAACAAACAAACACATTCACAAAACACAACATATAGTCACGGAGATGTCCTGTGACTACATACACAGCTCGGAATTCTGAGTTAAGTAGGAACATTTTCTCCGATTTTCATTTTCTCTTCATTGCTTTCATTTTTTCATATTTTTATTCTTCTCGTCGTGTCGTCATGTTTTAATGTAGTCACAGGATATCTCCGTGACTATATGTTGTGTTTTGTGAATGTGTTTGTTTGCTGTTGAAGGCTAATCGCCGTAACGTCCTGTATGTGTCGTAATTCTGTTATGTAAAGCTGCACTACTTTGTGTAATCTTATATTGTTTACATTTTCACAGCTTTACCGCAGTTCCACCAAATTTTATTCATATTTTTACTACAGGCTGAAAAGGCGTTTTATTAAAATTAGACTTGGAAGCATCAACAGAACTTCATCAAGCTAGATGTAATAAACAATAAAGCTAGACGATGTTGTAGGAAAGAGAGTGCTGAAATGCTACATAGAACCTGTTTTGCTGTATGGGGATGAATCTTGGAATGTAGATGAACAAATTAGGAAGAACGTTAAAGCAACAGAGATGTGGTTTCTCAGAAGAATGTTGAGAATTTCTTGGAATGCAGGAGTAACTAACGACTGCCCGAAAGAGGCTAATTAAACTAGATTACTATATTTTTTTTTTTTTTTTTTTTTTGCATATCCTTTACAGGACATCGCTGTCAACACCAGCATCTTTCAGCTGTATGTTGATTTCTTGGCAAGATTACGCTCAGTAGTTTGCCATTGCTTTCTGAGCGGCCGGCTCACATACCCCGTAAGTTAGCGATGCGATTCGAACCGTCATCACGTTACCGACGAGAGTATACGAGATTACGGAGAAAAGTCATAACCTCTAAGCCACGATACAACAATAAGAAAGAGACAGAAAAACCAATGAACAAGTCCTTCAAGAAACAAATGAAGATCGTAAACTGATTAGAGACATTAGACGTAGACAGTCACAATGTTTTGGGCATGTTATGAGAAGAAATGGATTGGAGAACTTGGTGACAACTGTCAAGATCGAAGGGAAGAGACCAAGGGGAAGACAGAGAAGTAAATACCTGGATGGCATGGCCACGTGGCATGGTTGAGACAGAAACACGGAGTTGATCCACGACTCTGGTGATCGAGTGAGATGGCAAAACATGACTGCCCACGCTTATCGGCATGGCACATGATGGATGGATGGAGTATATGGTAGGGTGGTCTTGAGCCTGAGGAATTAAGGCTACCTGGCTAGTGTAGCCGCCGCGAACTATGAAGGCTAGAATTTTCTTTTTGCCCCCGACAGAAAAAAAAATCCACAACTTACCGAGGATTCAAACCCGGGTCTTCCAAAGAAGAATTCCGCATTCTAGCCACTCGGCCAGCCGCTCCTCTCACCAATTGATATTTATGTGTAATACCATATTGTTATAGATGCTCGGTGGGCGGTGTAGTACCATATTTGTATAGACCAATAGCCTCTAGGTAGGCGGTGTAGTACCATATTTGTATAGACCAATAGCCGCTAGGTGGGCGGTGTAATACCATATTTGTATAGACCAATAGCCTCTAGGTAGGCGGTGTAGTACCATATTTGTATAGACCAATAGCCGCTAGGTGGGCGGTGTAATACCATATTTGAATAGACCAATAGCCGCTAGGTGGGCGGTGTAATACCATATTTGTATAGACCAATAGCCGCTAGGTGGGCGGTGTAATACCATATTTGTATAGACCAATAGCCGCCAGGTGGGCGGTGTAATACCATATTTGAATAGACCAATAGCCGCTAGGTGGGCGGTGTAATACCATATTTGTATAGACCAATAGCCGCTAGGTGGGCGGTGTAATACCATATTTGTATAGACCAATAGCCGCCAGGTGGGCAGTGTAATACCATATTTGTATAGACCAATCGGCTTTAGGAGAGCGATGAGGTCAGCAAAACACAGATGGCCTTTACTTCCCAATGCATTCCTTGGAACCCATCATGGACTGGGTCAGCCCAGGAGCTCAGGTCCATTTTCAAAACCCCAAGCTGCCTGATGTGAATTCGAACCTTTGACCCCCAGATCTGCAGGCGAGCTCCTAGCCACTACGTTACCGTGGCTTCCGGTTCTGGTTTGTGGTTATCTTAAAGTCCGCAATGCCTCGGCTTTGAATTCATCTGCAAGCTATGTTTCCAAATACTGATCC
>OY992894.1:94285183-94300183 GCA_963921405.1 Cepaea hortensis
TCATTATTATCATAGAAATTACGATTATGCTAAGGAAATATACCGTAGAGCAAAACAGACGAAGGCTTAGTCTTCTAGAATAGCCAATTCTGCTGGTTGTGTCATGAGCATGGTCGAACGCGCGTTCCACTCCTGGGCTCGTCCTTGCCAAAGTGAGGGGTAGATTGCCACCTACCGTGTGTACACGAAAATATGACCTACCCCTATAATAAGCCCTAGCACGATTTTCCAGGATGATTGTAATATAAGACCTACCTCTAAAATAAGCCCTAGTTAAAATCGTCGGCTAGAGTGAGAGAGTTTTTGCCGAATGGTCAGTCGGAGTACAGACGCCAGGGGTGTGGATTTGATAATGAACGGATGAGGTTCATCATTCAATCCGTCACTCGTGTGAAAGTTACAAATGCACTACGAGCAGGCTACATGGACAAGAAATGCTCATATAAGGAAAGCTTTATTGCTGGACATGTGAAACTGAGAATAATGGTTCTATAGGAAATGGAGTAAGAAATTCAGGCCGGAATTCGGGATTTGGAGAATTATGACGAATTTCTGTAAGACGATGGCATGACTGTATTTGAAAAAATGTAGAATTTTGTAATGAATGAATGTAGATTTTTGTATCTGAATATATATATATATATATATATATATATATATATATATATATATATATATATATATATATATATATATATATATATATATATATATATATAAGACCCCCCCCCCCCCCCGCTCCCCACAACCCCCACAACCCCGAAAGTAAGCCCTAGTGCATTTCTTAAACTAAAATTAATATAAGACCCGGTCTTATTTTCGGGGAAACACGGGGTTGCTCCTTGTTCTCGACTCACACAATGTGAGAGCTCTATGACGTCACTTGATCCGTTGCAAGACACTGCTTCATGACATGTTTAGAAAGAAAACAACTTGCAGATTGTACTAAAAAGCGTTGGAACGGCAAGGTGACTGACTTCATTGCACCGGGTGTTCTCCCACATGGCTCGGTCTCTTTCCTCAGGGCGTCCTGCTGAAAGCGTCCATAAAGTACGAACTCCATGGCTCCAGCGAGTTTCCGAGAAAACTGCACTCATGATCCCAACAACGCATGCGGGAATAGAGCCCTCAACCTTCGTAGCGCAAGGCAGAAGGTGTAACCATTTGACCACTCCTGTAGAGTGTAGTAGGATAGTGTTCAAATAGCTTGAGATCGTTTGGGGATTGGTGGCGTCCTTGATTTACTGGGGGAGACTGATCACCTAGCCGAGCTGAGGAGTTCGCTAAGCTAATTTTGTTAAACAAATTCACAAGCATCGGTTGACTGTGATTAGCCAACCAAAATTTAAAAAAAAAAAAACCACACATCCAATAAGGAGATGCCACAGTTTTGATTGGCTGAGATTAGCCAATCAAGATTATTGAAAAACAAATAATCCAATAAGGAGATGCTACAATTTTGATTGGCTGAGATTAGCCTGCTAAGATTATTGAAAAACAAAACATCCATTAATGAAATGCCACAGTTTTGATTGACGTGTGATACGGTGCAGACCATTCTAGTAAGATATCACATCGGTGGGTAGTAATAACATTCACAATAACAGACGTGAGTCTCAATGTCTATTTACATTATGTTGTCTTTATCCTGTTATTTTATTCATGTTGTTGTTTTTGTTGTTGTTGGAGATCGGCGTGGCTGAGAGGGTTAGCGTCTTACCTTTCTCTTCTGACGGCGTAGAGAGGTCGTTTCACACGCTAGTTAGGCATAAATGATGACGCCTCGTTCAGAAACCAATGGCAAGCTACTGATTGGAAAATTGTCCAGTCAACCATAAACAATCAATAGGGACAAGCAAGGAACACGCATTGATCGATTGATTTATTATTGTCAATCATAACTTGCCTGGGGCACAAGAGTTAAGAAATTATGGTACGGCTAAACCAGGAACCTTATTAATTAGTTGCTTGATTCCCAATAGGTTTATAAGCGCCGGCTTGCTGCTTGTGCATTACGATATTTCTTTTTCAGACCAGTCTTCTTGTTTTCTGTCCACTGAAAAAGATTTTGGTGGAAACGTTCTCTGTAAGCTGTATGTGTGTGTGTGAGCAGTTCACATATTGCGACGTTTTCGGTGTCAATTTGCTTTAGTCTTTCGTACTTTGGAGAAAAAAAAAAAACAGCAAGGAAGATGAATGTATTTTGATTCACAATGTGATGCTTGTTCATTGAATCCAGTGTTAAAGTTCAGCATGAGCGAATGGATGAGACCGCTTGCTTTTAAACTTCCAGTGAGCTGATGCTGAGATAACGGGTTCAACCCCTTACACCGGTCAGTTAGACTAAAATGTTGACTTCTTGCCCTTGACTTGGGGACATAAATTACAATACCTCTGAAGTCGGGGTGTGAGCGCCGGATAGCGAGGGATACAGGTAATAGAGAAAGCTAGCCCACACAAGTAAATCAGCCCAGCGTAGAATACACTTTATTTGAAAACTAGACTGAGCACGTATGGGAATGTCCTGAGTGCAGTGATGTCGGTTCTTAACTCAACTCAACTCAACTGAAAACTAGCGGGGGAAAAGACTTCAGCGTTGTAACTCAATGTCATCCGTCTGCGAAACTGGAAGATGAAAAGATGGCTGCCACAACGGGAGCAAATCTGCTTCATCATCTGTTTGAAGCATTCTTTATTCGCATGCTGTACGTTCACTTGAATGAGCTGTGGGGCTCTCTATCTAGTCCGCATGTGGCACTTGAGTTATTATTTTATATACACAATGTCATGTTTCATCAGAATGTTTATAGTTTATCTCCTCAGAATTAATCTCTAGAGTGTTTAGAACAGCGATGCGAACAGACCCCACTGTCTCAATTATTTAGATATTCTCTAAATTATTACAGTACGTCGATTTATGTCAAAAAGTGTAGATTATCCCCCTTTCTGTTTGTCTTATCTCCCTTTGCTGTTAGGGGAAATAACTCTTACTGAAGTAATTAGGGAGATAATTCTAATTTTTCCAGTGTAGTTAGGGAGATAACTCTTCTTCGGAGTATTCTTCATGACAAACACTTGTCTCCCCTGTATCCCGGGATCGAGGTCTGGTTCCGGCGTTATATATCCGACTTAAATTCGCTGATGGTGGTGGCAGTCCCTGACGCAGGTCGAGATAAGAACCATCATTATCCTGCAATGAAGCTCTAGTTTGCTGTTGAAAGCTAGAAGAAGCTGCAAAGACTGCCTCTTCCTTGTCATCTTCTGTCGCTGCTTCCCGATCTTCTTCATCGACGCAAATGGAATCTTCTCGCTCGTCTTCGTCAGCGGAAGCTGTGCTCTTTGCCACTTCCGGCGCATGTGTACTCGATTTACTTTTAGATGAAGAAGCACTGTCGCCGGAACGCTTGTCTGCTGCTTCGAGCTCCCGTTTCTGCTTCCTCCATTTGGCGCGCCTGTTCTTGAACCACACCTGCATATATGAAACAAAGATAAAAGTTATTCTCTAGGTTAGCAATCATTGACATTAGTATAAATATATTGCAAATTAGTATAAATAAATTGGGATTTTTTGTTGTTGCATATCCTATTTACAGGACATTGCTGCAAACATCAGCATTTTACTGCTGTTGTTGATGTCTTGGCAAGTTTACAGTCAGTAGTTTGCCATTGATTTCTGAACGACCAGTTCCCATACCAACACGTTAAAACCTAGTACAACGCGGTCTGCTGCCAAATCGGACGTGGCTGTGTTTCGAACCGGAATAAACACCTTAACTTTTATATTGTAACATCCTTATTCTAGAAGAGTCTCCTTGTTTCTCGATTGGCTGTGTTATTCGAGTTTCTTATCCGTATACTTATCCATGAATGGTTGGATTTTACAGCTAAGTTTTCTACAGGTATTGACCCAATCACATGCCGACTCTCATCTTAAGACGTGTGCGGTAGCCAATCACATGCCGACTCTCATCTTGAGACGTGTGTGGTAGCCAATCACATGCCGACTCTCATCTTGAGACGTGTGTGGTAGCCAATCACATGCCGACTCTCATCTTGAGACGTGTGTGGTAGCCAATCACATGCTGACTCTCATCTTGAGACGTGTGTGGTAGCCAATCACATGCCGACTCTCATCTTGAGACGTGTGTGGTAGCCAATCACACGCCGATTCTCATCTTGAGACGTGTGTGGTAGCCAATCACATGCTGACTCTCATCTTAAGACGTCTGTGGTAGCTAATCACATGCAGACTCTCATCTTGAGACGTGTGTGGTAGCCAATCACATGCCGACTCTTATCTTGAGACGTGTGTGGTAGCCAATCACATGCCGACTCTTATCTTGAGACGTGTGTGGTATCCAATCACACGTCGACCCTCATCTTAAGACGCGTGTGGTAGCCAATCACATGCTGACTCTCATCTTAAGACGTGTGTGGTAGCCAATCACACGCCGATTCTCATCTTGAGACGTGTATGGTAGCCAATCACATGCTGACTCTCATCTTGAGACGCGTGTGGTAGCTAATCACATGCCGACTCTCATCTTGAGACGTGTGTGGTAGCCAATCACATGCTGACTCTCATCTTGAGACGTGTGTAGTAGGTTACTGTGTTGCTTTCCTGTGCTTTCCATATATAACACACGGACTGAGGTAACTACTCATTGTCACCTGTACCATGTCAAGAGATTGTCGAACATCAGAATGTGCGGTCAAGGTGAGAGACAGACAGTGTTGGAGATCCATTGCAGTCAACCTTCATTGTGGAGACGGCACTTGATTGATTGATTGATTGACCTTGCCGATAAGCATAGCCGGTCATGTTTCGCCAACTCACCCGATCACCATAGCCATGGGTCAGCTCTGTGTTCTTGTCCCGACCATACTATGTGGCCAAGTCATCCAGGTATTTACTTCTCTGCCTTCCCCTTGTTCTCTGCCCCTCAATCTTGCCAGTTATCACCAAGTTCTCCAATTTATTTCTTCTACGTCTCATTTCTCTGATCAGTTTACGGTTTTCATTTGTTTCTTGTAGGACATGCTCATTGGTTTTTCTTTCTATCCATGGTATTCTTTGCATTTTCCTTAGAAACCACATCTCCACAGCCATCAGATGTTTTTCAGCTTGTCTGCTCATTGTCCACGCTTCACATCTATAATTGTTACCGAAGCGAAATGCTTGTGAATACACATATGTTGTCCCCTGGCATCATTTTACCTTTTGCTATGATTTGACAATTCCTAGTTCTGGTCGTGTTATAGCTATAACTAGTGTGTCGTCTTTACAACAAGAATTAAATAATGTAGTTAGGTGGAGCTATTCAAACCGTATGCAAATTAATATCACTAAAACAAAATCAATGTTATTAACAACCAGACAAAGACTTCAAACTCTAAGCTCACACACATCACTTCAACTTCACATCGATAACATGCCAGTAGAAAGTGTAATTGAGCACAAAACATTAGGCCTAATCATTGATAGAAACCTAACCTTTAATTCCCACGTTCAAGCGCTCATTAAACAAACAGCGAAAAAAGTCTACCAACTCGCCAAAATTAAAAACTTCCTTGATGAGGACACAAGGAAACTATTCTATACTTCTCATATTCAGACACACTTTGACTACTGCTCTACAATCTGGGACGGTTGTTCTAATTCAAACACCAAGCGACTTTACTCACTCCAGAAACGGGCCATGAGTCTAATTTATAGCAAACATTTATCTGACAATCCCAGTCTGTATAAACGCCTTCAGTTACTACCACTCCGCAAACGCCTGCTTTTCAATAAAGCTAAACTAATTCACAAAATCTTGCATCGGAATGCCTCAAATTACCTTTGGCCATTGTTTAAATATAATGCTAGACACAGTAAACGTTTAAATATATTACACATTCCGAAGCCTAGGATTGACTTATACAAAACAAGCTTAACGTACTCTGCAGCTCAGCTGTGGAACAATCTTCCACAAGAAATAAAAGACATCACCAATCCTTATTCATATAATCGCAAATTACTCGAACACTATCTCAGTACGGATTACCTTCCCCCATAATAATAGTGATAATAATAATAACAAAACCCTAGTATAACAGCCAGTCCCCTTTTGGTAGGCCAGTATATTCCACATGGCTAATAAGTGTCTGACCATTATCTAATGTTACTGTGTCGTGTAGTTTTGATGTTCGCATTTTGCCAATGCTTTTATAATGCACAAGTTTTATATTGTTGCTGTTCTCTGTTAGCCTTGCATGATGTGTGAATGAAATAATGTATGGAAGAGAGTGATAGAAGGGCAGAATGTTAGACGGGCCTGCGTGCCCAATTCTTAACCCTTTGAAAATAAAGTTTGTTTGTTTGTTTGTTTTGTTTGTTTGTGTTATAAACAAGCAAATACAGAAAAGCATTTAAAAAAGGAAGCGTCTCTTGTGTATACTTTATTTATGTTTGCGTATCTGTTTACTTATTTCATTTGTTTTTTCTTAAGATCTGAAATTTGTGCAATAGAAGCAGTAGAACGTTTATGGACTACGCTTGAGTTGAAAGCCATCGAGCGCAACCAACAACAAAAAAAAAAAAAGAATCGTATTACATCGTGGATAAGTGGTCCACAAATACGTGAAACTTCCCTATAGAAATCTTGAGTACCCACTCTACGTGGCTGAGTCTATCCCCGATCACACACACATCAAGTGCCCTACCGGCTGGCCTGGGCGTTCATGGCTCTCCACAGATCTCGGTCTTTGGTGTTCTGGATCAACTCTGATGATAATATTCCTCCATGCCACCGTCTCAATCCGTCCAGCATCATTTCTCTTGGTCTGCCTCTGCTTTCTTCCTCTCGATCTTTCCAGTTGTCACTATCCCTGATGTACCCTATAAAAATCTCTAGTTCCCACTCTACGTGGCTGGGTAGATAGATCCCTGATCCACACTCGTGAGAGAAAATGTCAACTATCAAGGGCGAATGAAGCCATTATCGGGGTCGTCATTTGCCGACAGTATCTGGGATTGTGGGTAGAAATCTGAGCAATGACCCTGTAATGAAGAGTTTGCACGTGGGCTTCCGGCTCGCGTCGCTGATTTCCGTTTCCGGTGTGAAGTGGGTATGTGGCCAGCGATACCCAAGTAATGAGGTTACGAACAGAGATGGAGTGATAGGTGTTGATTGTTGCTTTGTAAGGGGGAATGAAACTAACTGGGTCATGTGGAGACGCATCTCCGTCACGCTTGGCTCGGAAAAATCAACAATTTTGTGTGTGCAGTTAGAAGGTAGCACTGTTTGAGATACGGGCATAGAGGTTGAGAGTGTTAGGCATTCACATATACTATATTAAGGCGTAATGAGAGTTGTGGGACGTGACGGGGTTGGCGTTGGGTGAGAGAAGGGTGCATTTTATATTTTTTTGTTTGTTCGGTTTTATTTTTGTTTGATTGTTATTTTGTTTTGTTTTTTTATTCGACGCAATTGCGAAGTTATGTTTAAAGCAATCGTTGTTAGAAACTCCGGCATTCCGAGGCATTGGTAAATTCGTCTCAGGGACGATCTCTGCATTGCCTCAAAACTCGTCCTAATTGTTCGTTCCCGCTCCATGATTCACTGCCTTACAGCGCGACGGGTGCTATAATATAACATTTCAGCACTATTTTTCTGGCATTCAAAGATAGTGACTTGCTGCATACGATCCTTTTAATTTACTGAAATACATAATTCTGTTAAACTATTCTGCGCTAAATCTCTGTCACCCATCTTCCATCTGCTGTTACGCTTCTCCCTAGATATTTAAATATATTAACTTGGTTAAGCACCTTCCCTTCACTTTTCTCATTATATCACATTTTGGCGCTGTCTTTTGCTCTGATCGCGGAGAAACAAAAACGTGTCCATTGTCCAAAAACTGTACACTGCCGGGGAATGTTGGTATAATTATGCGAATCGTGTTTACGGTGATTAAATAAATATATCCCCAGTTCCAGCCTTTATTCTATAACCCACGCTTGCTGAACACGAGCAAATTATTGCGCGGGGCAAAACACCACTTTAATCACATCACATATAAACAAAAATCCCACTGAATTGCGTAGGTATTAATGAAATGTGAAGTGGGAAGGCGGGGGGAAAGATCTACAAATTGCCATACGCCGATGAAGATTTGAATCAAAGATAGGCAGATATCACACAGTCGCATTTCTTCAATTGTCAAAATGCCTCTGATGCCGGGAGAATGAGTCAATGCTTCGGCAAATCGCAAACAATTAGGTAGAATTATTTCATGAAAGGGGTCCATCGGCCTGGTTATACTCAAAGCGTTAGCGTGGATTTACAAGCGACTTCCATTATAAAAGCAAATACCGTATTTATAAAAATAACTGGGGAAAATGAACCCTTAGCAACCGCCATAACAACAAACAGACGCCATCAGATCGGTGGCTGTGAACAGCCGTGCATAGCCGTGTTCCCAATATCCTATCACGGGACAAGAATCGAATATTCACGATGGATATTTTTTTTTTTTTTAATTCGTGTTTATTTTTCAAAGGCGGCCATCGCCACGATCATCAGCCGTCAAGCTGCGATCGAAGTCCGATGCGTCCTCATCGGCGATACTAATTCGTAAAGCTATTTCCTAATGTGCTCCAATAGCGTCTGACTTTTATCAAATCACCCACCCATTCAGAATAAACGCATTTAATCGTTGGGCGCAAGCCTCGCTTGGAACATCTCTAGCTTTTTGCCATTCTGTTTACCCGCCCAGTTCTTCCTTTCATCCGTGCACTCTCCGTTCGGGAGATCTGATGTTTATCTCCTTTTGCATCTACTCTCTAAACACGATTGTCGCAAAGCAGGCTGGATCTCCCCTCGTCTCCCTTCTGACAGGGCTTTTTACTGGAATTCCCATCTCACAGCGTCCACTTTTATCTCACTGGCGTAACCACAAGGGAATATCGATGGGGAATAGATAACTAGCGGATCGTCTATGGATTTCGGGAATCATCGAGAATATCCCGGATGCGGGAAGGAAAGCACGAAACTGTACTACTAACGTGTGTTTGGTTTCTTTTTTGTTTTTTGGGAAGTTATTAAAAAAGAGAACATGGCAGCTGAGTTCAGGCCTTCAGTCTGTGATACCATCTCCCTACATTCTAATTGTGAGAACCCTTAGTCTGTAACCCAGAGCTGAATCATGTGATCAAACTCTCATGGAAACGAGGCTGGGCGGGCTTTGAAGTCCGGTTCGATACTTATAAGTAATTCTTTAATTCCGTTGTTGAGTTCACGCCATACTGAATTCATTCATCATTGATGAAAGTGCGATTAACTACCTCGGCAAAAGCGGATGCGAGCTCACAGGCTCGTCCAGGCATGATTTATCTGATGGAGGAAATACTGAATGTGTACATTTTCTTTCTGCCCATCTGATGACTTGTGTATCTCTTTGGTAGCTGGATTACTGAGATTAATACAAGCAAGAGTTTGCTCTTAGTTGTTATCTCCCTTAGAATCAGACATGCTTACTTCCCTTGGTTAGAGACTTTAGAAAGTCATTCAGTGAAATCCAGACTTGAAATGCGCAAAATAGACGTTTCTGAGTTGTCCTTCCGCGCATGGGCGCATTCTTATGTGGCACAGGATCGCGGGTTGAGTCTTCAGTCGTATCTGCTGCTGCGGATGAGATTTCTGTTGGCACTAATCGTTGTGAAGACGAGCGAGAAACAACTGATAAATGTGTTAACACAATACCGTACTCAGTGTAAATTAAACACAATAGGGGCACAAACACTAATTTGGTCTAAGACGGGCCGTTTTGAAATGCAAGCCGCATTTATTTTAAAATATAGGCAATTATGAATGGAATACCCTGTTTGTTCTAAGATAGGCCATTATGAAAAGTATACCGTATTTGTTGTAAAACTCTACTTCAACGAGCGCCAAACCATACGTGTGAATTTGTTCTAAGATAGGCCATTAAAAAGGGAATACCGTATTTGTTGCAAGATAGGCCATTAAAAAGGAAATACCGTATTTGTTGCAAGATAGGCCATTAAAAAGGGAATACCGTATTTGTTGCAAAATAGACCATTAAGAGCTGAATGCCTCTAAGACAGTGGTTCTCAACCGGTTCCCCCCCCGGGGGGGGGGGGGGAATTAAGATTATTTCAAGATCGCATCCATTAATACAAGAACCAGTTACTTGATATTGTTTTCCCTCTATATTTTACGGTCCTGTACTTCTCGCCCTAATGAAGTTCGTTTTATTACATAAGTAGACCCGCAAATCACGTTTTATGTAGATGTCTAGACTTGTTCTAGTATGTGTTATTAAATTTAGCTTCCATTTTTATGTATACTGTGTAAGGGGGGGGGGGATGTATATGGAGGAAATTCGAAAGGGGGTGAGGGATGACATTCTGAACATATGGTAAAGGGGGGGGGGGGTGCATGGGCCAAAAAAAGGTTGAGAACCACCGCTCTAAGATATGCAGTTTTAACAAAATACCGTACTTATTCTAAGACATACCGATGTGAACGGAGCTTAAGCAGGTTTTAACATAATACCGTATTTCTTCTAAGATATGTCGTTTTAAAAGGTATACTTTATTGATTCCAACAGTCCATTATAAACGGGACACGTGCTTGCTACAAAATATGCCGGTTACAATAAAACAGCGTATGTGATTAAGATATGTTATTGTTAACGAAATATCGCATTTCTTCTAATTTCTGGATATTTTGAAGGAAACACGATGTTTGTTCTAAGAAATGCTGTTTTATAGAGAACTAGCTGACCCTGCCCGGCTTCGCCCAGTCCCTGGTGCGAAGCATCTCATTTAATTCATATAAGTAGTCATATAAGTTCCCGTTCCCGTTACCGACTATCTGTCTGTCTGTCTGTCTGTCTGTCTGTCTGACCCGGCCCGACATCGCCCAGCTCCTGGTGTGAAGCATCTCATTTAATTTATATAAGTAGTCATATAAGTTCCTGTTCCCGACTGTCTATCTGTCTGTCTGTCTGTCTGCCTGACCCTGTCCGGCTTCATTAAATTCATACAAAAAAAAAAAATGTAACTTAAAAGAACGTTCTACCACACACCATCCATTATTTTTAATGAAAACTCTTTCTAATCACCTGCATGACTACAGTAACTTCTTAAGCAAAAAAAAGATGAGTTACAATGTTATGCATTGTGCATCATTTTTATGAAAACTTTGAAAATGCCTTACAGATTGTATCATTATTTATTATAACTCATATGCCGGTATATAACTATGGACAAAGAGTTTATAAATCTTTGAAAACGATGCCACAATATGACTATAAGTTATACAGAAAAGTTATGCCCCTTGAAATAACTTTTACAGAGTTAGGTCCCCTGAGATATATGAAATTATGATGAAAAATGAAAAATGAAATAATACTGAGTAAGCAGGCGATTTCACACTAACAAAATATCACAGTTGACAGCTCTGGAATGAAAGGAAGGCGTGTAGAAAATTTCATCTCAATCGGATGGGCCGTTCGCGAACAAATAAAGGCCATACATACATACATACAGACAGAGATACGCACATCCTAATTTATATATAAGATATAGTATTTCCGGTGTACTTCCGGTATAATGTATAGTACTTCCGGTGTAATGGCGACGCGATGACTCGCTGTCTTGGGGGAGAAGCTGTTCAGTGTTTTTCTGTGGATTCCTTATGGAAATTCCCGTGAAATTCGTGTGGATAGTGTTTTTCCTTTGGATTATGTGATGTTATTTCGTGTTCGTTAATTGGAAGTGTTCAAAAGAAGCCACGGAAGGCAGGTGGTGGATGAAATTATGAGGGCAGCCGACAGATATTTGTTGGTTATGGTCTCGAGTTTCGCGACGGCAAGCTTTCTCTCTTTCGAGAGACACTGATTGCGGTCACCCGGCCAGTATGGTCACTGCCATAGAGGAAAGCAACGGCAAACTACCTCTTTGAAAGTGCCTAGTTTATTATGATTCGCTTAAAGACTGATCATCGCAAGACAAGGACAGAGACATTAAAATTAGGAACATGGAACGTTAGGACGCTAAACAACGACGGAAAATTAGAGAACATAACACAAGAAATTCAAAGAGAAAAAATTAATATATTAGGTATGTGCGAAACGAGATGGACAGGAGCAGGCATCAAGATACATAAAGATTTTAAGATTATTTATTCTGGAGGTGAGGATCGGCATGGGGGAGTGGCAATAGTTTTGGACCGGAAAACATCAACGTCTGTTCAGGGATATTGGGCCGTGTCGGACAGAGTACTACTAGTTAAATTGAGTGGCAGACCTTTTAACATAAATGTTATTCAAGTATATGCCCCAACAGGAGAGTCCAGTGAAGATAGTGTAGAGGAATTTTATAATGACATAGAGTCTGCCTTAAAGAAATGTAAAAATTCAGAAATAAACATTATAATAGGGGACTTCAATGCAAAAGTAGGAAATCAAGGGGATAGATACACAGTAGGAAACTATGGTTTAGGAGAGAGAAATGAAAGAGGATACAGACTAGTAGAGTGGGCAAAAGAACAGGAAATGATTGTAGGAAACACCTGGTTCAAGCAACACCCTAGAAGATTATGGACCTGGAGGAGTCATGATAGCAGGATTAGAAACCAGATTGACTACATTCTCATTAGCAGAAGATTTAGAAACGCCCTAACAGTAGCAAAAACAGTTCCCAGTGCTGACTGTTATAGTGACCACAGATTACTCACAGGAACATTGAGGATAAAGTTGAAGAAAGTCAAGTATACAACAGGGAACACTAAATATGATTTGTGTACATTGAGTAATGACAAGGAAATACAAAACAAATTCAACATAGAAGTACAGAACAGATTTGAAATATTGTCTGATCTAGAGATCCTATTCCAGGATGTGGATGATCAATGGGAAATGTTAAAGAATTCAATCAATATGGCTGCAGAAACAACTATTCCAAAATTAAAGAAGGTGGGTCGTAAGAAATGGATGACTGAGGAAATTTTACACTTAATGGAAACAAGAAGACTCAACAAAAATAATCCTGCCAAATATGAAGAAATTCACAGACAAGTCAGAATATTATGTAGGAAGGCAAAAGAATCATGGCTTGAGGAAAAGTGCTTAGAAATTGAAAAACAACACAACAGTCAAAATACCAAATTAGTGCACAAAAGGATTCAGGAACTTACTAATAAAAGAACAAGTACATCAACAGGCTGTCTAAGAACTAAAGATGGCAAAATCATAATAGAAAAAGATCAGATTCTACATGTATGGACAGATTATGTGAAAGACCTGTATAATGATAACAGAGAGGAACAGTATGCTATTAGATTTAATAATGAAGGACCAGCAATTTTAAAGATGGAGGTTCAAAATGTTCTTAAGCATATGAAAGCTGGCAAGGCCCCCGGTGCAGATAACATCACAACAGAAATGATTAAAGCTTTAGAAGAATTTGGACTAGAGCAAGTCACTAGACTGCTGAACACATTATATGATACTGGAGATATACCTTCTGAATTATGTAATTCTGTATTTATTGCAATCCCAAAGAAATCAGGAACCTTAGAATGTGATCAACATAGAACAATTAGTATAATGAGTCACATCACAAAGATTTTGTTACGAATTATCATGCAAAGAGTGAGGAAGAAAATACAACCTGAAATAGGGGAAGAACAATGTGGTTTTGTAGAAGGAAAGGGTACAGTAAATGCTGTGTATATGCTGCGAACAGTTATTGAACGTGCTTTAGAAGTAAACAAGGATATACATCTTTGCTTTATTGACTACACAAAGGCTTTTGATAGAGTAAGACATGTCAACATTGTGGATATGCTTGCAGATCTACAAATTGATGGGAAAGACATTAGACTTATAAAAAACATATATTGGAAACAACAAGCTGCCATAAGAATTAATAATGAAGTAGGACAATACCAACCTATTAAGAGAGGTGTTAGGCAGGGATGTGTAATGTCTCCAGATCTTTTTTCCTTATACAGTGAAAATATTTTCAGAAATGTAGAAGACCTAAATGGAATCAGCATTGGAGGACGAAACATAAATAACATTAGATATGCAGATGATACAGTATTGATTGCAGACAATGCACAGGATCTGCAACAATTAGTAGACGCTGTGGTTGTACA
The DNA here is from genome assembly GCA_963921405.1 of Cepaea hortensis. Lineage (NCBI taxonomy): Eukaryota > Metazoa > Mollusca > Gastropoda > Stylommatophora > Helicidae > Cepaea > Cepaea hortensis. Next base: position 94,299,358 of record OY992894.1, read on the forward strand.
CAGTGAGCAGCTGGGGTTGGAATTAAATTGTAGGAAGACACAGGTTATGGTCGTCACTAGGAAGAACGAAGTACCACAATGTAATATACAAGTAAATGGGAATATTCTTCAACAAGTGAATCGGTTCAATTATCTCGGAACAGTCATAACATCTGATGGCAGATGCCTTGAAGAGATTAGAACAAGAATCGCCATTGCGAAAGTAGCCTTTAGCAAGATGAAAAACATTCTGACCAATAAATTGATGTCAATTGAAACGAGAAAAAGAGTGTTGAGGGGATACATAGAGCCTGTTCTTTTGTATGGATGTGAAACTTGGACAATGTGCAGTCAAGCTGAAAAACATCTAATGGCTGCAGAAATGTGGTTTCTGAGGAAAATGCAAAGAATACCATGGACAGATAGAAAAACCAATGACCAAGTACTACAAGAGACAAATGAAAATCGTAGATTGATTAGAGAAATTAGACGTAGACAGTCAAAATTTTTTGGACATGTTATGAGAAGAAATGGACTGGAGAACTTGGTGACAGCTGGCAAGATCGAGGGGAACAGACCAAGAGGAAGACCGAGAGGAAAATACCTGGATGGCTTGGCCACATGGCATGGACGAGACAGGAACACTGAGCTGATCCACGACTCTGGTGATCGAGTGAAATGGCGAATCATGACCGCCCACGCTTTCCGGCATGGCACATGATTGATTGATTGATTTGTTCCAGAGAAGACTACCAAACACGCATGTAAAACGATCATTTAATTACTTGACGACAAAAAGAATACTGTACGTTCTACAGACATAGCCCCTGTATTCTGACCTGCTTAC
>OY992894.1:94305183-94554752 GCA_963921405.1 Cepaea hortensis
CTTTATTGACACACAGTGGTAGCGTATTAATATTTCGTAACCTGGGAGGGGTAAGATGAGGCGTTTTAATGTACTTTCCGATCCGACAGACCCCATTTGCAGCTTAATCTTATGTATTATTTAAGAAGCGGCACGTGCGACCCGCAGCCAAGCGTGACATTTTAAACCACCCGGAAGTTTCGCTGTAGGTTTGTGGACATCATCATCATCATCATCATCATCATCATCATCATCATCATCAAGTGCTTAGTCGTCTGGCGTGGGCCACCATGCTTCTAGTTATCAGAATCTCCAATAGAATGAGGCATAAAAAAGTCGCTTAAAAGTCAACTTCATTGCACCGGGTTTTATACCATATGGCTCGGTCTCTTTCCGCAGCACGGAAAGCACAAAGCACGAAGCACGAACTCCGTAGCTCTGGCGACGTCTCCGAAAAATTTCATTCGTGAACCGAAGGACGCGGCCCGGAATCGAACCCACAACCTTCGGATCCCGAGTCAAACGGGTTGACCACTTCGCCACGGAGCATCCACGGAGATTGAAGCAATTCTTATGATGTCTGTGCATGTCTGAAGTTAGTTGCATATCCTTTACTGGACGTTGCAGTCAACCTCAGCATTTTTTGACATTTTGTGATTTCTTGGCAAGTGTAATGTTCAGTAGTTTGCCATTGCTTTCTGAACGACCGGTACTCATACCAGTGTATGCAATCCAACGCAAGGCGGTCTTCTGCTAAATCTCCGGCAGCTGTGGTTCGAATGCGATATGCGGGATTAGGAATTTTGTCCGTAACCGCTTCGCCACGGAGTTTGAAGAAAGACTATTAAATTCCTGTCTCGCTGTATTCCTCTGTCACCCCTCCCCTCCCCCCGCCCAGTAATTGTACCAGCTGTTGAAATATGTTCTCAAAATCCTGCAATTGTACTAGTTCAGTGGTTCTCAACCGGTGGGGAATTTCCCCTCCCCCCCCCCCCTCCATGGGAGAGTTTTAGGGTTTCCCGGGGGGGGGGGGGGGAATGAAGACCACTTCAAGATCGCGTTAATACAAGAACCGATTACTTGATATTGTTTTTCCCTTGATACTTTACAGTTAAGTATGTCTCATCCTTCTAAAATTCATTTTATAAAGTCAGTAGACCCACAAATCATGTTTTATGTGGATGTCTAGACTTGTTTTAGTATGTGCTATTAAATTTACCTTACATTTTTACGTATACTGTGTAGGGGTGGGGACATTTTTAGATAGGAAATATGAAAGGGGGGGATGACGTTCTGAAAATATGGTGAAGGGGGCACGGGCCAAAAATAGTTGAAAACCACTGTTCTAGTTCATATATACTTTTATTTTCTAGATCTAACTCTTAAGCTTCCAGTGCGTTGAGGACAGAGTGAGGATTAACCCCCCCCCCCACCACACACACACACACACACACACACACACACCAGTCAGTTAGGCTTTCAAAGGTGACTTCTTGTTCAGAAAGCAATGGCAAACTACTGAGTGTCAAAATCTGAAACATCCGGTGTGCTTATGCTGAGATAAGGAGTTCAACTCCTACACCGGTCAGTTGGACTGGGATGTTGACTTTTCGTCCTTGACATGGGGACGTAAATTACAAGTACCTCTGAAGTTGGAGTGGGTTCGCCTGATAGCGAGGGACACTAGTAACAGGGAAAGTTAATCCACACGCAGAATCCAGCTCAGTGCTACTAGAAGTAATGTGTGTGGACTACACTTGAGTTCAAAGCGGGCGATAGCACAAAGAAAACACAAATTTTTATTCTCTAGTACGCCATCAGATCTGCACTTAGTTTCCCACCACTTCTACCAATTCCCATCAATATACTTGAATATATTTTCTCCAGATTATGTGCTTTTCATGAGAGGAATCGTGTGAACGGAGATAATAACCACAAAAAGGGCGTAGAATATTGAATGAATAATTTGCTGGTGATATTAATAATTGAAAGAGAATGTTACGCATTAAACCTGACGGGATGACACATGAAATCCGACACCAGAAAATATATACTTACTCCACCTGCATTATTTGCAGCTTGAGAGGGATGCAGTTTGTCGCCATCTGGTGATAGTACTCACACATACACATGTATGAACATACACTTACTCCTCTATGGAGATGAGATATCGCACGGGCACATTAATGTATAACCCATTAAGTTTGTAATTGTGTGTGCAAATACTGTCGCGCATTTATCTCAGCGTGGACGGGCGGCGGAATAATCTGACAAATGGTACAGATTCACATCAGTAGGTATTTAAGTATGTCTTTATGTGTATAAATATTTATTGCGGTATATGCAATTTTGTTTTAACTGGAATAGAGATTTATGGTAGTGTACTTTACGAATTTTCATAAATATTTATAACAGTACATTAATGGTTTTATAGTACACTTAATACAATTATAGTATTAACATATATTTATTTTTGTGGCATAAAAATGTTGCATGTTCTTTTATAGTAGAAAAAAATATTATATGTTCTTTTGTAGTATAAAAAATATTGTATGTTCTTTTGTAATATAAAAAGTTCTATTTTATTTTGTATTACAAAAGTGTTTTATGTTCTTTTGTTGTAGAAAAATGTTGTATGTTCTTTTGTAGTATAAAAATATTATATGTTATTTTGAGGTATTAAAATGTTGTATGTTCTTTTCAGCACGTTGCAGTCAACCCCGAGTTGATTTTCTAGGCAATCTTACGTTCAGTAGCTTGCCATTGCGTTCTGAACAAGAAGTTAACGTCTAAATCTAACTTTATGCGTAATGGAAGTTCAAAGGTAAGCGCTCTTGTCATTTCGATGACGTCAACGTATGTTGTCGTATAAATTTTTTTTGTTTGCATATCCCTTACAGGACGTTGCAGTCAACATCAGAATTTTTCAGCTGCTGTTGATGTACTAGGCAAGATTACGTTCAGTAGTTTGCCATTGCTTTCTGAGCGACCGGTTCACATACCCCGTAAGTTACCAACGCGGCGAGAACCGTTACCAATTCTGGCGCAGGTTATGTTACTCACGAGAATATACGAGATTACCGAGAAAGACGTTTAAACCTAGGCCAGGGAGACCGGCGCTGTTATAGTATACTTAAATTTAAATTACGGTAATTATCCGAGCAGGTTAGGTATCGGTCTTACTACCCAGGAGATCAGGGGACGCGTGATTTAATCAGATGCCAGTGGTTCTTGGAAACATTCCCAACTTTATGCAGGGATCAAACCCGTTACCTTCTGTTCTTAAGGTCACGGCTTCCCCAATTACATGTTATAGTAACGCCTCTGCCTTTTGTACAGCGACGCAGTTATTTAGTGGGTAGTGGGCTAGCTTCCCAAGGGAATGATCGGAGTTCAATACCCAGCAGTTGTAGGATTCTCGGTTCCGAGAAGTATTGCCCTGAGATTCACCCAGACTCACAAATGGCTATTGGATACTATGTGGCGAAGTGGTTAAGCAGTCTGACTCGGGCTCTGAAGGTTGTGGGTTCGATTCCGGGCCGCGTCCTTCGGTTCAAGGGTTAAATGTTTCGGAGACTCCTGTTGGTCGTCGCTAGAGCTACGGAGTACGTGCTTTGTGCGACGCTTTCCGCGCTGCGGAAAGAGACCGAGCCATTTGGGATAAAACCCAGTGCAATTAAGTCGACCCTGTCGACTTTTAAGCGACTTTTAAGCTACATATAAAACATACGCCTGTACTCTAAAACATGTACGCATGCAAAATATGTACCTATACTCTAAAACATGTACGTATCTTGTAAAACATGTAAGTATACGCTAAAACATGTACACTTCATGTAAAACATGTATGTATATCGTAAAACATTACATACCCGATACATCATATACACATCCCGTAAAACATGTACACATCCCGAAAAAAACACGTACACATCCTGTAATACATATTTACATCCTGTAAAGCAAACTACAGTAAGCGACACTTTTCCCTGCTGTGATGTCAGCTGGGTGTATGGTCATATGTTTATAACCTACCGGCATTCCATGGGTTTTATGGCCATTTTCACATCGAACACATTTACTTCCAAGTACAGTTTATGGTACACATATTAGGCTGAATCATGTACTGTCACTAGACATGTGTCTACATTCTGTTCTGTCAGTAGAAATGAGTCTAAAGTATGTACTGTCAGTAGAAATGTGTCTACATTCTGTTCTGTCAGTAGAAATAAGTCTAAAGCCTGTACTGTCTGTTGGAATGTTTCTAATTCCTGTACTGTCAGTTGGAATGTTTCTCAATCCTGTACTATCAGTTTAAATGTTTCTAATTCCCGTAATGTCAGTTGGAATGTTTCTAATTCCTGTATTGTCAGTTGGAATGTTTCTAATTCCTGTACTGTCAGTTGGAATGTTTCTAATTCCTTTACTGTCTGTTGGAATGTTTCTAAATCCTGTACTGTCAGTTGGAATGTTTCTAATTCCTTTACTGTCTGTTGGAATGTTTCTAAATCCTGTACTGTCAGTTGGAATGTTTCTAATTCCTTTACTGTCTGTTGGAATGTTTCTAAATCCTGTACTGTCAGTTGGAATGTTTCTAAATCCTGTACTGTCTGTTGGAATGTTTCTAATTCCTTTACTGTCTGTTGGAATGTTTCTAAATCCTGTACTGTCAGTTGGAATGTATCTAAATCCTGTACTGTCTGTTGGAATGTTTCTAATTCCTTTACTGTCTGTAGGAATGTTTCTAAATCCTGTACTGTCTGTTGGAATGTTTCTAAATCCTGTACTGTTTGTTGGAATGTTTCTAAATCCTGTACTGTCAGTTGGAATGTTTCTAAATCCTGTACTGTCAGTTGGAATGTTTCTAAATCCTGTACTGTCAGTTGGAATGTTTCTAAATCCTGTACTGTCAGTTGGAATGTTTCTAAATCCTGTACTGTCAGTTGGAATGTTTCTAATTCCTTTACTGTCAGTTGGAATGTTTCTAAATCCTGTACTGTCAGTTGGAATGTTTCTAAATCCTGTACTGTCTGTTGGAATGTTTCTAATTCCTTTACTGTCAGTTGGAATGTTTCTAAATCCTGTACTGTCAGTTGGAATGTTTCTAAATCCTGTACTGTCAGTTGGAATGTTTCTAATTCCTTTACTGTCAGTTGGAATGTTTCTAATTCCTGTACTGTCTCTGAATCTCTCAGCCTCGTTCCAAGACCTGGGTATCAAGTAAGGCGTCACTGCAACAGCCCAACTTTGCGAAGATAATCATCGGCCAGGAATACCCTTACCTTTGCGAAGATAATCATCGGCCAGGAATACCCTTACCTTTGCGAAGATAATCATCGGCCAGGAATACCCTTCCCCTGGCTCGCCCTGGCACGGCGCGACCCACTAGCTGTATCAGCAGAGACCCCAACCTCGTTCTCATCGCTCTAATGCCCAATCAAAATAGACCTCTATTCAGCAACGTGTCTTCACGACACATCCCCGATGGGCCTTACTCCTACGTGTACAGAAACTAGGCACTTAACTCCTGAAATTATCCTAGCCATAATCTCTTTGAGGCTATAGAACTTTTAGCCGTTAGCCATCTTGAAAAATGATTTGCCAGCGGTTAAAAACTGTATATTTCCGTGCTTCTACAAGTCAAAAATTATCCTCCCCGAATTCCCTTAACCATTGAACTCATGCGACACTCCGTTTAATTTGCATACTTAAAGATCATTCCACGTTCCCAAAGAAATACCTGGAGGGACCCAACGGGAATGAACCCAAGCGCCGTAACCAGATATTTTTTAAACCGTCTGTCTGACTGCACCAGCGGAAACCTAGTCTCGAGTCATGCGCCATTCTATCATATTCTAAATTCTGTTTCAGCATGAATACAGCAGACACCCGCAAAGTTGAATCAGTCGCTTCTGGTGATTGTCAAGAATTCTGTCGCGGTAGTTTATCTAGGCAAACACCGTGGGTAATAAGGGGTATTCTTCCACGCTTGAATTTATTGGGTTGGTGAAGTTATGAGAATTGGCTAATGTTGTTATTTCCGCTCGATGATGTTCTCTGTCCCACGCTACAGGGCTTATTAGAGAGAATTAGAGTTGGGTTCCCGTAAGGCTACGAGCCTGGTCTGACAGAACTAGGCTGGAGGCATCGCCCACAAGTGAAGGATAAAGAGAGGACAATACCGGCTCACCAGGGTGTCTCAACGACAAGGACAAGGCATTCAAGACCCCAGCAGGTCTGTCACAAGCGGAAGAGGCCTTCTGATCCTGACGAGCGCTTGACATTTGGACAGACCACAAGAACTCCTTCGCTAATCAAATTCACGGATTGATTTCATCGCCACGAGGTGTAGGAACATCCCACATGTCTCGAACCGCTTCCCTCCCGCCGTCGCTAACCTGGCTATCCAAACACGTCCCGGGATGTCTCTCAGAAGGATTACTTTGGGAAATTCAGACGTGATCCGATTTAGGCAAACGATATTTTTATAAGCTCCTGGGCAATTTTTAGAGCGGATTTTTGGAGACAGGATGCCGAAAGACGTTAAAACGCATGCGCAGATATGATATTGACATGTCTGACCCGGGCGGAAGTTGAGAATTGTCTCCATTTGATACGTTAGCCATTTACAAGACACGGCGCGACCGTTGTTCTCTACTTCCACTCCCTCTTTCTCCATCTACAAGACTCGGCACGACCTTTGTTCTCTGCTTCCACTCCCTCTTTCTCCATCTACCCTCTAGTTACACTTCCTCATTTTCTTCATTCTGATCGTATATCCCTCCCTCCTTTTCCTTGTTTTGCTCCGTCCACCATTTCCTCTTTTGCTGCTGCTACTGACTCTTCTTCTTCTCTTGTTCTTCTGGTTCTTGTTCTTCTTGTTCTTGTTCTTGTTCTTGTTCTTGTTCTTCTTCTTCTTCTTCTTCTTCTTCTTCTTCTTCTTCTTCTTCTTCTTCTTCTTCTTCTTCTTCTTCTTCTTCTTCTTCTTCAAACACCGAGCAGAAAAGCATATCGAACACCAGGGAAGTCAATTATTGCCTATTTCCCCATCATCCTAACGGGTCTCTATACAAAGAAAAGATCATAACACAAACACCACCTCGCGAAAACATATGTCTAAAAGTCGCGACTCGGGACACAATAACGACGACAAACCGGCAAGCAGAGATGCAATTCAGCCAATACACATACGTTCACAGGGACAGAAAGACAGTAATTAAGTAAGAGAGCTTCGCTTTGTGTTTACTGGACGGATGGGTGGAAAGATGGAGAATCCCACTCCTGAATGCCTCAATCAGGCCACCACAAAGACAGTTCGTCTATTACGGGGATAGGATTAAATGCGAATGCAAATCCCAAATTTCAGATCGGACAAGCTGATTTGAATCTGGTGAATCCAACTAAAAGCGTCGGATTCTATTGCCAAGAGATAGCCAGTCAGGTGTGTCTAAAAGCTTCTCTAATGCCGCTGGATGTACTTCGAAAATGCAAAAACTTTCACAAAATATCTCCCCAGATATCCCCGAATGTAGGCAATCTGCTTTCAGAAACTGGTGAATAACTCCGACTGAAGATAACTAAAAACGTGTTACATTAAAAAATATGTAATTTGGGTTTCCCTTTTCCAACTGAAAATGTAATCACAGTGCTAAAGTGGGGATAATCCTTAATAGATGTCTTGTCTAGTATGTGCAGTGTCACATATATTAAATATATAGCAATGCACCCGATCTTTTGTCGTGTTAGGAAGGAGGAGGAGGGGGGAGGGGCGACGTAAAGCGATGTATATCTTTTATTTACATCGTAAATGCATTAGGACACGGCTCTTTCCGTTAGGATATTAAAGTTAGTAAATACATACACAACACTATCGAATATTGTGGGCGCGTTGGCGAGGTTGGTAGAGAGCTGCGGTGATAATATCATGAGTGTCGTCAGGTGGGGGTTCGACCCCTGGTGTCCAGGCCTGGGAAAGTGAGAACTAGAAATGGCCGCCTATCCTCCTTGCTCCCAGGCCCTGTTTAGTTTAGTTTAGTTTAGATTAGTTTAGTTTAGTTTAGTTTAGTTTAGTTTAGTTTAGTCGACGGATCAACATCACGGTGCACGGATGTAACCCATAAGTGCTCCGTTCTTCTCCTAACTCAAGCCTGAGTCCGGAGAATCTCAGCTCAGTGCACGAACTCCGTAGCACCGGCGAGGATCCTGAAATACTTTTAGGTAGATTTTTAACTCGCCGTTAGGCTACTCTTGTTCGATTCCAACTGCCAAAGGATTATTTTACGTGCGCAACAATACACACGGGCGTCCGATCTCACTACCCAGAGACCAGGGGACATTTTATTACTAGAAGTCCACGTGAAATAAATCCCGGTCCTCACCGGGGCTTGAACCCGGGACCTCCAGCACTCGAGGCGGACACCATACCTCGAGACCACTCATACCTCTACACAATGCAATGGTGCTATCACATCACAGACCGGGGAGTCTCCGCGGTGAAGCAGTCACACCGCCTACCTGGCGTTTCGAAGGTCGTCGGTTCGATTCCAGGCTACTTCGTTTGGTTCACCAGTGCAATTTTCTCAGAAACTTCTGGGGGTCGTAACTGGAACTACGGAGTTCGTGATTTTTGCGATGCGTTTGGTAGTCCGCCGTGCGGAAAGAGACCGTCTACTTATCGAGTTTTAGTGATTTATTCATCGTTAGTTACAGGGGGTGGTGGTGATAATGATGACACCAGCCATCGGGTGGCGGTTGGTCTAAGAATATGGGGGATAGTACCACTTCCCCAATCTACTGCATGACAATGAACCGGGGTCTTTCACTTCACTTAACTTTTAACTGACTAGGTCGTTAACTTAATGTAACTTAAAAATAACTGGATCGTTAACTTAATGTAACTTAAGACTTACTGGGTCGTTAACTTAACCTAGCTTAAGACTTAATGGGACGTTAACTTAACATAACTTATGATTGACTGCGTTGTTAACTTAAACTAAATTAAGACTGATTGGTTCATTAACGTAACTTCTTCTCCTGGACGTGGTCAGTGGTTCTTGGTTCGTTAACTTAACTTAACTTAACTTAACTTAACTTAACTTAACTTAACTTAACTTAACTTAACTTAACTTAAGACTGGCTGGTTCGTTAACTTAAGATTGGTACAATAGTTGGTTACAAATTGAAATGAAAGAAGAAATGCTCTGAATAAAATATGATCTTTATATTCTGTTAATTTCGCCTAGAGAAACCAAATTCTCGGGGGGGGGGGGGGGAATTTTAGGGTTTCAAGATACCGATTACTTGGTATTGTTTTTCCCTCTTTATGTTATTGTTCTGTACTTCTCTCCCTTCTGAAATTCTAGACCCGCAAATCACGTTTTATGTAGACGTCTAGACTTGTTCTGGTATGTGTTATTAAATTTAGCTTCCAGTCTTACGTATACCATGTAGGGGCTGGGGGAGGGGGATTTATAGGGAGGAAATGTGAAAGGGGGGAAATGGCGTTCTGAAAATATGATGAAGGGGTGCATGGGCCAAAATAGGTTGAGAACCACTGACATAATATTGTCATGTCACATACACATACATAACCGCCAGGGCGTTACTCCCACAATGGCATGAGCACAGTCGAGAAGGGTTTGACGCCAGCTCTCGTCGGTAGCTAAGGCAGGGAGAGACTGGCCACCTGTTCCCCCCTGCACTCCGGCCTACAGTGGTGTGATGGTGCTGACAGTTCACATAGCCACGTCACCTGCCTGCCATGGGACTTTTCTTTACATACGATTCTACTGCGTTCATCCGGAGTTTTTTTTTTTTTTTTTTTCGGACGTGATTGCGTTGTATTTATTGCAATCCCAAAGAAATCAGGAGCCTTGGAATGTGATCAACATCGAACAATTAGTATAATGAGTCACATCACGAAGATTTTGCTAAGAATTATCATGCAAAGAGTTAGGAGGAAAATACAACCTGAAATAGGAGAACAATGTGGGTTTGTGGAAGGCAAGGGTACAGTAAATGCTGTGTATATACTGAGAACCGTAATCGAACGTTCTGTAGAAGTAAACAAAGATCTACACCTTTGCTTTATTGACTACACAAAGGCTTTCAATAAAGTGAGACATGTCAACATGATAAGGATGTTTGAGGATCTACAGATTGATGGAAAAGACCTTCATTCATTCATTCATTCAGTAGCATGTCCTTTGCAGAACCTCGCTGCCATAACAACCTTCCGGAAAACCTCTCGATCATAAGCAAGATGTCCCGCGTCTGATACACCCATCTGGAGATCATCCGCTACGTCCTGCACCCATCTTCTCTTTGGCCTTCCTCTTCCTCTCTTCCCAGGCATATACCCTTCCATTATTGTTCTCTCCAAACTTTCGTGACGTTTCAAGTGACCAAAATATTTCAGTTTGGAAAAGACCTTAGACTTGTAAAAAACATATATTGGAAACAACAAGCTGCCATAAGAGTTGATAATGAAGTAAGCCAATATCAGCCTATTAAGAGAGGTGTGAGACAGGGATGTGTAATGTCTCCTCTCCAGATCTGTTTTCCCTGTACAGTGAAAGTATTTTCAGAAATATTGAAGAGATGGAATGAATCAACATTGGAGGACGATGCATCAATAACATTAGATATGCAGATGATACAGTCTTGATTGCAGACAATGAACAGGACCTGCAAAATATAGTAGATGCGGTTGTTACACATAGTGAATAACTAGGGTTAGAACTGAATATTAAAAAGACACAGATTATGGTCGTCACTAGGAAGAACGAAATACCACAATGTAATATACAAGTAAATGGGAATATTCTTCAGCAAGTGAATAGGTACAATTATCTCGGAACAGTCATAACATCTGATGGGAGATGCCTTGAAGAGATTAGAACAAGAATCGCCATGGCAAAAGTAGCCTTTAGCAAGATGAAAAACATATTGACCAATAAAAAGATGTCAATTGAAACGAGAAAAAGAGTGTTGAGATGCTACATAGAACCTGTACTTTTATATGGATGTGAAGCTTGGACAATGAGCAGTCAGGCAGAAAAACATCTGATGGCTGTAGAAATGTGGTTTCTGAGGAAAATACAAAGAATACCATGGACAGCCAGAAAGACCAATGAACAAGTCCTTCAAGAAACAAATGAAGATCGTAAACTGATTAGAGACATTAGACGTAGACAGTCAAAATTTGTTGGGCATGTTATGAGAAGAAATGGATTGGAGAATTTGGTGACAACTGGTAAGATCGAGGGGAACAGACCCAGGGGAAGACCTAGAAGCAAGTACCTGGATGGCTTGGCCTTGTGGCATGGTCGAGACAGAAACACGGAGCTGATCCACGACTCTGGTGATCGAGTGAAATGGCAGAACATGACCGCCCACGCTTACCGGCATGGCACATGATGGATGGATGGATTGCGTTGTGCCTGTTAACAGCAGAGCTGCGTTCTTGCGCCGTTAGGTCGACACATCCGACTTCTGCGGGTATTTGTTGACCGGGTTAACCTTCCCGGGGTTACATACGATTCGAAAACATTCTCTTGGAGACTCTGGTTATGGAGTTAACATACTAAAAGAACGAACGAACTTGAACGAACGAATGAACAAACAAGCGAACAAACAACGGACTGAAAGTAGGAACGAACGAATTAAAGAACGAAGGTAGGAATGAACGAACGAAGGAACGAAGGACCCAAGAACCAAACGACTGAACGAACGAACGAACTGATGAAGGAAGGAAGGACAAACGGAAGGAAGGAAGGAATGAACGAACGAACGAACGGATGAAGAAAGGAAGAATGAACGGAAGGAAGGAAGGAATGAACGAACAAACGAACAAACTTTATTTTCAAAGGGTCACAAACTGGGCGTGCAGACATCATAAATCCAGTATTATTTTCAAAGGGTCACAAAATGGGCATGCAGATATCATATATCCAGTATTATATTCAAAGGGTCACAAACTGGGCGTGAAGACATCATATAACCATATTATTTTCAAAGGGTCACAAACTGGGCATGCAGACATCATATAACCAGTAACTGACATGGTGTGAAAAGGACTCGTTTGCTTATCCACAGAATAACGATAGGTTAAAAACTGGCATTAGCATATAGCGATAGGTTAAACATTGGCATTAGCATATAGCGATAGGTTAAACATTGGCATTAGCATATAGCGATAGGTTAAACATTGGCATTAGCATATAGCGATAGGTTAAACATTGGCATTAGCATATAGCGATAGGTTAAACATTGGCATTAGCATATAGCGATAGGTTAAACATTGGCATTAGCATATAGCGATAGGTTAAACATTGGCATTAGCATATAGCGATAGGTTAAACATTGGCATTAGCATATAGCGATAGGTTAAACATTGGCATTAGCATATAGCGATAGGTTAAACCTTGGCATTAGCATATAGCGATAGGTTAAACATTGGCATTAGCATATAGCGATAGGTTAAACATTGGCATTAGCATATAGCGATAGGTTAAACATTGGCATTAGCATATAGCGATAGGTTAAACATTGGCATTAGCATATAGCGATAGGTTAAACATTGGCATTAGCATCACATACCCAATCCTGACCAAGACGTGGACAGGAGTCTAACTTCTTTCTCTCCCTCCTTCCTCTCCCTCCTTCCTCTTCCTCCTTCCTCTCCCTCCTTCCTCTCCCTCCTTCCTGTTTGTAGTGCGCCACGCCCAGTCACACACCTCACGGGTCAGTGTGTTCGACTTCGGCATATACCTGAGTCAGGTGTACTTTCTCTAGACAGATTCCATCCCAGGTCATGGGCTCTGTCTACCCCTGGATAGGTTTTCTTTCTTATAATTTTCCAGAGTTGCGACCTAAAGGCCTACTCTACTTAAAAAGTCGCTTAAAAGTTGACAGCGTCGATTTCATTTCACCGGGTTTTTATTCCACATGGCTCAGTCTTTTTCCGCAGCGCGGAAATCGTCGCACAAAGCACTAACTCTTAAGCTCCATCGACGACCCCTATGAGTCTATGAACCCCTATGAACCGAAGGACGTGACCCGGAATTGAACCCACAACCTTCGGAGCCCGAGTCAGACGGCTTGACCGCGGCCTACTCTAGGCGATGTCCAACTGCAGCGAGATGTCGCCTCTCAATCAATCAATCAATCAATCAATCAATCAATCAGGTGCCGTCTCCACAATGAAGGTTGGCTGCAATGGATGTCGCCTCTAGATGCCATCCAAAGTAACAGACAGTACACGCCCGTGTGTTTTCTTTCCTAACCATTTACCAGGGCGGCGTCCTTACAGTCTACTGCTTGCGATTTCCACCTGCCATGGGATTTTTAACATGCATAATTTGCACACGGGGCCTCTTGTTTTTCGCCAGTATCAGAGACAATTAGTTATCCTATCTCACTACCCAATAAACCATTAGCTATCTGTGGTTCTTGGGAAAATTCCATCCCCCATACCGAGACTGAACCCGTTACGTTCTGAACAGTAGCGGACTCCCAAACTTCTCAACCACCAACCGTATTACAAGATGACACAGTGACACACATTCAAAATATACTCGGGTCAAGTTGCTCCGGCAGTAAATCAATCTCCCCCCCCCCGCCCCACCCTTCCCCTGGTCGCCTGCCTCTCCATTCACCTCCATCTTTACGCAATTAATTACGAGGAACTTGAAAGTACAAACTCTAACCTTGATTCCAAGTTAAGAACTCTCCCCCCGACTCTTGGATCAAATTAACGCCTCCTGTGGGGTTTCTCAGTGGATTGCCAGAGAAGATACCGCGCTCATCAATATTACAAGCCAAACTGTAAGCCCTAGCTAGGCTAAACCTGGGGAAGTTTTACTTCCTTTAGCCAAACAGGCCTCTGGTAGGCTACCAAATTAAAAAGTAAATTCAGCCGGGGGGAAGGGGGAAACAGCCACTTTTAACGGTCCAGTTGTTTGAGAAAGACGGGAATAGATTGTGTGATAATGTCAGAAACATTGTCAGCCCGGCCTGGCATTGAGCGTGTTGTAGATAATGAGAACAGTCGAAACTGATAATCTCAAAGAGGATCTGATAAACAGCAAGTCCGTATTAAGGTACTGCTATAATTAATCTTTGTCCTAACACACTCAGATACCAAGCGAACACAGAAAGCGTGTTGGATTGTCCGCTCTGATTTGAGGGAAAGATGTTAATGCCAGAAATGCGAACCGGTTGGGAAATGTGTAAATCACAGCAGATCGCGTAATATGAGTATGAATTTGCGCATAGACGGATCGCAAATCACAACGGATAGACATATACAGGTGTATCAATATAGTGGCTGCCTTTGAAGACTTAGAAATCACACAAGAAATAAATTCTCCTGTATTGATTGGAACTCAATGAGGGCAAAGAAATTAAATAGAAGTGAGAGCTTGCATTAGACAATAAAAACACACAAATTGTGGCACACGGGGACTCGAAAGGAAACATGATTAATATTGAAAACAATGTTTTACTGTTGTGAATTTGAATAACGAAGACTCAAACAATAGATTGCACGATTTATTGCCTGTCATATTTCGTTGCATCTCGTCAGGCACGTACTGTAGACATCACACAACAAACTAAAGTAATTAGATCAATCCTTCAAGCTGGAACGTGATTAAAAGTCAATGTTAAGAATTGTATATACCCATCTTTCGTGCCTCTTTTTACAAAATAGTGCATCTCTATTTTAAGACTTTGCTATCAACCCCAGGTTTATTTTTCAGGCAATATTATGTCTAGTAGATTGCCATTGATTTCTGAACGGGAAGTCAACGTTTACGAGATAATAATAGAAGGGAAACTTTGAACCAAGATGATAAATTTAAATGCACAGGGGCAATTATAACATCAATTAGAATTTGCACAACAGAGATAAGAACGGAATAGGGCAAACAAAAGCTGTATTTCAGAAAATGAAAAGTATGTTATGCAATAAGATACTATCACTGAATGTAAGACAGAGAGTGCTGAAATGTTGCATGTAATCTGTTTTGCTGTATGGAAGTAAATTATGGAATGTGAATGAACAAATTAGGAAGAACTTGGAAGCAACAGAGATGTGGTTGCTGAGACGAATGTTACGAATACCTTGGACAACAAGAGTAACTAACAACGATTGCATGGACGTGGTCAATACAAGTAGAATATTATGTACGACTTTAAGAACAAGATAACATATCACTACACACATTCCTATATGTGCTTCGTCCTCATCTATACAATATCTTTGTGACTCAATGAGTATGTTCAGGGGGATAGAGATGGGGTGGATCCGAAGAGAGTAGCTGCTGTCTTTGGACCGGTCTCGGCTGGCAAAGATTAGTTTCATCTTCGTGCCAGGACATGCGGGTGTACAAGGGAATAAACAGGCTGAGAGGCTTGCAGGTAGGACTACTCTGGAAGGCGGACGAGCCATGGACCAGGCAGACATTCTGAATTCTCTACGAGAAGTAAGTCGTTCGTGAGAACCAAGCGACAACTGGGAATCTACAACCATGGTCAGACTGCGAGAACATCAAGTTAAAAGAGGGGTGGCCAAACAAGAAAATTACGCCGGAAGCTAAAGAAGAGTAATAAACCAACACAAAACTGGTGTTGTGAGCCGCTACACGGGGAGGAGGAGATCCGAGCACTTATGGACTGAATGGTTCGATGTGCAACGAGGATGATATGTCGACTAACTAACTAACTAACTATACACATATGGGTTGAGTTGTGTTGAGTTAAGAACCGACATCACAGCACTACAGACATTCCCATACGTGTTCCGTCCTCATCTATATAAACATGGGTCGAGTGCTGCATGCCTTATGCGCCCTAAGGTGTTTCAAAGGGTTCTTTACTACTTTACTTAGTTTTAGTTTAGTTTAGTTTAGTTTAGTTTAGTTTAGTTTAGTTTAGGATCAACAAGAGTGTAACCCCTAAGTGCTCCGTTCTACTTCTAACTCAAGCCTGAGTCCTGAGAATTTCTGCCTAGTGCCCCGGCGAGGATCCTGAAATACTTTGGGTAGATCTTTAACTCGAAATTTTGCCCGGGCAGCGCCGTTAGGCTACTATTTTTCGATTTCCAACTGCCAAGGGATTTTTTACGTGCGCAACAATACACACGGGCTTCCGATCTCACAACCCAGCGACCAGGGGAAAGTTTATTACTAGATGTCCACGTGAAAAAATCCCGGCCCTCACCGGGGCTTGAACGCAGGACACCCAGCACTCGAGGCGGACACCACACCTAGAGACCACTCAGCCCACTACTACTACTACTTTAATTACCGTAGGTTGATAGATTCATCGGCGCTTTAGAGGTGACGTGGTCAATGTCACGCCGCCGCTTTTACTTCCGAAGAAATTACTTGGTACCCATTTCCAAACAGACACATACCCTCGCTTTCAAATAGGTTGTATGGCTAGGAGAGCTAGCAATAGATGTTCTTCTCTACTTATCACCACGTGCCATGTCTAAACGCGTGGACGGTCATGGTTCGCATCTCATTTGATCACCAGAGTCGTGGATCCAGTCTGTGTTCTTGTTTCGACCATACCCCGTGGTCAAGCCATCAAGATATTTAGTTATCTGATCTCCCATTGCTCTTTTCCCATCAAGTTTGCTAGTTGTCACTAAGTTTTCCATTTTATTTTTCCTCATAACGCTCCCTAAATTCATGAGTACGTCTATTTTCTCTAATCAATTTACGGCTTTCATTTGTTTATTGTAGGACTTTCTCATTCATGACTAATTCATGATTCGCCATTTCATAATTCACTTGTTATGCAGTTACTTTTAAAACGCTCCATAAATTAGCATTTATTCGTACAAGCACGGTAGATACGCCTTTATTCTGGTAGATACGGTAGTTAAAACTGCTTAATTGCCACGAAAGCGTGTCGTAAAATTCATAAACGATGATGTACATTTTCTTTGTGAAAATTCTCGGTGCGGGAGATGCACATCTTAAATAAAATCCTTTAAATTGTATACATAAATAATGTTTTATGTTATTAAATATGCAAAGTAGGTTCACGTTTGATCTCTGAGTAGTTAGGCGGCAGACCAGGTGCGACCACATCATTAAAATCATAACTCAGTGGTTCTCAGCCGGTGGGGAATTCCCCTCCCTCCCCCAGAGGGGAATTTTAGGGTTTCGGGAGGGGGGGGGGGGGTTAAGATTATTTCAAGATCGCGTTAATACAAGAACCGATTACTTGATATTGTTTTTCCCTCCATACTTTACGGTTCTGTACTTCTCATCCTTCTTAAATTCGTTTTATAACGTAGACCAGCAAATCACGTTTTATGTAGACGTCTAGACTTGTTCTAGTTTGTGTTATTAAATGTACCTTCCATTTTTACGTATACTATATACCGGGGGGGGGGGATTTATAGGTAGGAAATACGAACCGGGGTGGGGGAGGGGAGGTGACATTCTAAACATATGGTGAAGGGGTGCATGGGCCAAAAAAGATTGAGAACTACTGCCATAACTGATTGGAGGTTTGGTTATGATAGAGTTGGGAGGGGAGGAGCGAAAGGAGGGGGGGGGGGGCAAGTGGGCGTTGTACGATGTTAATAACCAAAGACGTTGAGAAAAGATAACATTACTTTCCCACCATTTGTGCGCGCATGCGGATTTGTAAGAAATTGGTTGGTGGGTGATAAGGGTAAAAGCTCTGCATATTCATAGGGCCGGGTCGCATCTCTGATATGTTTCCGTTAGTAGTCAGACATTCGGCTTGGCCACAGTACGGACAGTCTTCTTCTTATAGTCCATGCCGTGTGGCGTTGGTGATATACCTGCCCATATCCTTCTGTGTCGTGTACTGCCAATGTTCTTATAGTCCATGCATGATAAATGTGTGTATTTAAATGATAAATATGTGTACTTAATTGATAAATATGTTTATATAGATGATACAAAGCCTAGTGGAACAAGTACACAGTGCAGAATGTGGCTTAGATATTAACACCCTAATAACAAAAACTATGATAATTAGCAGTGAAAAGGAAAGGTCATCAATGAAAATCACAGTAAACTGGGAGATACTAGAACAAGTAACAAGTTTCTCTTATCTTGGACATATAATAACAGATGACGGCAGAAGTGAAGTAGAAATCAAAAAGAGAATAGGAATGGCCAAAAATGCTTTCAACAGCATAAAATCAGTGTTAACATCTAGAGAGATTAACAACGCATTAAAAATGAGAATTGTCAACACTATTGTATGGCGCGGAAGCCTGGATATTGAACAAGTAACTAGAAAGTCGAAGAGGCCCTGGAGATGTGGATATACAGAAGAATAGATCGTATTTCATGGTAACAAAAACAATCAAATACAGAGGTTCTAGAAAAACTGGGAATGAAAAGAGGGTTGAAGGAAGAAATAAAATAGAGGCAAGTGAAATATTTCGGTCACGTTAAAAGACATAACACTCATAAAAACCATACTGGAGGGTAAGGCTGAGGGCAAGCGAGCAAGAGGTAGACAACGATACAAGTGGGAATATAACATCAAGAGATGGACGAGCAGCAATCTGACAGAATGTTCAGCCGGGGCAAGAGACAGACAGTGTTGGTGGTCCATTGTAGCCAACCTTCATTGAGGAGATGGCACCTGATTAATCGATATAAATGATAAATATATGTATTAAAATGATAAATATAGGTGTGCAGGTCAGCATGGCCGAATGGATAAGAACGCGTGTTCTAAAACATCCGGTGTGCTGATGCCGAGGTAAGGGATTCAACCCCTACACCGGACAGTTGGGACTTAAATGTGTACCTGTCGTCCTTAACTTGGGGACGTTAATTACAAGTACCTCTGAAGTCGGAGTGGGTTCGCTTGATGGCGAGGGACACTGGTAATAGGGAAAGCTAATCCCCACGCAAAATTCAATCAGGCACTATTGAAAGTAGTGTGTATGGACTATGCTTAACACAGGTTGATTTATCATTTTCTTAGGTGCATATATCACTAGCGTAGATAAACGATTAATTTTTCGAGATGTACATTTATCATTTAATGCTTTCAATCTCGGACAATTGGATGAAACACACATAGATAGCGGCGAACTTTTCGGCAGAAATCTTTATCAACGGGACAACGCGAACAAAACGGTAGGCAAAAGGCAGGCAGGCAGGCAGGCAGACAGACAGACAGACAGACAGACGGAAGGATGGGTGGATGAATGGATAGATGGATGGATGGATGGATGGATGGACGGATGGATAAGATAGTCAGACTGACAGACTGACAGACTGACCATGTCATCAATGTATGTATGGATGGATGGATGGATGGATAGATGGATGGATGGATCGATGGATCGATCAATTGACAGACAGACAGACATACAGACAGACAGACAGGCAGGCAGGCAGGCAGGCATGTAGATAGAAGAAGAAGAAGAAGAAGAAGAAGAAGAAGAAGAAGAAGAAGAAGAAGAAGAAGAAGAAGAAGAAGAAGAAGAAGAAGAAGAAGAAGAAGAAGAAGAAGAAGAAGGAGGAGGAGGAGGAGGAGGAGGAGGGGGAGGAGGAGGAGGAGAAGTTTATTCACATTAAGAATTTCACATTTTGACCACATTCGGCTAGTTCTCTCTCTCTCTCTCTCTCTCTCTCTCTCTCTCTCTCTCTCTCTCTCTCTCTCTCTCTCTCTCTCTCCCTCTCCCTCTCTCTCTCTCTCTGCTCCTCCATCCTCTCCCTAACCCACCTCAACTCGTTCCTCCTTGAGGTCCACTTTGTTGGCCAACTCCTCCCTCATCATAACATCCGGATAGTGTGTTTTCTGAAACGTCTCCTCCAGTCGTTCAAGCTGCTCCTCCGTGAAGATTGTGCGGTGACGGCGCTTCCTCTTCTGACTCCCCGCCCTGGCCAAGTCGACTGGACTGAGGAGGCCGGAGAAAGGGTGATGATAAGCACCTAGAGTGAGAATTTTGGGATAAAATAGATGAAGTTACATAGTCGCTAAATTAAACGGCCAGGATTAAATGATCTGTTTATAGTTTCAGAGTATTTCCGGATTAAGAGTTAAAAACTGACAATTTTTCGTTTTGTTATGTTTTTGTTGTTATTATTATTATTGTTGTTCTTGTTGTTGATGCTGCTGCTGCTGTTGCTGCTGTTGTTGTTTTACTTTTTTCATCTAGAAATAACTTTGGACAGTTATCAGTGTTGATAATTATGAAGCCAAGTGTGACATCGTCTACCACTTCATTGTTGATTGTGATTCTTTTGTTGATATGTTACCACCAAGTATAAAAAGATGTCATTTGCAACCAGAAAAAGAGTCTTGAACTGCTACATTCAACCTGTACGTTTGAATGGATGTGAAGCGTGGACAATGAGCTGACAAACATTTGATGGCTTTGGAAATGTGGTTTCTGAGGAAAATGTAAAAAATACCCTGGACAGACAGAAAAACCAATGAACAAGTCCTTCAAGAAACAAATGAAGATCGTAAACTGATTAGAGACATTAGACGTAGACAGTCAAAATTTTTTGAGCATGTTATGAGAAGAAATGGATTGGAGAACTTGGTGACGACTGGCAAGATAGAAGGGAAGAGACCAAGGGTAAGACAGAGAAGTAAATACCTGGATGACTTGGCCACGTGGTATGGTCGAGACAAGAACACGGAGCTGATCCACGACTCTGGTGATCGAGTGAGATGGCGAAACATGACCGCCCATGCTTATCAGCATGGCACATGATGATGATTATCAACTAGTAGCTGGATCTTTGCAGGCCGAGTCTGTGATGACGGTACGCGGAAAAGCCTCTCTATCTCCTGCCATGTCCCCCGCCTCATGACGGTACGCGGAAAAGCCTTTCTATCTCCTGTCATGTCCCCCGCCTCATGACGGTACGCGGAAAAGCCTCTCTATCTCCTGCAATGTCCCCCGCCTCATGGCGATACGCGGAACTTCTTCTTCTTCTGCTGCGTTCATCCGGAGTTTTTTTTTTTTTTTTCGGACGTGATTGCGTTGTGCCTGTTTACAGCAGAGCTGCATTTTTGCGCCGTTAGGCTGACACATCCGACTTCTGCGGGCATTTGTTGACCGGAGTAACCTTCCCGGGGTACACAGAACAGCCTCTCTATCTCTTGCCATGTCCCTCGCCTCATGGCGGTACGCCGGAAAG
Organism: Cepaea hortensis; assembly: GCA_963921405.1. NCBI lineage: Eukaryota > Metazoa > Mollusca > Gastropoda > Stylommatophora > Helicidae > Cepaea > Cepaea hortensis. The sequence continues at coordinate 94,326,336 of OY992894.1, forward strand.
CTTCTCTTATCTCCTGCCATGTCCCCCGCCTCATAACGGTACGCGGAAAAGCCCCTATGTCTCCTGCCATGTCCCATGCCTCATACCCCAGGTGTCGGCAAGATCACGTGTCCATCTTCGACCCCTGCTTCTGCTCCCAAGAACCACGCCTTCCATCACACCCCCCCCCCCCCCGAGCTTCTTGACGTTTAACATGGCTAAAGTATTTTCTTTCTTTCTTTCTTTCTTTAATTTTTTCTTTCTTTTTTTCTGTCTGTCTGTCTGTCTGTCTATCCTTCTGTCCGTCTGTCCCTCTGCCTGCCTGCCTGCCCGTCCGTCTGTCCCTCTGCCTGCCTGCCTGCCTGCCTGCCCGTCTGTCTGTCTGTCTGTCTGTCTGTCTTCCGAATTTAAGACTGGCCTGTGTAGTCATTGCTTCAGTTCGATCATTCGTTGTTGTTGTTATTGTTGTTGTTTGTTGTTTGTTGATGTTGTTGTTGTTGTTGTTGTTGTTGTTGTTGTTGTTGTTCTTCTTCTTCTTCTTCTTCTTCTTCTTCTTCTTCTTCTTCTTCTTCTTCTTCTTCTTCTTCTTATTATTATTATTATTATTATTATTATTATTATTATTATTCATTTCCCTTGGGAGAGGAGTCAGTCAGATCTAGTGAAGCGTCTGGAAGGTCGGTGTCCCCTCCGTGGGGCACTAATTAGTGTCGGGTGCGCTTCCTCTAGACAAATTCCACCCAGGGTAGCAGCCACCGTGGGTAGGATTTCTTCCTTACAACTTTTCCACAATGCTCTCCCATGATTTTTAACATGTGCAGTTTGTACACGGGACCTCCAGATTTTCGCCCTTATTCGTGAAGGGTAGGTATCCAACTTCCCCTGAGAGATCAGGGGTAGTGTGATATCATTAGACACCAGCGGTTCTTGGAGAAATTCCCACCGCTAGATTGGGATCGAACCCGGGATCTTCAGAGCTTGAGGCGTACATCGTAACCTCTCAGCCACTTGCACCATTGATTAAGGAAAGATGAGTGATTGGAAGGGTCGAATGTGAGACGGGCCTGCGTGCCCAATTTGTGACCCTTCTAAAATAAAGTTGATTTGATTTGATTTTTCTCCCAAGGAGAATCTTAGAACAGTGCACGAACATATTTGTACCGGATGAGATCTGAAAATGGTGTATCCAAACATAACCATCATCACCAGTATCATTGCTGCATTTGTACCGCTACTGGGGTCCGCGGGCAGGCTTTCCACGCCGAGGAATACAGAGGGCTTGCCCGAGCAGTCGCCAAGCCGTGTGCAGGGTAGAATTGATAATGCACTTCCGACAGTCAAAAACTCCAGGTTGTACCGAGGATGGAACCCACGCCCCTCGATGTCTCGGCAGACATCTGATCGCTTTTAAAAATATTGCCTCCTTTGCAGGACTTTTCCTTCAACCGCAGATTGTGTTTCCGGTAATTGTACGTTCAGTAGTTTGCCATTGCTTTCTGAACGAGAAGTCAACGTTTAAATGCAACTTAATGTCGGAGTAGGGGTTAACATTTAGTTAGCAGAATTAAATATGCTAGAAATGTTACTGTTAAACGAGTCAGGCTTTCAAAAACAGGAGGCGGACGTCTTAACTTGTATGCCACTCCGTCAATTTAATTGCATTTGTTTGATTGTGTTGTTTGGGCCATGTGCTAATGCTGATGATGATGATGAGGAGGAGGAGCATGATGATGATGATGATGGTGATTATATGCTTGATTGTGCTGTTAGACATACTCCGACGACAACCACGACGACGGCGATGCTGAGGATGTTTCATTGTGTTTTGTTGGTCATAAGCTAGTGTTGATTATAATGATTGTATGTTTCCTTGTGTTTTGTGCGTCATACGCTAATGTTGGTGATGATTGTATGTTTCCTTGTGTTTTGTGGGTCATACGCTAATGTTGATGATGATTGTATGTTTCCTTGTGTTTTGTGGGTCATACGCTAATGTTGATGATGATTGTATGTTTCCTTGTGTTTTGTGGGTCATACGCTAATGTTGATGATGATTGTATGTTTCCTTGTGTTTTGTGGGTCATACGCTAATGTTGATGATGATTGTATGTTTCCTTGTGTTTTGTGGGTCATACGCTAATGTTGATGATGATTGTATGTTTCCTTGTGTTTTGTGGGTCATACGCTAATGTTGATGATGATTGTATGTTTCCTTGTGTTTTGTGGGTCATACGCTAATGTTGATAATGATCTTAAGTCTGACTGTGTTGTGTGGGCCCTGCACTAATGATAATGATCATATATTTCGTTGTGTTACGAGTGTCATGCGCTGATGATGATGATGATGATGATGATGATGATGATGATGATGATGAATATGATGATGATGATGATGATGAATATGATGATGAATATGATGATGATATATCTAAACTTTCTACATTTCTCAGTCCTACCTTTTGTCGAAACCCATTCTGTAAAACGTCCTCGGTAAGGTGTGAATTTTTTCTGTCGGAGGCAAAAAGAAAATCCTAACCTGCACAGTTCGCGGCGACTGCACTAGCCAGGCGGCCTTAATTCCTCACGCTCAAAGACCCCTCTGCCATACACCGCAAGGTACTATATTGGCAGTAAATGACAGTTGTGACAGTGACTCTAAAACATTTCTTCTTTTAAAATGCTACCCTTTAAAAAACTTACCTAGCAGTTCATGATGAGAAGCGTGCAGAGCTGGGTAGTGAAAATACGGAGACGGCCGGTGGTTTGTCTGGAAGCACGTTGGCCCTGGACGGTTGAGAATACTGTCTATACTGAACGCATTTCCGGCGACTGTGCTTGGTGCCAAGATGGAGGAGAATGTCGACTGGCAAGATTTGATGTGTTCTGCCGTCAAGGCCGCGGAGAACCCACCTAACCCACTGTAAAGATACGTCAGTGGGTGTAAGTGCGACGCAAAAGCCAGACTATCCACCACGCGAGCTGTAGCGTGGAAAGGTGAAGGTCGAGGAACAGATTCGGACGCCATTTTGAGTTTGAGTTCTTCTTGAAGGCGTTCGTTGTAAACCAGAGGAGGCACTCTCGGGGTCAATTCTTTCTCCTGGGATCGAAGCATGTTGGTCATCGTACTCCGATTAACTGATTAATTAGTATGGATATTGACTTTACACGCCAATCAAATTGATCTTTTCCGTGACCTCAGAAAGGAAATAGTAAATTAAGTCCAATAGCTAGTGACCAAGATGTATAACTTCGTGTTCCCAATGGCATCCGACTTACTCCAGCAGCTCGCAGACGCAGAGTAACAGAATTGTCGTTGTTTTTATTGCCATAGATTCATCTTTCTGTCATTTGCAGTTCTTCCCTATCAGAAAGAAACAGTACAAGTTACAAAAGTTAATAACAGTATTAATATACAAAATACTATAATGCTTCTTCTTCTTCTTCTTCTTCTTCTTCTTCTTCTTCTTCTTCTTCTTCTTCTTCTTCTTCTTCTTCTTCTTCTTCTTCTTCTTCTTCTTCTTCTTCTTCTTCTTCTTCTTCTTCTTCTTCTTCATGGACAAGTGGTTGCGCCGGCTGGCTCGTGCTCCAAAGGTTGTGGTTTCGATTCCTGCCTATGTCGTTCGCTTCACGGGTGCGATTTTATCGAAGACTCCTGGGGGTCGTCACTGGAGCTACAGAGTTCTGCGACGCTTTCGGCGGGCCGCCCTGCGGTAAGAGACTGAGCCGTGTGGGGTAGTACCCGGTGCAATGAAGTCTTGCCTTTTATGCCCTTTTTATACACACAACATATTTCATTGTTCTCATTTTAGGGCGTCTGAATAACCAATCTTTTACCAAATTGATTTGTTTTATGCTACATTTCTTTGTTCTCCTGTCCATCCAATGAATTGTTAATACTATTCTCATCTTCAAATACCATGCTGATAAGCGTGGGCGATGATGGTTCCCCACCTTACAGGGTCACCAGAGTCCCGGGTCGGGTCATGTGCTGTTTTCTCCATTATGTCATGCCATCTAGATGTTTATCGCCCTGTCTTTCCTTTGCTCTTTTCTCATCAATCTTGCCAGTTGTCACTACTCTTCTGCAACGCGAATATTAAAGGGTGGATATGTGCTAATTAGGTATGTGCTTTTTATATGTCCTTTTTTAAGTTTGCGCTTTTTAGTTAATTTGTGAAAATATCCAAGTTTCACGGCCTTATATTCATCTCATCTCATCTCATCATGTTCCTCTTGTACCTTGCGGTGTCGAGGTGAAGTATAAACAGCGGCAGAATGCTCCTTTATGAGCTTCATATGTCGATATTCCCTTGGACTCTGTTATTCCCTCTGCCCATGGTTAAAATTGTCGTCCTCCTCTTCTGGTTCCATTTGGTATGTACATGATTGCTTCTCGTGCCGTAAGTTACCAGAGGAAATGTGAATACATTTTGTATTCTAACTTCTGTTGCTCTGTTTGTGCCACTTCATGGAGGTTTCAATTTCCTCAAGTTTTTTTCCCAGCAATCTTTGTTTTTCTTGTAATTCCTCCAGTAACACTTTCACCATCTGTCGGCACAGATCCTAGATATTCAAAACTGTTCATGTTTTTTCACTGTCTTTTTTCACTGTGTTTCTTCACTGTCTTTCTTCACTGTCTTTCTTCACTGTCTTTCTTCACTGTCTTTCTTCACTGTCTTTCTTCACTTCTTTCCCTTGATAAATATAACTATAATATTCCTTGTCCATTACTCCTAGCCCGTTCAACCTCAGAAGAGATGTTATATTAGGGTCCATCCCTAGCTCAGGTTAATATTCCCTGTGACCGAGCCAACCACAAATAGAATATTAATTTGAAGGTGATTGTTGTCCAAAGAAGATTATATAATAATGATTGGTTTATCAGTTAATATTATTGTTGTTTCTGCTTCGAGACATAAATTTGGTGTACACATTATTCTTGCCCTGACTTTTTTTTATTTCTCAATTTCCATTTGTGCTATTAATAATAATACAGTGACGTCAGTGTACTAATGATTGGGTATGCCTGTGTCCTCTGTTACAAATGGAAAAGTTTCTGGTCAATATTTTCTCTAACATCTCTCTTGATGTTTTCAGTATTTATGAAAGGGCACAAAATGCAGCTCTGTCTGACTCCTTGTTCGTTCTACATAATCTGTTGTATCATCACATATTCTCACGGCTGCCGTTTGTTCCTGTAGAGTGTTGTTATCATATGTATTAGGTGTAATTGGAAACCCATATATTTCAAAATCTTCCATAATGCTTTTAAGTAATCTATACAGCATCCCATCATCATCTCATCTCATCATGTTCCTCTTGTACCTTGCGGTGTCGAGGTGAAGTATAAACATCGTGAGAGTGCCCGATTATGGGCTTCATATATCGATATTCCCATGGACTCTGCTATTCCCTCCGTCCAACGTTTACGTAATCTATACAGCAAGAGATCATATCTATATTGTACCCTCCACTTTTTTTTCCTTACGAGGAGGCTTGAAATGAAAACCTTAAAAGTGGGATAGGCACTACAATAACCAAACAATTGTCTTGTAACCTGTCAATATTGTTGTTAATGATGTCAAGTGTGTTAAGCACATTACATCATGGTGCAGAAGAACACAGTGACGTCATATGGACAGTTTACAGATGGCCGCCCCTCTTCTGACATGTACCAAAGAGGGTCAGCGTTCTTTTATCCGTGTTTTGATCAGTGAAGGGATGAAACCTGTAGAAATTCATCGGCGATGCATGCCTGTCAGACAGCAAGTGTATAAGTGGAGTAGGAAGTTTCAAACGGCGTGACTTCTGTGACAGACTGTTCACGAACGTGTCGGGCACACCGAGGAGTGACCCCTGAGTGGTTACATACGCGACCAAGGGAATGTTTGTCTACAAGAACCCAAGCATTATAACGGCGCTGGAAGACTTGCATTGAACGCAGTGGTGACTACATCGAGGGGGAAAACAATGATGCATTTGTTCTTTAATATAGTCACACACACACACACACATACATCCACACACTTCTACACACACACTTCTACACACACACTTCTACACACACATACATCAACACACGCGCACACACACACACACTTCTACACACACACACACGCACGCACACACACACATCCACACACATATCCACACACACACACACACACACACACACACACACACACACACACACCCACACACACCCACACACACACACACACATTTTGGTTGTCATTTTCGAAGCCCTATCGTATTATTGTCATTATATTAAATATGTTGTCAGTTGTATCTCCATTTGTCTATGTTCATGTTTGCTTCTATTGTCACAAGCAATCTTCCCCTTTTATTCATAACAACATATTCCCTTAGTGAATCTAAGCACAGACGCCACACACAGTATGTTGTACGATTTATTGCCTGGCATATTTCGCTGTGTACCTGACGAGATGCAGCGAAATACGCCAGGCAATAAATCGTGCAACATATTGTGTGTGACGTCTGTGTTTATACTTCCCTTTATTATTTTAACCGGCTCCGTGGCGATGGGGTTACGAATGTAGTTCGTAATCCCGCATACCGAGTTCGAAATACATCAGCGGGCGATTTGGCAGCAGAGCGCCTTGTGTTGGTGTTTTATTAAATGGTTTGGGTGCCGGTTGTTCATAAAACAATGGGAAACTACTTAACGTAAACTTCCCAGGAATCGCGAATGGTAAAAAAAAAATGCTGGGGTTGACTGCTACGTCCTGTAAAGGATATGCAACTAACATTTTTGTTTTATTATTATTTTAAATAAAATTGTGCTCACTTGTCGTCTCAAGGCAAGTGTACTGTGATTGGTATATAAATTCACGTCTCCCCATTTGGAACTGTCATTGACCAATTACAGTAGACGGGTTTATCATCATCATCATCATCATCATCATCATCATCATCATCATCATCATCATCATCATCATCATCATCATCATCATCATCATGTGCCATACCGGTAAGCGTGGGCGGTCATGTTTTGCCATCTCACTCGATCACCAGAGTCGTGGATCAGCTCTGTGTTCTTGTCTAGACCATGCCACGTGGCCAAGCCATCCAGGTATTTACTTCTCTGCTCTCCCCTTGCTCTCTTCACCTCGATTTTGCCAGTTGTCACCAAGTTCTCTAATTTATTTCTTCTCATAACATGTCCAAAAAATTGTGTCTGTCTACGTTTAATTTCTCTAATCAGTTTACGGTTTACAGTAGACGGGGAACGGGATGGCCTAGTGACTAGCACGTTGGCCTGCTCGTGTGTTCGAATCCTCCTTGATGCGAGGATTTTGTTTTAAATTTCCTCAGCGCCTGTGTGTACCAAGAGATTTACTGCAAAGTAAAAGAGCCCATAGTTATACTGACAAGTTCCCAACTGAGTGCCCATTGGACAAAAATATGATGTCAGTGGTGTAAGGTAAAGAGAGAGGGATAGCTCCTCGCTGTGAGTGACAGCCATATTCTAAAGGATAGACCAGGATCCTATTTGGTTCCCATCTCTTTACCTAGCTCATCTATGGCTCCACGAATACCGCTTGTGTACGGCGGTGGCCATACCACGGGCAACAGTCTTGGCTGACTGGCTAAACTACATGAGTGAGGTAGGGGTAATATCCTACTAAGGGAATGTCCATCCCTAGTACGCAAAAGATTGAGACGGCGAACAATGCGGATGAATCTAGATAGATCAACGGCTTCGAAAACGAAACAGCAGAGTGTGTGGCACACATGAGGCGTGTTCAGGACACGATAGTGAACATGGCTGGCCATTGTGGAAGAGAATGGGACCTCACCTCGTAGTATCCCAAAGACAGCAATGAGACTACAACAAAAAGAAAGAAACATGCAGTGTTGGAGATCCAATGCAGCCAACCTTCATTGTGGAGACGGCGCCTGATTGATTGATTGTGAGGTCACTAAGGCAGTTAGTAAGTAAATAAACACACACGTATTGCTTGGCGATCATAGAAGTAAGGGAAATAATTGTCTATTGCGGCCTCTAGTCTCTAATTCCCCCCCCCCCCCCCCCCCCCCCCATCTATGAATGCCAAATATAGGGTGTAGTTTTAATGAATGTGCAGTGTTTGAAAATATTACCGGTCCAAGTTTTGTTTTCACCCTCTGTAAAGTTCATGCAACATAATAGGTAAATACAAAACTTGGACCGGCAATATTTTCAAACACCGTACAGTTATTAAAAATACACCCCATATTAAGTGTTTATGAATCAATATATCTGTCAACGCCTTTACCTTCCAGCGTATGTCCTTGGAGTCGTTTGGGCTGGATCGGCTTGAGAGTTCAAGTCAGTTTACGATACATCTCTGTCTGGATAGAGGTTTGAACATATGACAGCCGCGCTGTCAGGCAAGATTATTATCCATGCGATTCAGTGGCTCTCTTTGAATGTTTTTTAAACGGTAGTTGTATATCCTTGCAGGACGTCGCAAGCAACCGCGGCATGCTTTGGATGGTTGGGATGTTCTGGACAATTTTACGTTCAGTAGGTTGCCATTGCAAAAATCAGCCCAGTGTACTTGAAATAGTAGCACCAGTATGTACTACGCTTGAGTACAAATTGAACGAACGACCAAAACAAATTACAGCCCAAAGAAATAATCTATTATGAAGGTAATAAATGACTACATGTTACCAGAATAAATTAAGAATGTGTACGTGTTGGTGTAACGGTTACGGAGTTCTGCTGACATCAGAATATAACAACTTTGGTCTTCACATATATTAGACAGAATAATATAACAAATAACGCATTGCGTTAAAGTGTCTATTGATTGTAATACTGATTGTAATACTCTGTAGACAATAATGATAATAATAATAACGAAATATACTGTATGAAAACTTTACTAGTGGAGTCTCTGTGGCGAAGTGGTCAAGCCGTTTGACTCGTGCCCCGAAGGTTGTGGGTTCGATTCCGGGCCGCACCCTTCGGTTTACGAGTTAAATGTTTCGGAGACTCCTGTGGGTCGTCGCTAAAAGCTACGGAGTTCGTGCTTTGTGCGACGCTTTCCGTGCTGCGGAAAGAGACCGAGCCATATGGGATAAAACCCTGTGCAATGAAGTCGACCCTGTCGACTTTTAAGCGACTTTTTACCAGGGGAATGAATACATTACAATATCCACAATCTTCTACATTATTGACGTGACTGGTACCTTCTTGACAGAGGATAGTTTGTAAAATAAGAGTTATACCTCTCCATAACACAAAGCCTGGGCTGAGTTTAGAGACCCCATGATTTCCATGCAGCATGATCCCTCTCTCGGCCTGTCTAGTTTACTCCAGAGGAAAGGTAGCACCAATACGCCTGGAACAAGACAAGCTGCAGAAGCTGCCAGATTAGCAAAGCAATGTACTAATTGTTCGCTTGCCGGAGCTTCGATCCTAGACCAGTTGCCAACCAAGGCTCAGGGCCTGGTCTGCCCTGCCATGACATTTAGTCTTTAGGTTGCTTTTCCTAACACTAGGGTAAGGCTTGTACCCTCCTTGTTCCCTCATTCGCCTGAAACCTTTGGCACAATGTGGTGTGTCGGGTGTGGGGAGCGGCGCCCAACATTCGGCGCTAACAGAAAGCCGGTAGTACCGTCTACATTGTTATTATTATTTGTGTTATTATTATTATTATTATTAAAATTATTATTATTATTATTATTAAAATTATTATTATTATTATTATTAAAATTATTATTATTATTACAATTATTATTATTATTATTATTATTATTATTATTAGTATTATTATTATTATTATTTAATATTCATTTAGCACTAAGCTGACTGAAGTGGGCAATCATGCCTTTCCACAAGTTACGATCTCCAATGGCATGGATCAATTCGTGTGTTGACTCCCTTCCGTGCCATGACACATGTCTGTCAAGAATTTTCTCTCGTCGTCTTCCTCTATCTCTTTCCAGAAATCTTTCCACTTGTCACAACATGTTCCAGTTTTTGTCGTCTCTTAGTGTGGCCAAAATTATCGATTGCACCTTCCAGTTGGTTGTGTGTCTGAATCTCTGTCAATACATTACGATGGCACAGGTGTTGACAGACATTTCATGATTGTAACAGACACACAAAGTATGATGAGAAAGGTGAAGACAGGCATGCTTCGGGCAGAGTGGCAGGTTTCCATTTTTATTTTATTTTATTTTGTTCGCATATCTTTTACAGGACATCGCTGTCAACATCAGCATCTTTCAGCTGATTGTTGATTTTTTGGCAAGATTACGCTCAGTAGTTTACCATTGCTTTCTGAGCGACCGGCTCACATACCCCGTAAGTTACCGACGCGGAGAGAACCGCTACCAATTCTCGCGCAACGTCACGTTACTCACTAAAGTATACGGGATTACGGAGAAAGTCGTGTAACACCTCGACCAGGGAGACCGGCTGCTTCCATTCAACAATCAGAAATAGAGAGTATCTGTTAAGATTGTTTCCCCAGGACATGCTGGTGTGGTGGGAAGCGAGCAGACGGACAGATTGGCTGGGTTGCACCACATGGTGGGGTATTGGGGCATGATCAGGCAGATGTGGTCAGGGCTTTTTGGAATCTTGTGAATAGGGAGAAGGACATATAAGTCATCACAGCTTGGAGAGAGTGGTACTACCGGAAATGACCAGAGGATTTGGCCGACACTGAGGACACATAATCAGACGGCTACTTGTTTCATTAATATTGGGACTCTTCGCTGGCTGTTGAAAATGAGGAAGCAGAAAGAACACAAGAATGTTGTATACATGTGGTTGTGTCATCTATTGAATGTTGTATACATGTGGTTGTGTCATCTATTGAATGTTGTATACATGTGGTTGCGTCATCTATTGAATGTTGTATACATGTGGTTGTGTCATCTATTGAATGTTGTATACGTGTGGTTGTGTCATGTATTGAATGTTGTATACATGTGATTGCGTCAAATATTGAATGTTGTATACATGTGGTTGTCATCTATTGAATGTTGTATGCATGTGGTTGCGTCATATATTGAATGTTGTATACGTGTGATTGCGTCATCTATTGTGTCCTGTTCCCTATTCTACTCTTTGGATGTCGGCGCGACCGAAAGGGTAAGAGCACTCGATCTTAAACTTCCAGTGCGCTGCTGACAGGGTAGAGGGGGTTGGTTTCTGAAGTAGGACTTACGTGTTATCTTCTGGTTCAGAAAGCAATGGCAAACTACTGGACATACAATTGCATAGAAAATCAAGGTGGAACTATGGCGACGTTCTAATAAAGACATTTAAGTTTGTTGCATATCCTGTACAGGAAGTCGCAGTCAACCCCAGCATTTTTGACTGTTTGTGATCTCTTAGCAAGTTTACCTTCAGTAGTTTGCCATTGTTTTCTGAATGACTAGCACTCATACCATTTTATTTTTAAAAAACCAACGCCAGGTAGTCTGCTGCCAAATCACCCTCAATTGTGTTTGGAACGTGGTATGCGGTAAATTCTATTCTGCTTGTGATACATCTTCCATCTGATTTATTATTATTATTATTATTATTATTATTATTATTATTATTATTATTATTATTATTATTATTATTATTATTATTATTATTATGTGTTATTGCTATTATTGTTACTGGTGTTAACGTTATTGTATTTTATTATTATTATTGCTGTCATTTATTATATCGTTGTCCTTTATAATAATAATAATAATAATAATAATAATAATAATAATAATAATAATAATAATAATAATAATAATAATAATAATAGGAATATTTATTTCAATTACTATTATTTTTAGTCGTAAATATTATTACTATTATTATTATTATTATTATTATTATTATAATTATTATTATTTATGCTGTCGTCTTTATTATGCCGTTGCCGTCGTCCTTGACTTGGGGACGTAAACTACAAGTACCTCTGAAGTCGGAGTGGGTTCGCCTGATGGCAGGGGACACTGGTAATAGGGAAAGTTAATCAACATGCCCAATTCAGTCCCGTGCTACTAGAAGTAGTGTGTATGAACTATGCTTGAGTTCACAGCCAGCGAGCGCAACAACAACAACAACAACAACAACAACAACAACAACAACAACAACAACAACAACAAAACACTAAAAATCATCCCGTTATCATTAATAATAATAATAATAATAATAATAATAATAATAATAATTTTAATAATAATAATAATAATAATTTTAATAATAATAATAATTTTAATAATAATAATAATAATATTTACTACAATTGCTATTATGTATGAAGGGGAGGAACCTATGACAGGTCTAGCATATCCTAGACAAGACAGCTCACGAATCATGGAGGAAATTGAAGAAAAGGCGCTAGTTACAGTTACAGGAACGTCAATTGCTCCTCCCCACGACGCTTAACGGCATAAGTGGAAGAAAATAACTATTCTCTTTACTAATAGTATTAGTTTTCTAGGATGCCTGTAAAGAAGGTAGTTGGCCATTGCTTTCCTTCTGAACCACTTCAATGCTGGTCGGTGACCGTGGTCATTGTCTCTATAATGAAATACTTGTCTACCGTCGCAAACGTGAGACTTTAACCAACACACACACACACACGCCCATACACAGACACACAGAGACACACACGCACACTCACAGACACACGCGCGCACACACACAGACACACGTACACACACAAACATATGTACACGCACACAGACACAAACGCACACGCACACACAGACACACAAACAGACGCACGCGCACATACAGACACACATACAGACATACACAGACACACACACACGCGCGCGCGCGCACGCACACACACACACACACACACACACAATGTGTTAATAACTCGCGCGCTGCCACAATTCCAACAATATTATGCAATCATCTTCTGAGATTTGTCCTTGCCCTGAGGAGTAAACTGTCGAAAAATCTTCTCTCACTGTCTTCCTCTTTCTATTTTGCTGTTAATCTTTCCAGCTGTCTTATCACGCCCTACTTGTTCTCTTCTCATAATGTAACTAATTATGTCAAATATCCCTTGCTGCTGTTTATACTTAGTTGTCTTTTTGTGTTTGCTTCTTTCAAAATAATTAGATTTATTGTAAACATAAGCACCACAAACAATGTCCTCCTGGCATATTTATCACCATCATTATCTTCTTCATTATCAACATCCAATGCCTTGCCAGCTGGCGTGGGTGATCATGCCTCACCGACGGCATGGATCAATTCGTGTGTTGACTCCCTTCTGTGCCAGGACCCAAGACTATCATGAATATTATCACGCTGTCTTCCTTTATCTCTCATTCCACAAATCTTTCCGTTTGTCACAACATATTCCGTTTTTGTCTTCTCATCGTGTGGCCAAAAAAATGATGACTGCTTCTGTCTGATATAAAGATATCTTTCTGATAAGAAATCTTTCTGATATGAGGATATCTTTCTGATATGAAATCTTTCTGATATGAGGATATCTTTCTGATATGAGGATATCTTTCTGATATGAGGATATCTTTCTGATATGAAATCTTTCTGATATGAAATCTTTCTGATATGAAATCTTTCTGATATGAGGATATCTTTCTGATATGAGGATATCTTTCTGATATGAGGATATCTTTCTGATATGAAGATATCTTTATGATATCACATATGAAGTGGATAAAGAAACAATACTTCGGCCGAACCACTTACACATATAGTGACAGGTACTGTTTGGATGTGCCGCATTTGTTATCCCCACGGTCATTTCACATTTTAAACGAACGTGTCCTAATTGTATAAAAAAGTTCGTGTTAATAATCTCATTAAGTGCCGAAGGGTAATATATCGCTACATGTGACCTACCATTTGGATAGAAGGAGGATATATCGCCATACTAGGGCCATCGTGTTATTTGTTTCATTTCGTGACATATTACGCAATTGTAATGCTCAGTGAGCGGTAATTTACATTATAATACGTGGTCATGTGATTGGGCACCATGTTTGGCCCAAACTCACGTTTTGTTTAGCACTGAATCATGCCAGGCCATAAATTATGTATGGCTTATGTGTTTACATTCACTTAGGAAATACACTATTTTGATTTATATTTATCATTTTGGCTGTCCAGGGAAGTTTTTGAATTATTCTTTCAAACCATATCTTTTAATGCTTCATTGTATTTCTTTGCTTTTTATTTATTTTTTTAAATATCCATGATACACATTTATATGTTAGAACTGGTTCTATGTAACAGGAAAGATTTCTTTCTCTACCTTCTACTGGCGCCCGAGAAGAAAATGGATTGACGACATCAAAAACATTGTACAATCACATGGAATGACACTATCTAGTGCCGCCTATAGGGCGCTGGAACGCCAATTTTTCCTCCCCACGACGCTTGACGGAAAAAGTGGAAGATGATGATGGTCAATGACTAGGATTTATTACACAAAATGTTCATCGTTTTATAAAACGCTTGTCCCATTCTGTTCGGTATCTCTGTGATACATCTTCCATCTGATGCTATCTGTATGATACATCTTCCATCTGATGTTACCTCTGACATACATCTTCCATCTTATGTCATTTCTGTCATACATCAACCACCTTATGTTATCTCTGTCATAAATCTTCAATCTGATGTTATCTCTGCCTAACATCATCCATCTGATGTTATGCCTGTGACACACCTTCCAACTTATGTTATCCCTATGATACATGCTCCAACTAATGTTATCTCTATGATACATGTTCCAACTGATGTTATCTCTATGATACATGTTCCAACTGATGTTATCTCTATGATACATGCTCCAACTAATGTTATCTCTATGATAATGTTCCAACTGATGTTATCCCTATGATACATGCTCCAACTAATGTTATCTCTATGATACATGTTCCAACTGATGTTATCTCTATGATACATGTTCCAACTGATGTTATCTCTATGATACATGTTCCAACTGATGTTATCCCTATGATACATGCTCCAACTGATGTTATCTCTATGATAATGTTCCAACTGATGTTATCTCTATGATACATGCTCCAACTAATGTTATCTGTATGATACATGTTCCAACTGATGTTATCTCTATGATACATGCTCCAACTGATGTTATCTCTATGATACATGCTCCAACTGATGTTATATGTATGATACATGCTCCAACTGATGTTATCCCTATGATACATGCTCCAACTGATGTTATCTCTATGATACATGCTCCAACTGATGTTATCTCTATGATACATGCTCCAACTGATGTTATCTCTATGATACATGCTCCAACTGATGTTATCTCTATGATACATGCTCCAACTAATGTTATCTCTATGATACATGTTCCAACTGATGTTATCTCTATGATACATGCTCCAACTGATGTTATCTCTATGATACATGCTCCAACTGATGTTATCTGTATGATATGTGATACAACTGATGTTATCTCTATGATACATGCTCCAACTGATGTTATCCCTATGATACATGCTCCAACTGATGTTATCCCTATGATACATGTTCCAACTGATGTTATCTCTATGATACATGCTCCAACTGATGTTATCTCTATGATACATGTTCCAACTGATGTTATCTCTATGATACATGTTCCAATTGATGTTATCCTTGTCCCTAGATACCTGAAATGTTAAAAGTAAAGGACGACTTGAGTTGCTAACGCCACATTTGAACAGACCAATAGACACTCGGTGTCTGCTGTGGTTAATGTCTCTCCGACCGCCTACACTTCCCAGCAAATTCCTTGGTACCGATATTAATGTGGGTCGACCTAGTCGCCCAGGCTCATTTGTCATGCATCAGCGGGGTTCGAGCACAGGGCTGACGCGTGGTGTGTTAGTATATACTTTATGTTTGGTTTGAGTTCATTACGGAAATCTGGCTAGATATTTTAACCTCCGGAAGAGTTATGATGTAGGTAAGGTGTAAATATGTTGCATATAAGATGTAAATATGTTGTATATAAGGTGTAAATATGTTGCATACAAGGTGTAAATATATATATAAATAGACACTATTTATCTCAGCAATAACACATAATATAGACACTATGTATGTCAATAATAACACATAATATAGACACTATGTATCTGAATAATAACACAGAATATGGACATTGTTGTTGTTTTTCCATCAAGAATGATGATGGCCATTCATTTCATCCAGTGGGGTTGAAAGTATGGAACCCTGAATTCCAAGATGGCTGGCAAAGCCTATTTTGGCTCGAAATGTTCTTTGACAATGCGGGGAAAGAATGCTTGACTTCCAGGAGGAGGATCTCCTGCAGTAGTTTTTCTGTCCAGCCTTTTCTCCACAGCTCTTGCAGTCCTGGTTGCTTCACAAGTGACTGCACCCTTGCGCCACGAATTTCGGTCTTTGGCAGCAGTCTCCCATGCGTCATGATGAATTCCAAAAGCTTTTAGTGAGATCTTCAGTGTCTTTAAAGCGTTTCCGCTGGTCGCCTTTAGAGCGTTTACCACAACGCAGCTCGCCGTAAAAAAATTCATTTAGGGAGCCTGTCATCTGGCATGCGAGTCAAGTGACCAACCCAGCGAATCTGATTCTTCATTAGTAGAGTGTGGATACTGGGCATGGACGCTCTTTCTAGAATTTCAGCGTCTGGGATCTTGTCTGGCCATTTAATCTGCAATAGTTTCCCAAGGCAGACTGTGTGGAAGTGGTTTAATTTCCTAGCGTGTCGCTGATAAATAATCCAGGTTTCACAAGCATATAGCAGTGTGGATAATACAACTGCTTTGTAGACTTTTAGCTTTGTTTGCAGGCTTATTCCAGTTCTGTCCCATATATTCTTGTACAGTCTGCCAAAGACCGCACTGGCCTTGGAGATTCTTGCATTCACTTCGTCATCGATTGTGGCAGCTTGTGACACGGTGCTGCCAAGATAGGTGAATTTGTCCACAACACTTAGTCTATGATCATTCACTTTGATATTCGGCACAGTGTGATTATTCCCTGGAGCTGGCTGGTACATAACTACAGTCTTCTCCAAGTTGATATTGATCCCAAAGTTGGCACAGGCATGTGAGAAAGCTGTAACATTGTGTTGCATGTCTGCCTCTGAGTTGGCGTATAGAGCGCAATCATCAGCAAACAGGAGCTCTCTGAGAGTGTCGCTGGTAGTTTTGGTTTTAGCTTTCAGCCTTCTGAGATTGAATAACTTTCCATCCATACGGTAGTTGATATAGACATTATATATCCCACATATAACATTGAATATAGACACTATATATCTCAACTATAACATAGAATATTGAGACTATATATCTCATATATAGCATAGAATATTGAGACTATATATCTCATATATATCATAGAATATTGAGACTATATATCTCATATATAGCATAGAATATTGAGACTATATATCTCATATATAGCATAGAATATTGAGACTATATATCTCACTTATAACATAGAATATTGAGACTATAATTATATATCTCAACTATAACAAAGGATATTGAGACTATATATCACAACTATAACATAGGATATTGAGACTATATATCTCAACTATAACATAGAATATTGAGACTATATATCACAACTATAACATAGGATATTGAGACTATATATAACAACTATAACATAGGATATTGAGACTATATATCTCAACTATAACATAGGATATTGAGACTATATATCTCAACTATAACATAGAATATTGAGACTATATATCTCAACTATAACATAGAATATTGAGACTATATATAACAACTATAACATAGGATATTGAGACTATATATCACAACTATAACATAGAATATTGAGACTATATATCTCAACTATAACATAGAATATTGAGACTATATATCACAACTATAACATAGGATATTGAGACTATATATCTCAACTATAACATAGGATATTGAGACTATATATCACAACTATAACATAGAATATTGAGACTATATATCTCAACTATAACATAGAATATTGAGACTATATATAACAACTATAACATAGGGTATTGAGACTATATATCTCAACTATAACATAGAATATTGAGACTATATATCACAACTATAACATAGAATATTGAGACTATATATCACAACTATAACATAGAATATTGAGACTATATATAACAACTATAACATAGGATATTGAGACTATATATCTCAACTATAACATAGGATATTGAGACTATATATCACAACTATAACATAGAATATTGAGACTATATATCTCAACTATAACATAGAATATTGAGACTATATATCTCAACTATAACATAGAATATTGAGACTATATATCACAACTATAACATAGGATATTGAGACTATATATCTCAACTATAACATAGGATATTGAGACTATATATCTCACTTATAACATAGGATATAAACACTATACATCTCAACTATAACAGAGGATATAAACACTATACAGTTCAGGTATAAATTGGAATATAAAGACTGTATATTCTAAATATAACGTACAATACAGCCAATATATTTAATCAACTATAAGATACAATATAGATACTATATATATCACTATAACACATAAAATAGACAGTATATATCTAAATTATAGCACAATATATGGACGTTATATGTCTCAGTCATACTATATAATATAAACACTAAATATCTCATTTGTAGCACACAATATAGTCACTGTATATCTCAATTATATCACAAAGTATAGAAACTATATATCTAAATTATAGGACAGATTATATATCTTAATTATAACACAGGATAATGAAATAATGGTTAATTCCGAATACAAAAACTACTCACCCATATGTTGTTGTATCCGATCTGTGCCTGTCAGAAATCGTAAGTATTAGAAAACATTAAAATGTCTGGCTTCTTAACAAATGTCCAGATACCAGAATATAGGCCTGGATTGTAGCCTATTTTTCAGGCTGTGAACCACTTGACCACGATCGTAATGTTGTTGCAGTTGTTGATGATGATGTTGTAAGTAGTCCTTTGTTCTTGCAGTGGTCAGTTAGGCAAATAGTATACAATTTGCTGCAAGAATGAACATCGTTTGGTCAAATTCTTGGACATCAACCACGGAAAATGGCGAATATCTTGCCAGCCTTGGAGTGGCCTTTTGTTCCTCTAACGTTCCCCAACAGACAAGGTCTCCGTGATTGACAGGGCTAGATCTTCGGGGAATACAGTCACACGTTTCTATTGGTCCCAGCCAGGACAAACCGCCCACCCTTACAGGACATAACGGCTGACATTCAACACCGTTCTTGTGATATTTCCAATTCACGTATTGATTGACAGCTAATAAGGCGCGGCTAGCGATCAGACAACCAATAGGGTCGTGTCTTTATCGCGCGTATCGGGGTTTTGATCTAATAGCAGCAGGGCTTTTATTTTCCAAACAATTACATTTATCAAAGCAGGGTAGCTAAAATCAAATTAGTCCCACCTTGATTGACAGCCAATAAGGCGTGGCAAACGGCCAGACAGCCAACAATGTCGTTCCATTTTCGCATGTTTCGGGGTTTCGATCTAATGCCAGTGGGGCTTTTATTTTCCAAACAATTACATTTATCAAAGCAGGGTTGCTGAAATCAAATTAGTCTGACCTATACACGCGGGACGTCGAGATAGATTTTAGGTTGATTAAAGTACTTAGGACACCCCTAATACATGCATGCCAGTGTGTATGTGTTTGCGTGTGTGCGTGTGCGTAAATGCATGTGTTTGAGTGTGTGAGTGTTGAAAATGGACAGATGGAGTAGGATTGAGTATCTAGCATGGCCACTTCTATCTTACATAGGCTTACATGGATGTGTCCACGGGCAAGCTGGGTCTCAAAATATGGATTATGGGTTGCAGCAAACAAGGTACTGGATTCAGTTCCAAAGTAGGTTAAGGCCAAACATAGTTCACAATCAAATAAACAAGTTCATAAATAAAGACACAGGTATTGTTTGGCTCACAGAAGTAGAAAAAATAAGTAGGGATTAAAGGACGCGCTATATAGCATACAAATTGAAAGCTACAGTTACAGACCAGGATTCGAACCTGTCATATCCAAATGACGGCAGAGCCTAGAAGCAGGACGCATGACCAACTAGATATCCTGCAAGATGCCGTCATTAGCCAGGCCTATCAACCACGTGAACCCACAACTATGGAATATGGGTTGAATTCGGATCTAACTATTATAATATCACCATCAAATGAACAACTAGTATAATATACATTTTCATTCGCCGAGCTTCAAAATTGCGGAAGATACCACGAAACGAAACAAATAACACCATGACTCTCTAAAGGCGATATATTTTCCTTCTGTCGAAATGGGAGGTCACATTGGGGGGGGGGGGGAGAAGGGGGAGGGGGAGGGGTGGGGGGGGGGTTGGTAAACTATGAATCATTTCTCATTGTTACCCTACTATCTCACGTGTCTACGGGAGACACTTCATCAGGGGCCCACGTCATTAGAGGCACACGCCATTAGAGGCCCACTTCATTAGAGGATCACATCATTAGAGGCACACGTCATTACAGGCCCACGTCATTAGAGGCTCAAGTCATTAGAGGACACGTCTTTAGAGGCACACGTCATTACAGGCCCACGTCATTAGAGGCTCAAGTCATTAGAGGACACGTCTTTAGAGGCACACGTCATTACAGGCCCACGTCATTAGAGGCTCACTTCAGAAGAGGCCCACTTCATTAGAGGCCCACTTTATTAGAGGCCCCACTTCATTAGAGGCCCACGTCATTAGAGGCCCACGTCATTAGAGGCCCACTTCATTAGAGGCCCACGTCATTAGAGGCCCAAGTAATTAGAGGCCCACTTAATTAGAGGCCCACTTCATTAGAGGCACACTTCATTAGAGGCCCACTTCATTAGAGGCCGACGCCATTAGAGGCCCAAGTCATTAGAGGCTCAAGTCATTAGAGGCCCATGTCATTAGAGGCCCACGTCATTAGAGGCCCACTTCATTAAAAGCCCACGTCATGAGAGGCACACGTCATTACAGGCCCACGTCATTAGAAGCTCACTTCAGTAGAGGCCCACTTCATTAGAGGCCACTTCATTAGAGGCCCACGTCATTAGAGGCCCACTTCAGTAGAGGCCCACTTCAATAGAGGCCCACGTCATTAGAGGCCCAAGTCATTAGAGGCTCACTTAATTAGAGGTCCACGTCATTAGAGGCCCACTTCATTAGAGGCCCACTTCATTAGAGGCCCACGTCATTAGAGGCCCAAGTCATTAGGGGCCTACTTAATTAGAGACCCACGTCATCAGAGGCCCACGTCATTAGAGGCCCATTTCATTAGAGGCCCACGTCATTAGAGGCCCACGTCATTAGAGGCTCATGTCATAGAGGCCCATATCATTAGAGGCCCACGTCATTAGAGGCCCACGTCATTAGAGGCCCGTGTCATTAGAGGCCCGCTTCATTAGAGGCCCACTTCATTAGAGGCCCGCTTCATTAGAGGCCCACCGCATTAGAGGGTCAAGTCATTAGAGGCCCACTTCATTAGAGTATCAAATCATTAGAGGCCCACTTCATTAGAGGCCCGTGTCATTAGAGGCCCACGTCATTAGAGGCCCAATTCATAAGAGGCCCACGTCATTAGAGGCCCAATTCATAAGAGGCCCACGTCATTAGAGGCCCATGTCATTAGATGCCCACTTCATTAGAGGCCCGCTTCATTAGAGGCCCACTTCATTAGAGGGTCAAGTCATTAGAGGCCCACTTCATTAGAGGCCCACTTCATTAGATGCCCACGTGATTAGAGGCCCACAGAGCCCATTTTTCATATGATAAGCTGCACCCCAGGCCACTCCGCCACTGGATATATTGTCGGGGTCGTGCTGGAGGGCTGGGTAAAGAGCGAGAGAGGGTGTGTTGGCTTCAGGAGTGTCAGAAGTTGGAGCACTCGCGATGGACAAGGCAGACCTTGCGAAGACTATGCACGACCGCCAGATGAAGGCACGATAACAGATGAAATAACACAAGTAAGGATGTTCTTGTGTTGTTTCAGCGAGGAGGAGCGTGTGACAGGAGGATCGGGCGTGTGTTTACAATCAGTGTGTTACTGGAGCCATCAACATTTACACATGACGAGATCTGTTGAGGGTGAGGGGTGTGTGTGTGTGGATTTGGCCGCAGTATTGTCTTGTCGATTCTTAGTGATCATGAGAGGTGTGTATGTATGGGTGTGTCTGCTTATCTTCTTCTTTTTGTTCGCTCGCCTAAACACAAGCGTAGTCCTTACACTCTATGTAAAGTAGTAAGGGGCTGAATTTTGCGTGAGGGTTTGCTTTCCCTTTTACCGGTGTCCCTTGCCTTCAGGTGAGCCGACTCCGACTTCAGAGGTGCTTGTTATTAACGTCCCCATGTAGAGGCCGGAAGCATCTCACCTCCCTTTAGGAGAACTAAAGTGTATGTGAACTAGTCTGTAGCAGGCTTAATATCTCACCTCCAGTTTGCAGTGAGTGAGTATCGGCCTGTCCCTCACGGTCAAGGGTTAATGGCTTAGAGGCGTTCAGCCATATCCCCTCCTTAGCACAAAGCCCTTCTGTTGACTGCTATCCTCAGTCTACCTGCTAAGCAGCAGGTTGTGTCTCTCTTGGTCTGGTCCCTATCCCAAGGCCTGTCCGACATGTAGTTGTGCTTCCATCGGCAGGGCTCTTGGGGTCATCGGGACACACAAGTCCCCCCCCCCACCCCCACCCGCGATTTGCAACCCCGAATACCGCAGTCGACACACAACTGCGGGAGATTGTGCAGCAGACCGGCTTGCGTTTATTTTCATACAACGGTATGAGTGCTGGTCGTTCCGAAAGCAATGGCAAACTACCGCTAGAGTTGACTGCTACATCCCGTAGAGGATATGCAACTAACCTTTTAACTATACTTGTTTATATAGAAGTGTATATACTTGTCACAGTTTATATAGAAGTGTATATACTTGCACCGTTTATATAGAAGTGTATATACTTGCACCGTTTATATAGAAGTGTATATACTTGCACCGTTTATATAGAAGTGTATATACTTGCACCGTTTATATAGAAGTGTATATACTTCTCACAGGTTTATATAGAAGTGTATATACTTGCACCGTTTATATAGAAGTGTATATACATGCACCGTTTATATAGAAGTGTATATACTTGCACCGTTTATATAGAAGTGTATATACTTGCACCGTTTATATAGAAGGGTATATACTTGCACCGTTTAAATAGAAGTGTATATACTTCTCACAGGTTTATATAGAAGTGTATATACTTGTCACAGTTTATATAGAAGTGTATATACTTGTCACAGTTTATATAGAAGTGTATATACTTGCACCGTTTATATAGAAGTGTATATACTTGTCACAGTTTATATAGAAGTGTATCTACTTGTCACAGTTTATATAGAAGTGTATATACTTGACACAGTTTATATAGAAGTGTATATACTTGTCACAGTTTATATAGAAGTGTATATACTTGTCACAGTTTATATAGAAGTGTATATACTTGTCACAGTTTATCAACTTGAGCACAGTCCATACAAGTGCTACTACGTCTAGTGCACAGGGCTGATTTGTACGTGTGGATTAGCTTTCCTTATTACCAGTGTCCCTCGCCATCAGGCGAACCCACCCCGACTTCAGAGTACTTGTAATTTACGCCCACAAGTCAAGGACGAGAAGTCAACATGTTAGTCCTGCTGACCATGGATGGGTTGAACTCGCTACCTCGGCATCAGTCCACCGGAAGTTTAAGAGCGCCCATTTGGTTATGCTGACCTATGTGATGTATATTTGTTTTGTGTACTTCTATGAGTGCCCATCAGTACCCGTACATGCACTTATAATCAAACAATGGCTACCGGCGGTTGCTGAATTGACTATTTTGCCCTTTCGATTCACGAGTGCATTTTTCGGGAGACTCCTGGGAGTCGGCGCTGAAGCTGCGGAGTTCGTGCTTTGTGAGACACTTTCGGCGGGTCGCCCTGCGGTAAGAGACCGAGCCATGTGAGAAAACCCGGGTCAATGAGGTCTTTCTGGTGACTGCCGAGTCCCTAGTCTATCGACGATGAACTGTAGCGAGTGTGGATGAATTTTGTGTTGGCATTCTGACGGCGGCATTATGCACAGTGTACCTGTGCGTGCTGTTGGATTGCCGAGACTCCTGTCTGTTCCAGTTTTCACATTGGACAGTGGGGAGCATTTTGTGTGATATTCGTTGGCACGGGAATGGAGCATAATAGGGACAACCCGTTGCCGTGAAGTTGGAACCTCGACTAACTAACTAACTAACACTTCTAGTCAGCTTTACTATAACAGCGAGTGAACAGAAGCTGCATGATAACATCAAGGCCGATGACCAAACTCTTGTCTGGATAGAACAGGCAAGGATCTCTACCCTCATGGTGGGGGAGGGGGGAATCAGGCTTCGGCATTACACGAGTGTGGGCCAGGCGGACAAGCTACTGTCCGGTGTGATTGTCTGGTAGGATTGTCCGGTAGGATTGTCCGGTAGTATTAATCTGTAGTTTTGTAGGATTGTCCTGTAAGATTGTCGTTTAGGAATGTCCTGTCGGACTGCCCTCTGTACAGAGTGATCAGACACGAGTACTCGCCATCTTTATCATCATTAAACTACTACTACTACTACTACTACTACTACTACTACTACTACTACTACTACTACTACTACTACTACTACTACTACTACTACTACTACTACTACTACTATTACTACTACTACTACTACTATTATTACTACTACTACTACTATTACTACTACTACTACTACTATTACTACTACTACTACTACTACTACTACTACTACTACTACTACTACTACTACTACTACTACTACTACTATTACTACTACTACTACTACTACTATTACTACTACTATTACTACTACTACTACTACTACTTCTACTACTACTACTACTACTACTACTACTACTACTACTACTACTACTACCAGTACTACTACTATTACTACTGCTACTACTACTACTACTACTACTACTACTACTACTACTACTACTACTACTACTACTACTACTACTATTATTATTATTATTATTATTATTATTATTAACACTATTACCAATTCTACTACTGCAGATGCTGCCCTTGCTGCCATGTCTACCAGTAAATTCCCCCCCCCCCCAAACATCCCGTCCCCCTACCTCTCGTCAACCGCTTATTTCAAAGAAACAATTATCCCAAAGAAGAACTGGTTTACACAGCAAAAGCAATCCGTTTTCAGAATAAAAGCAAGATTTGGAGGATCAATACTGTGAAACGAAACAGCTAATGACTTGAAATCATTGCGACCCGCAAAGCATTACAATGGGTTCACACTTTCAAATGACCACAGCAAATAAAATGACAGCCACAACTGTATGAAGCCCACAACTCCAGGTCTCCATAAGTAAATAAAACGTATCGCCCATATTACAACCTGCTGATTACCCCTACCATGCGCAGTCAATTATTCACTACATCCGTTTCCCGTATTTTGCCTTATGGGTGTCCTTCACCGCTGCTTGTGTCAATCAGTTTGGCGCCGCATTCATTGGGGTTTTCAGATCAACTATTAAGCTGAGTAATTGAAGCTTACACAAATGCCTTCCGTGTGTGTGTGTTTTTACCATTGGAATCGACGCGAACAATGCCCTAATGCAAATATTCGGCGCCGGTTTAGGTAACAGTTCAACCAGTGGTAGTCCAGCTGAGAGAGTTATTGTTCTTGAGGTGGACTCAGTTACGTCCCCCTGTTGCTATGTAAACTGGCGCGAGCGAGGATCCCACTTGAGACAAGCGGAACAGCGGGTTCGAGGTTACAACACGTGTTAAGTGTTTCAGTGACGTAACGCAGAACAGGGCTGGAAGTGGCTGAGGCCCCTCCCCCCCCTCTCTGTCTCTCTCTCTGTCTCTCTCTGTCTGTTTCTCTTACTTTCTCTCCCCCCTGTTCTCCCTCATTCTCTCTGTCTCTCTCTGTCTCTGTCTCTCTCTCGTTTTCTCTCTTTCTCTAAGTCTCTATCTCTCGCTTTCTCTCTCTGTCTCTCTCCCTCCCTCTCTCTTTTGCTTTCTCTATCGCTTTGTCTCTATTTATTTCTTACTTTCTCTCTCTCGCTTTCTCTCTGCCTCTCTCTCTCTCTCTCTCTCTCTCTCTCTCTCTCTCTCTCTCTCTCTCTCTCTCTCTCTCCTCTCTTTCTCTCTCTCTCTCTCTTTGTGACTTTTTCTTCTGTCTCTCTTTCTCTCACTTTCTGTCCCTTACTCACTTTCTCTTGCTTTCTGTCTATCTCTCTCTCTCTCTGTCTCTCTATCACTCTCTCACACACATTATCTCTGTCTGTCTCTGTCTCTCTATATGTCTCTCTCTCTTTCTGTCTCTCTCTCTCTCTTTGTCTCTCTTTCTGTCTCTCTCTCTCTCTCTCTCTTTCTGTCTGTCTCTCTCTGTCTCTTTCTTTCTCTCTCTCTCTCTCTCTCTCTCTCTCTGTGTGTGTCTCTGTCTGTCTCTCTTTATTTCTCTCTCTCTCTCTCTCTCTCTCTGTCTCTCTCTCTCTCTCTCTCTCTCTCTCTCTCTCTCTCTCTCTCTCTCTCTCTCTCTCCGGTGTCTCTATTATTTCTGTGGTGTTCAAGCTCCTCGGCTGTTTGACTAGAATCAAAGTGCAGAAACGTGCGAAAACCTAACCTTTCAGACCGAGAAGCTTTTAAACTGTTGCATGTAATTTGTAGATGTATGCGATAGGTAGATGTTTAGACAACGTTACGTTCAGTAGTTTGCCATCGCTTTCTGAACGAGAAGTCAGCGCCCAACTTAATGCTGGTGTGGACGTTGAACCGCCTGTGCCGTCATCAGCGCACACGGAAGTTCATGAGAGCTAACCTCGTATCCATTCGGCGCCATTGACGTAACTAAAACCAAAGTCACAACGACCAGGCACAAATTTAAAGCCTCTGTGGAACACATGTGGTCGAAACGCCAAAAGAAATGAAAAACAGAGCATAGGGCCTCAACTAAACCAAGCCAAGTCCTCCTGTTGCTTTCTCTCCTGCGCTTCCTTCCACGTTATACCAAAGAGGATCTGCTACGAGAGGTAGAGGACGCCCGAGAATAAAATGTATTGACGACATCAAAGATATTGTACCGCCACACGGAATGAAACTATCCAGTGCCACAAATCGAGCGCTTGAGAGTCAGTTATTCTTCCCCATGACGCTTGACTTCACAAGTAGAAAATGATGATGATGATGATGATGATGATGATGATGATGATGATGATGATGATGATGATGACTTCAATGTCTTCCCCATAAGCATTGTTAAATTGTCTCTAAATCTCTCCTCCGTGTGTGTTAAGTAAGTAAATAGCCGAGGGTTCTTATGTGGTGCTCCCCATATTTGTATAGACAAATCGGCAATATCCCATATTTGTATAGACACATGGGCAATATCCCATATTTGTATAGACAAATCGGCAATATCCTATATTTGTATAGTATAATCGACAATATCCCATATTTGTATAGACAAATCGACAATATCCATCAATCATGTGCCATGCCGGTAAGCGTGGGCGGTCATGTTTTGCCATCTCACTCGATCACCAGAGTCGTGGATCAGCTCCGTGTTCCTGTCTCGGCCATGCCATGTGATCAAGCCATCCGGGTATTTGCTTCTAGGTCTTCCTCTTGGTCTGTTCCCTTCGGTCTTGCCAGTTGTCACCAAGTTCTCCAATACATTTCTTCTCATAGCATGCCCAAACAATTTTGACTGTCTGCGTCTAATGTCTCTAATCAGTTTACGATCTTCATTTGTTTCTTGAAGGACCTGTTCATTGGTCTTTCTGGCTGTTCATGGTATTCCCATGTTTGTATAGACACATCGGCAATATCCCATATTTGTATAGACAAGTCGGCAATATCCCATATTTGTATAGACAAGTCGGCAATATTCCATATTTGTATAGACAAATCGGCAATATCCCATATTTGTATAGACACATCGGCAATATCCCATATTTGTATAGACAATTCGGCAATATCCCATATTTGTATAGACAAATCGGCAATATCCCATATTTGTTTAGACAAGTCGGCAATATCCCATATTTGTATAGACAAGTCGGCAATATCCCATATTTGTATAGACAAGTCGGCAATATCCCATATTTGTATAGACAAGTCGGCAATATCCCATATTTGTTTAGACAAGTCGGCAATATCCCATATTTGTATAGACAAATGGACAACCGATAGATGTTGTGATCAACATAACACCGATCATCTTTACTGTCAAATACTGTCTCTGTCGTCTACTGCCTACAGTACCTTGCGGTGTAGGACAGTGAGGTCTTGAGCCTGAGAAATTAAGGCCGCCTGGCTAGTGCAATCCCTGCGAACTGGTCACATTGGGGTTGTCTTTTTGCCCCGGACATTTAAAAAAATCCACACCTTACCGAGGATTCAAACCCGGGTCTTCCGAATGAGAATTCAGCGTTCTAATCACTCGGCCAGGTGTTCATCCGAGACATCTCCTGGTACGCACGAGATTTTGGATGCCAAGGTCAGTAGTAACTTGAGCCTTGATGCGAATTCCTGATGTGATTTGAGGTCTCACTCTGTTTATTTTGCTTCGTGGCTTCAAGGGAACGGCCTTTCCACTTACATTATTAACGGGTTTTCTTGATGTATGTTCTGCCCAGTCATAATCATCATGTGCCTTGCCGGCTGGTGTAGGTGTTCATGGCTCTCCACAGATCTCGGTCTTTGGTTTTCTGGATCACCTCTGCTG
This sequence comes from Cepaea hortensis, assembly GCA_963921405.1. Classification (NCBI taxonomy): domain Eukaryota; kingdom Metazoa; phylum Mollusca; class Gastropoda; order Stylommatophora; family Helicidae; genus Cepaea; species Cepaea hortensis. Next base: position 94,355,113 of record OY992894.1, read on the forward strand.
AAGATATTCCTCCATACCACCGGCTCATTCCACCCAGCATCATTTCTCTTGGTCGGCCTCTGCCTCTCTTCCCCTTGATCTTTCCAATTGTCACGATGTTCTCCAATGCCTCTCTTCTTATCACATGACCAAAGAAAGTTGTTTGTCTCTTTCTTATTGCTCTATATAATGTTCTAGTTTCATTAGCTTTTTTTCCCCAGACAGTCGTTGTTAAGTTACTCTGCCAGTCCAAGGAATTCGCAACATTCGTCTCAGGAACTATATCGTGTATCTCTGCTGCTTCTAAGTTCTTCCTAGTTTGTTCATTCATGTCCCATCATTGACTGTCATACAGCAAAATGTGTGTTGCATATTTTTTACAGAACGTCGCAGTCAACCCCAGCATTTTTGGCTGTTTGTGATTTCTTGGCAAGTGTACGTTTAGCAGTATGCTAATGCTTTCTGAACGACCGATACTCATATCATTGTATGAAAACCAACGCAAAGCATTCCGCTGCCAAATCGCCCACAGCTGTGTTTCGAACGCGGTATGCGGGATTATGAATTGCGTCTGTAACCCCTTCTCCAGAGCGCCGGTAATGTAGCTTTACAGAACACAATTGCATAACAGAAAGGACGTTGCGGCGACTAGCTTTCATCAGCAACAGATACACAACTCACGGCAAACAAACACGGGGAAGACAACTCGGTGACTACTTTAAGCATTATAATAGAGTGAGAAGAATGGAAAGGTACAACAAAAAAATAGAAGAACGAAAAGAGAATGGGGAAAAAAATTTATATGTGCTGTTGGTTTGGAGTTTCACTTCCTGGCATTCTGAGATGAGTAGAACACAAAATATATATTTTTTTTTTGGGGTGGTCCGTTCAAATATTCAGATTCTATTTGTGGTGTCTGAATAGAACAGTCTTCAACTTAACAACTATCCCACTACAACCACCACCACTACCACCGCCGCCATCACTACAACAACGATCAATACCACCGCCACCACCACTATATCAACCACCACTACCATCGCCACCATCACTTTAACTACCACCACTATTACCACCGCAACTATCACCTCAGCGACTGATGCCATCATTACCACAACCACTGCCGCCGCCACCATCCCAACGACCATCAGCAACAACAACAACAAAACTACACCAAAACCTACAATTGCTTCCTGCCCTTGCTGTTGAAGAAATAACTTTATTCTGGTGTCAATTAACAACCTTCGACCATTCTTTGACATCACAATACACAACGGGCCCCGCTCAACAAACCAGCCACAACACTACGCGACTTTTGATTGAATACTTGCACAGATTTCAAACCACATTTCTTTAAACAGTGTTAGCTTCTTAAAGATTAATTAACAGATCTGGAAATTACTAGCCGCCGTAATTGAGGATTGTGCCTGATGAGCACATGAGAAGACAAACATTACGTTAAAGTTGAAATATTTCTTCAGTTCCTTGCGTGGCGGCATCTTGTTCGGCCTTGTGATCAAACTCTGTGTTGACACAACTTTTCCGGGTTGTGTTTTCCGGTTCTATTCATATCAGCCAATCAAATCGTCTGTGTCACACCCCGTCCTGGCGCTGGCGGCAAATCATGGACATCAATCGTGGACACGACAACAAAGCTGGATTGAGTTCAAAGTTAACTGTAGTCAGGAGATAGTGAGAAGTGAGGATGTGACAATGTTTCCTGAGATGTTCAATGGAAACGGCTGTCTATTAGACAATTATGTCTTTATTGGTTAAATTGTGGAGAGCGTCGGGGAAGGATTAAGACTACCTACCTACCTGCATACCTGCCTGGTTAGCTGCTTACCTACCTGCCTGTCTGTCTACTTGCCTGCCTAGCTACATACCTACCTACCTGTTTGCCTACCTAGCTACCTGCCTACCTACCCACCTACCTTCCTGCCTGCCTGCCTGCCTGCCTACCTACCTACCTATCCACTGTCTGTCTATGTATCTTTCAATGCATCTATCTATTTATTTATGCATCAATGTAACCATATCTACGTATCCATCCATCCATCAATCCACCAATCCATCAATTCATCCATCCATCCCTCCGTTCCGTCCGTCCTTCCATTCATCCATCCATCTATACTTGTCTATCTTTCTGTCTGTGCGTCCGTCGTCAGCCCGTCCGCCTTTCTGTCTATTTGTCTGTCCACATATTTGTCTGTCTATATATGTGTCCATATGTTTGTTATTTGCATAGACAGTTCAGCAATATTAATACTCATTATCCAATTATATAGTATATACATTTTTTCCCATATCCTTTACAGGACATTGCAGTCAACACCAGCACTTTTCAGCTGTTGTTGATGTCTTGGCAAGATTTACTTTCAGTAGTTTACTGTTGCTGCCTGAACGACCGGTTCACATACTCTCCGTAAGTAACCAACGCGACGCGATCCGCTGTCGAATCTCGTGCAGCTGTGTTTCGTACGAGAATATACGGGATTACAAACAACGTCCTAAACCACTTCACCAGGGAGAGCGGCATATAGTATATACAATGCTACACTTTGATATTGAGCATTAATATTGCTGAATTGCGTATGCAAATAACAAACACGTGAACAGATGTGGACCGTATATAAATCAATAGAGCACAATAATTCCAGGTGCCACACGAGGCTACACAAAATGAGTGTTTGAACTCCAACGAGTGTTGGAGACACAATAAGAGACAGATAAAGTGATAAAGAGATAGAGTGTTAGAGAGACAGAATGAGCGAGAGAGAGAGAGAGAGAGAGAGAGAGAGAGAGAGAGAGATAAAGTGATAAAGAGATAGACTGTCAAATTCAGTGTATGAAAGAGACCGAGAGAGAGAGAGAGAAATAGAGAGAGAGAGAGAGAGAGAGAGAGAGAGAGAGAGAGAGAGAGAGATACAGTGATAGAGAGATAGGGTGCCAGAGTGCGAGAGACTCAGAGTGACAGGGAATAGATCGTCAGAGTGCTAGAGAGACAAGGTGATAAAGAGATATAGTTTCAGAGAGCTAGAGTGCGATAGAAACAAAGTTACAGGACGTTGCAGTCAAAACCATCATTTTTCAGCTGCTATCGCGGAATTACAGAGCATTAAAAAAAAGTGATAGAGAGAAAAAGTGTCACAGAATCACAGAACGATAAAGACAAAGTGACAGAGAGATAAAGTGTCACATAATCAGGAAGCAATAAAGACAAAGTGATAGACAGAAAAAGTGTGACAGAATGACAGAGTTAAAGACAAAATGATAGAGAGAAAAAGTGTCACAGAATCACAGAACGATAAAGACAAAGTGACAGAGAGATAAAATGTCACATAATCAGGAAGCAATAAAGACAAAGTGATAGACAGAAAAAGTGTGACAGAATCACAGAGTTAAAGACAAAATGATAGAGAGAAAAAGTGTCACAGAATCACATAGCGTTAAAGACAAAATGATAGAGAGATAAAGTGTCACGGAATCAGGGAGTGATAGATACAAAGTGATGGAAGGATAATGTGTCACGGAATCAGGGAGTGATAGATACAAAGTGATAGAAAAATAAAGTGTCACAGAATCCAGGAGCGATTGAGACAAAATGATAGAGAGAAAAAGTATCACAGAATCACAGAGCAATAAAGACAAAGTTATAGAGAGATAAAGTGTCACGAAATTACAGAGCATTGAAGACAAAGAGAGAAAAAGTGTCACAGAATCACAGAGTGATAAAGACAAAGTGATAGAGAGATAAAGTGTCACAGTATCAGGAAGCGATAAAGACAGAGTGATAAAGAGAAAAAGTGTCACAGAATCACATAGCGTTAAAGACAAAGTGACAGAGAGATAAAGTGTCACAGAATCCAAGAGCGATAAAGACAAAGTGATAGATAGATAAAGTGTCATGGAATCAGGGAGCGATAAAGACAAAGTGATATAGAGAAAAAGTTTCACAGAATCACAGAGCGATAAAGACAATGTGATAGAGAGATAAAGTGTCACAGAATCAGGGAGCGATAAAGACAAAATGATGGAAATGGTGAACGAGATGAGCAAATTGTGAGAGAAACACGATACTCAAATGATCGAAAATTGTGGGAAGAGAGACACGGTGACAAAGAAAAAGTCAAAGAGAAACAAAATAACAATTCAGATTTCGAAACATACATATGCATTAACAAACAAACGAACAAACAAATAAACAAACAAAACCCATCATATCTTGAGATAAGAGCCATGACTTTCAGCGGTACAGCATCCAGGGCGAACATCCAGCAATTACCTGCAAACCAACACCGTAAATTTACCTCCACGGCTCCGTGGCAAAGTGAACAAGTGAATAAAACACAACTAATCATGGGTTGTCTGCATGATAGCCATCGCTTTAGCCCTGCCCAGTTACCCAATAGAAGATGGAATAACAAACATGGCCGACCATTCAACAGATCGCCTAATTGGCTAATCTCATGACACCAGTACAGTTAACCGTCTCAGAACCCACTTCCGATTCAGGCAGGGTCTAAATTATCCCGAAGCACGTGCTTGATATCCAAGACGAGGCCCAATCAGCAGAACAGATATCACGGATCCGGAAGCAGTGAAATCGCCATATTTAATGTTTGTGCGCAAACTGTCGGCCATTAAAGGGACATAACCGACATGGGAGGTAATCGTAGTTTTTGTGTAGTCGTTAAAACGAGAATGCAAATTACTGCTAATGATTCGAGCGATGAACGAGAATGAAAAGAAATTGATAATAGACAAATGAAGTACTGCTTCCTTCAAATATTGCTTATCGGGATATTTCTCCATAGAAAATAAAACAGAAAGTGATATCAACGGGTAATATCAAGCAATTGCCGAGCTGTCACGGGGAAGATAATGATAGTGATGATAATTACGAGTGTCGATAATGATGGCGTTATTTTTATTATACACGACAAAGATAAAGATGTGACATCCAGCGGCCGCTCATTTCCATTAGTGTCCCTTGTACATGGGCTCTCGCACGAGATGTTCTTCTCTAGATGGTTCTTCTGTCTTTCCTGAGATCTCTGGCGATCAGTATATTCCTGTAGTACTGCGAGCCGACAGAAGTGGCGTTATTTCCTCGTTAGATACAAGACGCCACGTGGAATGGTTCATAAAGGGAAACGTTTGGTTTGAAAAGAAATCTCAAAGTTAGCTATACTTTGTGTAATAAATATTTATGTTAATTATGACTATGAAACTACCAGACTTTGGCCACAGCACGTGTCGAAGATGTTTTAGACGGAGCAGTAATAGAAGGCATCAAAGGAACAATGCCTTAGAAGTATATGAAATATACCAGGTCACCAGAATGCTGAACACAATATATGACACTGGAGATAAGATACAGTATTTATTGCAGACAATGAACAGGATCTGAGACATTTAATAGCTGCGGTTGTTGCACACAGTGAACAACTAGGGTTAGAAGTAAACTGTCACTAGGAAGAAGAAAATACCACAATGTAATATATTGGTAAATGGGAATATGCTTAAACAAGTGAATTAGTACAACTATTTCGGAACAGTCATAACATCTAATGGGAGATGCCTTGAAGAGATTAGAACAAGAATCACTTTGGCGAAGGTTGCATTTTGCAAGATGGAAAACATAGTGACCAATAAAAAGATATCATTTGCAAAGAGAAAAAAAGAGCGTTGAAGTGCTACATATAACCTATACTTTCCCCTCTGATGTGTCTCCACCTTGTCGTGGTAGAGGGGCTTGCGTGATCCAATGACCCCAAGAGCTATACCGACGGTAGCACAGCTACTGGTAGGGTCACCCATGTCGGACAGGTCAAGGAACCAGACCAAGAGAGACACACACCTGCTGCCTTGTGGGTAGACTGGGGACAGTCAAAGGCTGGAGATAGTATACCGGAAAAATGCTTGTTGACGTCGGATGTACTGAGCCACAGGCTTGACAAACAGTGCACCGCAACACAATCCATGATGTCACAAATTAAAATTGCTCAGTATGGTGCTAATCACGTGAAGTACCATCAGGCGGTGATAGTGCCGGCCCCCCTGCCTCGAGGGGGTCCACCCATGCCTACTGGTGGTGACCTTCCCCTGTGCTGTGGACTCAAGGCACAGAGGAGTAGGTTAAGAGCTATTGACCAAACACCCCGGACACTCAACATACTACAGTGGAATGCCGAAGGAGTTTATAACAAGAAAGTCCCCTTAACACATCGTCTTCATACAGATAGAATAGATGTGGCATGCATTCAAGAGACACACCTCAACGCCAATCGCAGATTCTCAGTTAGAGGATATCAGGCCACACGTTTCGACCGTGAAGGACACAAAAGAGGAGTTCTAATACTTACACGAAATACAATACCTTGCAGTGAAGTATCTGTGATCTCTGACAACCAAACGGAAATTATAGGTGTTGACATAATGATAAAGGACGTGAAAATAAGAATTTACAATATGTATAGCCCGGCAGATAAGGACCTTACACTCTCAAACATGAAAATAACTGACCCAAACTGCATTATTGTCGGAGATTTTAATAGCCGTTCAGAAGGATGGGGATACTCAGATACTGACAACAGAAAATATGACGTGGAGGACTGGGAAATAGACTCAAATCTCCATCTACTCAACATAGCGGACGACACACTGAGCTAGTTAGTTAGTTAGTTAGTTAGTTAGTTAGTTAGTTAGTTGAGAGTGTAAGGTCCTTATCTGCCGGGCTATACATATTGTAAATTCTTATTTTCACGTCCTTTATCATTATGTCAACACCTATAATTTCCGTTTGGTGAATTACAGATGGGTAAGAGATCTCAGGGTCGGCCTCTACTACGATACAAAGATGTGTGTAAGCGGGACATGATTGATACAGGCATTGATAATGCACATTGGGAGCAAGTCGCCGCTGAACGTGTTGCATGGAGGGCAAATATCAGAAATGTAATAAAGTCAAAGGAGAAAATTATTGCAGAAAAGTCACACACCAAGCGTTTGAGACGTAAGATGGTGCATGATGGTGGAAATGACCACGTGTTCACATGCACCCACTGTGAACGGACATTTACAGCGCAAATTGGCCTTATCAGTCACACTCGCTACCGCCATAGTTAAAAGTTATTATGCCTTTTTAAAGCACAAACTATCGTCTGTCAAGACGGCAAGGTGCCAATGAGTGAGTTAGTTAGTTAGTTAGTTAGTTAGTTAGTTAGTTAGTTAGTTAGTTAGTCGACAGATCATCCTCATTGCACATCGAACCATTCAGTCCATAAGTGCTCGGATCCCCTCCTCAGCAAATCCCGCAGCGTGTAGCGGCTAACGTCACGAGTTATGTGTTGGTTTATCAATCTCTTTTGGCTACCTGCGTAGTGTTCTTGTTTGGCCACCGTTCTTTTAATTTGTTGTTCTCGCAGTCTGGCCATGGTTGTAGATTCACAGTAATCACTTGGTTCACGCAAAAGTCTTCTTGTAGAGCATTCAGAATGTCAGCCTGGTCCATGGCGCGTCCGCCCTCCACCGCAGCCTCACCTGCGAGCTTGTCAGCCCGCTCATTTCTTTGTACTCCCGCATGCCCTGGCACGAAGATTAAACTAATCTTTGCCAGCCGAGACCGCCCCAGAGACAGCAATCATTCTCTTCGGATCCAACCCACCTCTTTCCTCTTGATCATGTTCATTGAGTCGCTAAGGTCACATGCCCTAGTGAATGTCTGTGTCTCGAGCCATGTTATTGCTTTACTTACTGCCATGACTTCCATAGTCAGGCTACTTGTGGTCTCAGTGAAAGCACCAGAGTCCTCCTTCACAATTCTCCCTCCGGCCCGAGCCGTAAAGGCCCATGAGCTTCTCACATGTCGGACGACCGACCCATCTGTGTAGATGACCGCGTCACCGTCTAGCGAATTCTCGAAAATCAACGCTTGTACTTCAGCCTCAACAGCAGCCGGATTTTCTTGTCTGCATTTTATATCTAGTTGGATGCAAACCGAAAAGGATGTGCAGAAATCTGTTGGCACTTGTACCCACACCTCGCCACGTTCTAAGTCCTCAAGTGAACACACCTGTTAAAGAATGTCTTCGGCTTGACCCATCCACGACCGTCCTCTTTTTAACCTGCTGCCCTTCAACTTCATAATTTCACTATGCAGTGGATGTTGTGTGTTTGCGTTAACTCTGAGGTAGGCTAGTGCTCTGCAAACTTGTATTCTGTCTTCAATGGTGGGAAAATCAAGAAGGTAGCGCATCGCCCTGCATGCTGTATCTCTTGTACATCCAAGAATAATAAGCATAGCTTCATTCTGTATCCTTTCCATCCTTTCTATCTGCTCACGGCTGAGAGTCAGGATTACCATCGCGTACTCAAAAAACAGACATGACCAGTCCCTCGTACAGAAGACATAGATGGCGCTGCTCACAGTTTGTTGCCGCCATCACCCGCATCGCAGCCAAACCCCGCTTGGCCTTTGTTATCACCTGGTCTATGTGCTCATTATAAGCAAGGCTTCAATCAAACCGTATCCCCAGGTAATTCATTGCCTGCGTTCTTTCCGCCGTCTCTGAACACAGCTTTACAGTTGGTGTTGGAGTGTTGACAATATGATTATTCAACGAGAACCAAGTCACTGTTGCCTTTGTTGGGTTGACCATTGCCCCAGCTTCATCACACCAAGTACTTATGCGATTGAGTTCGGTTTGTAGTTCTACAGCAACCTGATCTCTGTCCATACTCTGACGATACACTAAAGCATCATCGGCATATGACAATGTCCTGCCAGGTCCAGTGATCTGCTCACTGGTGATTCTCACTGTGTAGGCGTTGAACAGTACCGGAGATAATGGTGATCCCTGTGGTAGGCCAGGATATATTGTTGTTGGTTCCGAAGTCTAACTGCCACATCTAAAAACTACTTTCCGTTGGAAGAGGGCTGCAGCGATCCAACTTACGAGGAATGGACTTATTTTGAGTTCAAGAAGCTGAAGCATTAAAAAATCCAATGGTACTCTGTTGTACGCGTCCTCAAGATCAATCGCTGCAGCAAAGATTTCAATGCCTGAGTGGAAACCTTCATAGACATCATGGGAAAAAAAAATGCTGTATTCGTCCAGGTTTCTCTTTTTGGATGGTACCCACCCAGGGTAGGTGGGAAAACACCTTGCCACTCTAGCTGGCTTGATATTTTCCTGGCAATTACCTTCTCCAGCAGCTTGCCTATTGTATTCTGCATGGCTACACTGAGCTTCTACTCCAGAAGATGGTTTACCACTACTACTCCAGACTTAGCTTTCTGCACAGGAGACATCCTCCACAAAATCGATCGCCATGTGCTTGATCAATTAGCAGGTAGTGACCACAGACGAATCAAGCCTGTAATGAATATGGAGTATGTTCCACAGGACCAAAAGCCTTTGTCTCGCTGGAATTACAAATGAGCTGATTGGGACAGATGTGCCATACTAACAGACAAATATTGTGAAAACATAAATACACGACATGGCAACATGAACATATGGTGGAAAGTCTAAACAAAGCAATAATACACGCGGCCACTGAGTCCATTACAAGAGGAACGAGGAAAAATTACAAACCATACTGGACTAAAGAACTACAAATTTTGGAGGACAATGTTGAAGATGCCAGGAAGATAGCAGAGAGAGAACAAACAACTGAAGCGAACCCCCCCCCCCCCCCCCTCTCTCTCTCTCTCTCTCTCTCTCTCTCTCTCTCTCTCTCTCTCTCTCTCTCTCTCTCTCTCTCTCTCTCTCTCTCTCTCTCTCTCTCTCTCTCTTTCTGCTTCAACGCCATCTCAGCAAAATATAAAAGAACAGTAGATCAAACAACAAGAGAATTTTGGAGGGGAAAAAACCCAGAAAATCTTAACTTTGACAAGGATGGAAACAAGCTATGGAAACTAGTGAAAGCCATGAATAATGAAGGACCCAGAAACAAACAAATAACAATTAAACAAGGAAATGCTTGCTTACATGAAAAAATGCTGTAAATGCACTAATGGAACACTAGGCTAGTGCAAACCACATTGATATTACAACCGAACAGAAGAAGGCAATCAACGATAAACATACACATCATAATAATTCAGAGATATCAGCAGAATATATGATGGCAAATCCAACAATGGAAGAAATGGGAAAGGCAATGAGTACCCCAAAAAAGAAAAAAAAAATCACCAGGAAAGGATGGAATCACACATTAAATGCTAATAGGACTAGGCACTGAGGCAAAAAAAGAAACTACTAGCAGTCCTAAATTACAGCTGGAAGAGAGGTATAGTCCCACAGGCATGGAAGGAAGCTATACTAATACCAGTCCCAACGGAAGGAAAAGACTTGGAAGAACCCAATGGCTATCGACCTATCAGTCTACTTAGCTGTGTAGGAAAATTAATGGAACGCATTATCAATGGCAGGCTAACGTGGCATCTGGAAGAAAACCAACTATTAACACCACACCAAGCAGGATTCAGAAAGTACAGATCCACTGAAGATCAAATAACCTATATAGCTCAGGAAATAGAGGATGTCTTTCAAGAGAAAAAAGCACACACTAGCGGTCTAGATTTAGGAAAAGCATTTGATAAAGTATGGAAGGAAGGACTGATAGTAAAACTGAAACAAATGCATTTTTGTGGGGAAATGTACAAATTGATCAGCCACTACCTTGAGAACAGAACTGCCAGGACAAAAGTACAAGGACAAACCAGCAAAAAGATGCTGTTTGAGCAAGGTGTCCTCCTAGGAGGAGTTCTTTCACCAACATTATTCCTGGCATATATAAACGATATCACGGAAAATATTCCAGCCAGAGTACACATATCCTCCTTTGCAAATGACCTAGCCATTTGGACATCTGAAGTATATATTAGTACAGCTAACAGCAGAATACAGCAAGCCTTATTAGCGATAGAGGACTGGTCAAAATCATGGCTAGTGAAGATAAGTGAGGAGAAAACAACATGCACAGTGTTCTCCCTCTCAAATAAACTCAGCAACCTAAGCTGGTATTGAAAGGAAAAATATTGCGCCTTGAAGAAAATCCAAACTATCTAGGAGTCACATTTGATCGTCGCCTGACATGGAAGACACAGATTGAGAAAAATCGAACAAGAGCAAGGCAAAGAATGGTAATCATGAAAAAGCTTGCTGGTACAACGTGGGGAGCAGATAAGAAAGTTCTCAAGAAGTTATATACTGGACGGGTGAAGCCAGTTCAGGAATATGGCATCGCAGCTTGGGCAACAGCAGCTAAGTCAAACTTTAACAAAATAAGTAGAGTCCAAATTCAAGGAATGCGGATTATAACTGGAAGCCTGAAGACAACGCCAATTAACGAACTAGAAAAGATCACTTCTTTACAACCAATGCAGGATAGAAGAGACAGCAGATCCCAGTAACAAGCAGAAAAATTTAGAAGATTGACAGACCATCCTATGCATAACAGGTTTAATGGTTCTAGAAAGGGAAGACTGAAGTGTGGCAACTTTGTAGAAACTGCAGAACAAAAGATTAGGGCAGATCATATACTTAACATATCAATAGTCAAACCCATTTACAATGCACACAACTTCCCAGCTTGGAGACAGCAGAAACTGCCTGAGATGATAGAAAACATTCCTGGTATTGAGAAAAAGAACACTCAGAATGAAACAGAAAGTAGAAAAATCGCTCTAAACTACATAAAAGAACATTACCCAAGTAGCAATTTTTTTTTAAAAAATTCGCATAACCTTTACAGGACATCGCTGTGAACAGCAGCATATTTCAGCTTTCTGTTGATTTCTTGGCAAGATTACGCTCAGTAGTTTGCCATTGCTTTCTGAGCGGCCGGCTCAGTTAATCCGCAAGTCACCAGCGGGGGTAGAACCGCTCCCAGTTCTCGCCCGCTACGAGACTGCGTGATAAACGGGATTACGGAGAAAGTGGCGTAACCCCTCGGCCAGAGAGACCCGCAAGTAGCAATTGGACCTATGTATATACAGATGCTTGCAGATCTACAAATTGATGGGAAAGACATTAGACTTATAAAAAACATATATTGGAAACACCAAGCTGCCATAAGGATTGATAATAAAGTGGGACAATATCAACCTATTAAGAGAGGTGTGAGGCAGGGATGTGTAATGTCTCCAGATCTTTTTTCCCTATACAGTGAAAATATTTTCAGAAATGTAGAAGATATAAATGGAATCAGCATTGGAGGACGAAATATCAATAACATTAGATATGCAGATGATACATTATTGATTGCAGACAATGAGCAGGATCTGCAACAATTAGTGGATGCGGTTGTTGTACACAGTGAGCAGCTGGGGTTAGAATTAAATTGTAAAAAGACACAGGTTATGGTCGTCACTAGGAAGAACGAAATACCACAATGTAATATACAAGTAAATGGGACTATTCTTCAACAAGTGAATCGGTACAATTATCTCGGAACAGTCATAACATCTGATGGGAGATGCCTTGAAGAGATTAGAACAAGAATCGCCATGGTGAAAGTAGCCTTTAGCAAGATGAAAAACATATTGACCAATAAAAATATGTCAATTGAAACAAGAAAAAGAGTGTTGAGGGGATACATAGAGCCTGTTCTTTTGTATGGATGTGAAACTCGGACAATGAGTAGTCAAGCTGAAAAACATCTGATGGCTGCAGAAATGTGGTTTCTGAGGAAAATGCAAAGAATACCATGGACGGACAGAAAAACCAATGACCAAGTACTACAGGAGACAAATGAAAATCGTAAACTGATTAGAGAAATTAGACGTAGACAGTCAAAATATTTTGGACATGTTATGAGAAGAAATGGAACAGACCAAGAGGAAGACCGAGAGTAAAATACCTGGATGGCTTGGCCACATGACATGGACGAGAAGGAACACTGAGCTGATCCACGACGCTGGTGATCGAGTGAAATGGCAAGTCATGACCACCTACGCTTTCCGGCATGGCACATGATTGATTGATTGATACACAGGAGCTTAGAGAGTTAAGACGGAGCTATACAGAGAACACCAGACAGGAGAGACACATGCACTATATTTAGCTTGACAGCCGGACACACTCGTGTCAACTAAGAGGTCGTTGAGTGCTTATGAGCGAGGGTTTCCCAAGAGTATAGGAAACTCACCTCTCGACGAGTAACTGGAGAATACCAGTTACTTTAGTTAACTGTCCAAGCGTGCTGGGACTCTACGCACGCAAACTCGCCAGCGCACGGAGGACTGAATGTCCGTGGTTCAACGCGCAACTAGAAGCGTGCCTCAGACTGGGACAAGGACAGATAGAGAGCAGACGTGTTCGCTAGGAACCTTATATAGTTTATCGCCAATAGTGTTAGCTAGGCTTGAGATTCCAATTAGTTAATAGTATCATTATTTTCACCTATTCAATGCATCTGTGAAACATACCATGTTGTTGATTATCCATGAAGTATTCCGCTCGCAGAGCTTGTATGTAATTAGCTCTAAATAAAAATGTATCCTTTTGCAAACCACACGAGTTATTGATTCGTGTCGTGCAAAAGTAGGGAGTCCTGAATTACCTGTCGCAAGTAGGTTGCTGACAGGCAGGACCCATTTGGTGTCAGAAGCTTCTGAACCAACGTCTAAAGACTCTAGATATATTTTGTGGTGTTAAAATTACCCAAACGTGAATTATTTATTATATAATGTTTGAAATAGATTGGTTTTCGAGAGTGAACACCAAAATACTTTAAAAAGTAACATTTGTGGAGCTTGAGCCACAATTGAAAAGAAAGTAATTTAGAAATTGTGTAATTCTGTGAAAAGTGATAGCAAATGTTGATGAAGTTGGTTAAATGAATATATTTACAAATATGTTGCAAAGTTACCAAGCACACCATCGTGTACAGTTCATTTTGTGTGATACAGTCATCAATGTCAACATTCATCACATTTAAGAGTATATTAGCTACTAAACGGAATCAATAGAGCGTAGTTAAACCAACCAGAAGGAAAGTGATGACAAGATGACAGTGACACCCATATGACGAATCATCATACTAATCATGAAAATCATTGATACTATCATACCATTCATTCATTAACATAATTTTTTCATTATCCAAATCACATTTGTTATTGATCAGCCGCATGAAAGATGAACATGTATTTGTAGTATATACTTGTTTTCTAAAGTATTGATGCTCTACTAAACAGAAGCATCAGTTCTCCAATCAAGTGATCATTTTGTGTACGGAAGTCAGCGGTGGAACATCCCAAGTGCCAAGTTTTTTGAAAACCGATTAGATGAGTATATTTTCGAATAATTTTGATACTGACCATTTTAACGATGCATCTTTATTTTCAGTAACAATGTAAATAACTAACATATAATTGTACAACTATTGTGTGAAATTGAAATATTATTAGTGTGAAATAACATAGAATCACAAAATAGCATCGTTAAATGACTGCATCCAGGCAGGCAAGGCACTAGGCCATACTGGACAAGAATTAGAGAAATGGGTTGATCAAAGATATAAAGAAGAAATTGCACAAGCAGAGAGAAAAGCCGCTATAGATAGAGATGAAAGAGCATTAGAAAGACATCATCAAAAAGAGATGAAAGAAGCAGAGGAAGCCCCAAACAAAAGCAGATTGAGGTAGAGTCACAGACGAAACAAAAACAGTTGGAGGTAGATCACGCCAACAAGCAAGCAGAGGAAGCCACTAAACAGAAGCAGATACAAGTAGAGTCAGAGACAAAGTTAAAGATGAAAGAGTTAGAGATAGAGTCAAACATTCAAATAGCCTCTAGTAAACAAAAGAGCCAGGAGGAGCAAAATAAATTTTCCAAATATAAAGGCCTTATCAAGCCATACAGCGTAGGCGATTCCATTTTTGCATGGACTGAGAATATAGAGTTTCAACTTAAGACTCAGAAAATACCTTTGACAGATTGGGCAATGATCTACATGAGAAATCTCAGTGGTGAGCCATTAAAAGTGATAGAATCAATACCTACAGAACTAAGGGGTGACTATCAATACATCCACGATAGAATCATGCAACACTTCTTACTTGACGCTCCGGGGTATCAGATTCGATACTCGCAATTAAAACCCAAACCTACTGAAACCTTCCTAGATTACGTCTCTAACGTGCAAAGTACATTTAATAAATGGCTTAAAGCGGCAAAAGTGGGGGAACACTTCGATAAACTGCAAGATCTAATGGTAATGGACAAGGTAATATCCACGGTCCCTACCGCGTTTGCAAAGTTCCTACAACAGGCAGACATAGAATCCATTCAAGAGCTAGAAAAACGTGGGTCTGCTTACTTTTCTGCAAATTGTGATATCTTTAAAACCACCATCCATGATACTGAGATCACTGCCTTTGTAAAAAAAAAGAAACTCGTTCAAACGTGCTATCAAATGTTATTTTTGTTCGAGCTATGGACACTATTCGGCAAAGTGTCTGGGCAGACAAAGGATGAAGGCAAACAATGCTATGCTCATCGATACGTCATCTGACGATGATAGTATGATAGACTCTGAACTTGAGAATGTGCTACCAGAGAATGTGTGTGAAAGTGTTGCAGTAGTTACTGATATACTTGATTTCAATAAATGTGATACATGTAACAGGTTTCATGCGGATGGAAAATTAAAATGTGGTCACGTTATTCCATATTCCATCGAAGATACTAGCGCAGCTAATTCCCCCAGAGGTAAATTGAAGTTCTACGATGCACTGGTAAATAACCAACCATGCCATTGTTTACTGGACAGCGGCAGCACTTTACTTGGCCTGAGAAAAGAACTGGTGAAACCAGAAGATTACAAGGGTGAATTTGTCAAATGCCGTACTTTCTCCGGAACAATAGAGAAATACCCACTGGCAAAAGCGCATATAAATACCCCGTTCCTTACCGGCACATTTACGTGCGCGATCCTGCAAGACCCTTGCACGGATCTTATTTTAGGATGTTTAGACTCATTAAAGAAATGTACTGACGATGATATATTAGCCTGGAAGGAAACGAACCTGGCTAATGCTGTAACAAGGTCAGAAACGCAAACACACTACACTGACCTGCAAAACGAGATGTTACAGCTGTTAACACCTTGCGGTGCTACTAACAATAATACTCGACACGAATTTATCGAGGCACAACGCACCGATCAAACTATCGCACCTTATTTTAAATTGTTAGGTGAGCGAGCGAAAGTGACCAAAAATGCATCTTGGTATTTTAGAATGCACAACGGAATTCTCATGCGTTATTACACAAATAATAACCATGAAATTCATCAAACGGTGTTACCTGTAACATACCGACAAACTGTGCTGAAAATCGCACATGAGTCACCGTTTGCTGGACATTTGGCCTATGACAAAACCAGAGCCAGAATTTTGTCACACTTCTACTGGCCTAAATTATGTTCTGATATAAAATTTTTCTGTCGTTCATGTACTATTTGTCAACATCTTGTAAGAAAGGGTAAGCATGTGACGGCCGAAGTTCAACGGTCATTGTTGGTATCGAGACCATTTGAGTGTGTAGCGGTCGATATTGTTGGACCCCTGAATCAGGTGTCGAACAAGGGAAACCGTTTCATACTGACGCTCGTGGATACATGTACCAGGTGGATCGAAGCAATTCCTTTAAAATACATCACCTCCAAAGATGTGGCAAATGTATTTTTGCACTTATTTTCTCGTTTTGGTTTTCCGCGAACGATTTTATCGGATCGGGGAATCCAGTTTATTTCGGCTGCTATGCAAGCCTTAACAAAATTGTTAGGAACACAGCAGCATTTATGTACACCGTACCACCCAATGAGTAACGGCATCATAGAAAAAATTAACGGGGATCTGAAACACATGCTGGCAAAAATAACAGCCGAAAACCCAGCTGAATGGGACACGCTATTACCAGCTGTGCTTTTTGCCCATCGAGAAATTCCGCACTCAAGTACGGGTTTCTCACCTTTCGAACTAGTGTATGGGGCGAACCCTCGTGGACCCCTATCAATATACCATCAGCTAATTACTAGCTTACCAGAAAATACAACACCTGTAACACCATATGAGATGGTAGCAGACACATGCGATAGAATCATGAAAGCGTGTGAAATAGCCAAAGCATCTTTGGAGAGGAAAGGACAAATGTACCGCGAGTATGCAAATAAGGGTGTTAAAACAATACACCTAGAACCGAATCAGAAAGTTCTACTTTTGCTACCAGATAAACGTAATTTGTTGCTAACATCTTGGCAAGGGCCATTCAACGTCGAACGTAAAATATCAGATGTCGACTATGAAATATCGATAAAGGGAAAATTAAAGATATTTCATATCAACATGCTGAAACCATATTTCTCACGACAGGAACTACCGACAGATGAACAAAATGCACCCACACCAATCAATCGGACGACAGACGTACACAACGCAACTACACTAGGTAGGGCGACACACGACAGCGACATCGCAAATACACTTAGCCAGGTAACAGCACACGCAGCTAATACCACAACAGTACTTAACCAGACAGATGACGACGGATTAGAATTACCAGTCCCTACGGTAGACACGACTGGGACCATCGACAGCATACGGATAGAAACCAAACTTACGGACGAGCAACGACGACAGATGACAGATCTAGTGACAGAATACAGGGACATTTTCTCCGATATCCCAGGAAAGACAGACAGAATAGAGCATCCCATCATTCTGACTGATAACACCCCTATCAAATGTCGACCTTATTCTATCCCTCTAAATTATAGGGCAAATCTCGACAATGAAATACTATCTCTTGAGTCGAGTGGAATAATTCAAAGATCACAGTCAGAATATTCCTTTCCTATCGTTCTTGTCACCAAAAAGGACTCAACAATTCGCCTCTGTGTCGATTATCGACGTTTAAACAGAGTGACAAAGGTCGATGCTGAACCAACCCCAGCATGCGAAGATTTAATCCTGGATATGTCTACATCTCGTATATTTTCCAAACTCGACCTCACTCGAGGTTACCGATGGAAGAAAATTCAATTCCTTTGACAGCTTTTTCTACACCTCTAGGGCTCTATGAATGGCGCTTTCTCCCTTTTGGCCTTCGTAATGCTCCTGCCACTTTTGTACGTCTTAGTAGGGATCTTCTCCACGGGGTGACCAATACTTCTACATACATAGATGACATATGCATTCATACTGAAGACTGGACGTCACACCTACTGAAACTTCGACATGTCTTCGACAGGTTGCGATTATTCGGTCTTACCGTCAAGCCAACTAAGGTAGAGTTGGGCATGGAGGAAATTGACTTCCTAGGCCATACCATCTGCAGAGGCCAACTCAAAACAGACGAGAAAATAGTCACGAAGATTCTTAATTTGACTAGGCCAACGACCAAGAAACAGGTCCGAAGTCTACTTGGTCTTGTAAACTATTATAGTAAATTTATTCCCAATCTGGCGGAAATCACCAGTGATTTTTTTTTTCAAATATTTTGAAAGCTTCGGCTAAATTGGGTGTACAAGATGCAAAGTTAATTGGCTCATTGTCAAAGTTGAAATATTTATTCAGTGTACCACCTATTTTGCGTTTACCTAATCAAAATCTTATCTATTTCCTCCGCATAGACGCAAGTGCGATTTCCATATCTGGTATATTGGGCCAGTTTTACGACGGGAAGTTCCACCCTATGATGTATGTAAGCCGTAAAATCAGCCCTGCTGAATCAAGATACTCAGCATCTGAATTGGAGGGCCTTAGCGTAATCTATTGTGTGAGAAAACTGCATAGGTATTTGGCAGGTACAGAGTTTGTGATCCAGTCCGACAACTCTCCCCTTGCGGTAATGCAGTCTGGCATCCCGCAAAACAACAGGATCTATAGATGGTCCTTAATATTGGCAAACTATGCCTTTACAATCCAGCATTTGAAGGGATCATTGAACTCTTTGGCAGACATTTTAAGTAGACCTTCAAATATAGAGATACCTGACGTACAGGAGAAGAGCGACGATTTATCACCAGAAACAGTGACACTGTAGTTATGAATGAAAACAGTGCCGTGTGTGATAAAAACTTACACTTTGAAGTGCGTTAATATCGCCAGTCGACTAAACTGTGCAAGAGAAACAGTGCCATTGTGAGTAAATGAACAGGCACAGTAGTGATATTTCTACAGCGCTAACACGTAGATAAGCAATAATTACATCGAAAGTGTTAGACGTGAACCTACAGAAACTGATAGGGAACTTGTTATATAAACACTATCCTCAAAGGAGAGCATATAAAACTGTGATGAATTGAACTATGTTAATACACTAGTCTACAAGAAACAGTGCTCGAACATTACACCGGACAGGACGACGTTAGTGTAGTTATATATAATTGTGATATGTATAGTACATTGTTGTTTTTTTTTAAAACAGGGCGCATAACCTCATTGTGTATATTTATAATTGAATTGCAAAAGTTCAAGTAAATATATGGCATTATTTATGTTAGTTCATAGGTATAAGTCACCAACATTTACTTAAAAACCTCATTTAGATTACCACCTACGTTAGAAATGCAATTATTAGACATTACTTTATCACATCACCATGTAAACATAATCATTTATATATTAATTTGCTTAAAATATCATTTCTAACCTAACCCAATCATTGCAAAATTAATATAATTTCATTTACCAATAAGACTATAAGGTAACTAACCCCCTTTGCTTAAATATAATTAATTAATTAGGTTATTTCCCTTAGGGTAATTTAGCACAGCACACGAAATTACTATAACTTATTTAGATTAGTTAGTTTCATATGATCGGTAACAAACCATCATCATAAATGTGTATAATATTTTGTATAGATATGACGCGTGCAAAGACATAGCACAGTCATGTGGCATGAACACTTGTACGATTCAGCCAGTCATTTATTGTAAATATGTAATGTTCATTTATGAAATATTATGAACCATATTTTAAGGACGAATGAATGTTTTAACATAAGTGTGGTGTGGAAGGGAACGAAAGATGTATAATAGGAGAGGAGTGAATGAAGACAAAGTAAACATTGAGAGAGAGAGAGAGAGAGAGAGAGAGAGAGAGAGAGAGAGAGAGAGAGAGAGAGAGAGAGAGAGAGAGAGAGAGAGAGAGAGAGAGATGTAGCGGAATTTTTTTTTCTCCACGCAAATCGTCTTATTGTGACTTGTCTGTGTCAATCTGTGTAACCAATGTGTTGTTCAATTTTAAGTGTGTAACTGCTATACTTTATGCCGGCTCCATGGCCGAGGGGTTAGCAGCTTTCTCCGCTAACCCCGAATACTCTCGTCACGTGACGCGACGAGAATTAGCAGTGGTTCGAATCGCAAAAGTGACTTATGAGAGTATGGAGCCGGTCGCTCAGAAAGTCGTGGCGTGCTGATGAGCGTAATCTAGCCTAGGAATCAACATACAGCTGAAAGATGCTGGTGTTGAACGCAATATCCTGAAACAGGATGGAAACGCGGGGAAAAAAAAAAAAAACTGCTATACTTTAGAAATAGTAGTAGTAAAAAGAGAAAGTACTTTGAGCATCTTAAAACGAAATTGTGGTCATAAATAAAAGTAACTAACATTTGTAGCCACAATAATCCGATTTACGGCTCTCGAAGTGATACATACATGTAGAATAGAAACGCATACACATGTTAGCAAGTTAATTACATTGTAGTTTAATTAATAACACGCAAACAAACAGGAAAACAAACACATAAAGGTTGCATTCACCATTTGTTTCAAAGAACAGTAACTCAAAACAAGGGACACGATAACTTCTTAAAAAACCTGATGTTAACATTGAAAATATTTCTTCACAAACGGAAGTTTAAAGGTGAAGAGTAGAACATAGAGCATACGAGTTGGTGCTAATATTATAGGGGAACATGAACATTTATGCTCATGTGTTGTTCTCGTAACAGAGACTACTTGTAGCGGGTTGTCATTTTGGGCAATTTGAGGACAGGTCGAGACATAAGTCAACGGGCAGAAGTCAAAGGACATAGGGTCAAACGACGGAAGCCAGGACATAAGTCGTAAGACAACGGTTCCGGATCAATACAATTCCCAAGAATATAATAGAGGGCATATCCAACGATAATAATGTGATGCACTACTCAATTAGCCGAGTGAATCAATATAACAGTGTGAAAAGGCAGAGAAGAGAATTTGTTCTATTCCCAGAAGAGATACGTAAACATATGAGATCTTTGACAAAATTGGACAGCCAATTTTTCAGTGACAAATACGTGTTACATACAGGAGGTAAACGGGTGTAACACTACACGCAGTGGAGAGGAGCGTGTCAAAGCTCTACACAGGAGCTTAGAGAGTTAAATGGCAAGTCATGACCACCTACGCTTTCCGGCATGGCACATAATTGATTGATTGATACACAGGAGCTTAGAGAGTTAAGACGGAGCTATACAGAGAACACCAGACAGGAGAGACACATGCACTATATTTAGCTTGACAGCCGGACACACTCGTGTCAACTAAGAGGTCGTTGAGTGCTTATGAGCGAGGGTTTCCCAAGAGTATAGGAAACTCACCTCTCGACGAGTAACTGGAGAATACCAGTTACTTTAGTTAACTGTCCAAGCGTGCTGGGACTCTACGCACGCAAACTCGCCAGCGCACGGAGGACTGAATGTCCGTGGTTCAACGCGCAACTAGAAGCGTGCCTCAGACTGGGACAAGGACAGATAGAGAGCAGACGTGTTCGCTAGGAACCTTATATAGTTTATCGCCAATAGTGTTAGCTAGGCTTGAGATTCCAATTAGTTAATAGTATCATTATTTTCACCTATTCAATGCATCTGTGAAACATACCATGTTGTTGATTATCCATGAAGTATTCCGCTCGCAGAGCTTGTATGTAATTAGCTCTAAATAAAAATGTATCCTTTTGCAAACCACACGAGTTATTGATTCGTGTCGTGCAAAAGTAGGGAGTCCTGAATTACCTGTCGCAAGTAGGTTGCTGACAGGCAGATATACAGATGGATCAGCCTAAAATTCAATAGAAAATGGAGGAGGGGGAATTCTCCTAAATTTAAAAAATGGAGTGAAAAAAACACAGTCAGTGGCAACTGTAAAAGTTTCAAGTAACTTTAAAGTAAAGGTAGAAGCTTTTAAAACTGCAGCAGAAATGCTCTTGATGGAGGAAAATAAAGAGAAGCAAATAGCTATCTTCACAGATGCAAAGTCAGCTGTCTCAATACTGAAGAGCAAAAACAGCACAGAACTAGCTGACCTAAGTGCAGCACTCCAAGGTCTATGCCAGAAATCCCAAAAAGTTGTAGTACAGTGGATCCCATCACATTGCAGTATACCTGGAAATGAAGAGGCTGACAGACTGGCAAAGGTGGGCGGGCGACTACCTCTGCCTGACATAGACATTACCTATAATGAGGCAAAGAGGTTTATAAAAAGCGCTTACAGAACCAAATGGGAATCAGAGCATCCAGGCCACCAGAAAGATGATGCATATTACAAACTTGACCGAACAGAAGAAGCAGCAATCTTCAGACTGCACAGGACATAACAGGCTGAAATACCACTTGTTCAATAAACTAAAGATAGAAGATACCGATGAATGTAATTGTGGAACTGGTAAAACGACAGCAAAACATTTGCTGCAGGAGTGCCCAATATATGCAGAACAGAGAAAGATATTTTGGCCCACACCTGTTTCATTTGAGGACAGGTTTTATGGAGATATCAACAAGCTCAAGTTGACCGCAGCTTACTTTAACTACATTCAGGTTGACATCTAAAGGTGCACGAAGAAGTACGTAGACTGCTACACTTCATACCACAGGTATGTCGGTAACAAAAGCACCCCAGAGGCATGAAATGGAATATTGCTTGGATAGCAAATCCATTACGTGGAAAGTCCGAATCAAAAGCTCACTTTGTGGATGTCATCTGCAGACTGCATTCTTCTGGTTTCCGGAGGGACAGTCTGTAGTGAACGGAGGGCCCAATATACGGAAGTGAGGCTAAGCAGCCATGTGCAGGACGTGACGATTCCTTGGGTGAGCCCAGTACCAGAGCGCTATGTATCGGCTCCGCAATTATGGAAGCCTCATTGGATGGCAAGGAATGCCCATGGTCTGCCCCTGCCTTCCCTTGAGGGCTGACCGTTACGTATTTAGCTGTTCTAAATGGGCCAGCTGGGATGTGGGAATAACACCACAACAGTGAGAGTCAAACGTCCTAAGAAATCCCCGGTAAGGTTAACCCGGTCAAGAAGAAGAAGAAGAAGAAGAAGAAGAAGAAGAAGAAGAAGAAGAAGAAGAAGAAGAAGAAGAAGAAGAAGAAGAAGAAGAAGAAGAAGAAGAGGAATAGAATCAGCAGCATCAGCAGCAGCAGCAGCAGCAGCAGCAGCAGCAGCAGCAGAAGAAGAAGAAGAAGAAGAAGAAGAAGAAGAAGAAGAAGAAGAAGAAGAAGAAGAAGAAGAAGAAGAAGAAGAAGAAGAAGAAGAAGAAGAAGAAGAAGAAGAAGAAGAACAACAACAACAACAACAACAACAACAACAACAACAACAACAACAACAACAACATCATCATCATCATCAACAACAACAACAACAACAGGAGAAGAAGGAGAAAGAGAAGGAGGAAGTAGAAGTCTTCTGGACTACGAAACCACCTACCCCGGAAGCGCCTCCGCCCACTTCTACCTCCCAATTGACAGACCTCTTGTCAAATATCATATTCCAATGTAACGGAGACGTCCTCCCGCTGCACCAACCATTTACGCCACTTGATCCGGGCAACCTAATGCCCTACAGGTGAATATTACCCCCCATGGCTACGATTGGCTGACGCTTAGGTCACGAGACCGGAAGTCAGTGACATGACTACAAAGAAAAAAATAGATCATTTGTAAGAAAGAAAACGGAAAAAAAGGCACAAAATAAGGCAACAAAATCCGCCGCGAAAGTGGCATTACGTTCAGATGTACGAAATCTAAAACCTCAAATATAGGGTCCAGGCGTATGTTAGCATACCGCCGTAACATATTGATAATCACGTGATCTGGTGGCAATGAAAGCGATAATTATTGCTACGTGAACTTGGGCTGTTGAAGTCGTGTTTGGTTACTCGGGTGCCGACTGAATATTTCATTTCCCTTGTTTCATCGCGGTGGTGTTGTCTGGTTGTTGTATTGTGGTGGATCTGTTGGGCGGTGTTTGAAATGGGGTTTAATGTGAGCTACTGTTTGTCATTTGTTTTTAACGTGATTACTTGACGATATGTGTGGCTGTGGGATAGCCGTTACAGGTGAACAAGGCTGCGGTTTAAATCCTCGTGTACATATTCTTGGCTTTACAACTTCATAGTATTCAAATGAAAAACATAATGTTATTATTGTTGTTTTTATCTTGTTTACTGTTTGTTAATATATTCTGAAAAAGTAAAGAACAAATGTTATCACTTTTCGATGAAGTCACCACTGCGTTCAATGCAAGTCGCCCAGCACCAATAAAATGCTTGGATTCCTGTAGAAAACTAGACTCTGGGGGTCACTACTCGGTGTGACTGACCCGGTCGTGAACGGTCTGTCACTGGAGTCACGCCGTTTTGCAACATCTACTCGACTCAGATATTCTTGCTGGACTGACCGGCATGCATCACTATTAGCGAATTTTCATTCACTGATGAGTTTCTATAGGATAACAGAACGCTGTTCCTCATTGGTGCATGTCAAAACGTTGGGCGGCCATCTTTAAACTGTCCTTATGATGTCACCATGTTTGTCTGCACCGTGATGTTACGTGCTGAACACTCTTGACTCCTTAACAGCAGTATTGACATGTTACAAGACAATGGCATGGTTATTTTAATTTATATCACACTTTTAAGGTTCTCATGTGAAGCCCCCTCATATAAGGTATTCTGTTATTTGTTATCTTGTTCAAAACAATGTATTTCCTGGGTAAAAATGCCCTTGGTTGATGAGATGTTGAGAAATCGACGATGACGGCGTTCAATAGCCTTTTGGCTGCACAGGGATTCCTCAAGATTGATTAACTTTCATTTCCACCTACACTGGTATATATTCGGCTACTCGAACTTTGTCCATAAAGTGAACAAATAAAGAGCGTTTTGTGTTCTGTATTCGAAGAACAATAAACGATTTCTCATATGTAGTGAAGCATCAACAATTAGACGGTTCCAGCCGTTTTTGCCCAAGCAGAAAGAGTTCGTGTTAAATTTAAGATTATCGTAGAGATAACAGATGCTGCACATTCGAACAATACCTGTGACTATGTGTTTTCATGTTTTCAGTATTTCAGTGTTATTCACTTAGTATGATTGATTGATTGATTGATTGATTGATTGATTGATTGATTGATTGATTTAGGAACCGACATCACAGCATTCGGGACATTCCCATAAGCGCTCCGTCCCCATCCTCAGCAGCAAGCGAAGAGTTCCAACACTAATAGTTCCAGTAGCAATCTTCGTATCATATATCACTCTGCAGTATGTACCCGACGAGATACAGCGAAATATGCCAGGCAATAAATCATGCAACATATTGTTTGTGTTTTCTGTGTTTAAACTGTTATTTTATTACTATTTACCTGTGTTATTATTTACGTATATCAATTATTGTTAAATGTCCAGGGGTTTTCGTGTCTGAATGTCCGGGATTACAACATGGCTTCTCAGACACAATTCCTCGGTTAAACACGGGGACGCTGGCCAGTTAACTGCTGCGAATTTAAGCCAAAATCGACACCAAACTCACTAGCCGCTCTAATGTCTACACCAGACACCTAATCCTAGCATTAGCTATCAAGAGGGTTCGAATCTTGACCAGCTCAAGTCTCTTAGTACCCTCAGTTTGAGCTAATCCCCTGTCTCGTTCCAGATCACAATCTGAATCCCGTGCCGTATTTGCATACATTTGCATAAGTAGGTAGCAAAGGAAGTGGTTTGCCAGGGAATTAATTATCACGTAAAGCCAGATTGTCATGTTCAGCTTTCTTGATCGACAAATCTGCCTGGGGTATTTGGACTGGCCAAACTGGCAATTCCCAAAATGTTGGGCATTTCTCTCAGACTGTGTATAATTTCAACCCCTCACCCCCCCCCTCCCCGAGCTCCTTTTACACACACACACACACACACACACACACACACACACACACAAACACACACACACACACACGCACACATTTGACAATGTTTTTTTCTATGTGAATGAAACATGCACAATAGATAATTGTGTACAAAAGATGAGTGATTGGAAGAGCCGTATGTTAGATGGGTTTGCGAGCCCAATTTGTGACCTTTTGACAATAAAGTTCTTAAGTTCGTTCGTTCGTTCGTTCGCTCGCTTGTTTGTTCATTCGTTGGCTCGATCGCTCGCTCGTTCGTTGCTTTCCTTTCTGAAACTTTTGGCTATAACAGGGTGGGTCTAGCATTATATGCCCCTGTACGACTTAAGGTGTCAAAGCGAATCCTTCACTTACAATTTTAGCTCGAACCCTGGTCTTCATCGTTAGAATATGTCTGCCCTTCTCCTCCACCACGAACAGTGGACATCTTTAATAGATTATGTATGTCCTATTGCTCTACCATGAATAGTGGACTCCGCTGATAGAATATGTATGTTCTACCACAAATAGTGGACTCCGCTGATAGAATATGTATGTTCTACCACAAACAGTGGACTTCATTGATAGAATACGTATGCCCTGCTGCTTTACCACGAACAGTGGACTTCATTGATATAATATACCATACCTTATTGCTCTACCACGAACCGTGGACTCCTTGACAGAATGTGTCCGCCCTACTCCTCCGCCACTAACCGCGGACTCCACTAACAGAATATGTATGCCCCATTTCTCTACCACAGAACTACCTAGAGCTAGAAGATTTTTATCGAAATTCGAATTAGTGTCATTCCACAGACGGCTCTCCCCACAACACCTAGCCACGCAGGTCTTGTCTGTTACCAGGAAGAACAACCCCCAGATTTAAGGTGAGTTATACAATATACAATAGTCAGAGATGTGGTTGGAGTGGCTTATGTGGTTCTGGGAGGTGGCGTTTGGCAGTTCTGCAATCATCACTTAATCACATTGTCTGTAACCTCACTCTATGGGAGTTACTGATTCCTTTGTGAGTTCAACAATGCTCCGCTGGAGCTCATTAGGTTGGTCATTGTGTGTCCAGTATCGTGTCACTGACCAGAGGGAGCTAGTGGACAAGATAGCGGAGAATCCAGTGTCTGTAAGTCGGAATAACCCAGATGACTGTGTCGTTTAGACCTGAGGCGCCAAGAGGAGATATTGGGAGAGATTGGACATAGTTGACGCCCTGCCGCATTCACAGACAGTGTTTAGTTGAGTAGCTTCTGGAGAGATTTGGGGACTTCCCGCGGCCATTGCAAGGCGAAAACAACAGATTAACAGCACCTAACAACACACAGTTAAAGTGTGAATAACTGTAGTGGAACTGCGGTAAAGCTGTGGAAAATGTAAATAATAAATAATATCACGAAGTAATGCAGCTTTACAGAATACAATCACTGAAAACATAGGACGTTGCAGCGACTAACCTTCATCAGCAAACAAATAGACAAGACACAACATATAAACCCGGGGAAGACATAACAGTGACCACATTATGATGTAATAACGGAATGAGAGGATTGGAAAGACGAACTAAATGAGAAAAATGACAAGAAATGGGGTGAAACAATGAAAAAAATATGCTACTTATATCAGAATCCTTAGGTCAGCGTGGCCGAATGGATAAGAACGCGTGTTCTTAAACATCCGGTGTGCTGATGCCGAGGTAAGGGGTTCACTCCCTACACCGGACAGCTGGACTAAAATGTGGACATATCGTCCTTCGACTTGGGACGTAAGTTATAAGTACCTCTGAAGTCGGAGTGGGTACGCCTGATGGTGAGGGACAGTGTTAATAAGGAAAGCTAATCTACATGCAAAATTCAGTCGACCACTACTATAAATAGTGTATATGGACTACTCTTGAGTTCAAAGCGAGTGAGCGCAAAAAAAAAAAAAAACCTCACAATGCCAGGCTGTGAAATTCACCATTTTCTGTTATTAGTTTTCATGTTTGTTTTTTCATCTGTCCATTCTTCTCATTCAGTTATGACGCCTGAACTGATTCAGTGCCATGAGATGATTAATCGTCTCAACCGACTTCCCGTATCTGCCAAGGGTTTATATGTCACCGAAATGTTGTCATTGCGTTATAATACAACATGTCTGCTACCATATTAACAACTTTTAAGTCATAACTGTGACACATCCCTACTTACAATATTACGTCTTTCATTTTATTTGGTACTAAGCTACATTTTATTTGGTCCTACGCTACATTTTATTTGGTCCTACGCTACATTTTATTTGGTCCTACGCTACATTTTATTTGGTCCTACGCTACATTTTATTTGGTCCTACGCTACATTTTATTTGGTCCTACGCTACATTTTATTTGGTCCTACGCTACATTTTATTTGGTCCTACGCTACATTTTATTTGGTCCTACGCTACATTTTATTTGGTCCTACGCTACATTTTAAGAGAGAAGGTCAACCAGAGAGACGAATGGAGACGGCTTGTATCTGCAGCAAAGAACCTCAATGGCTCGGAACGCTGAAGAAGAAGAAGTTTACATATTATTAAAGATAGTCTACAGTCTACAGGATATTTCAGATAGTCTACATAATATTTATAATTGTCTGTAGAATATTTAAGATAGTACAAGATAATGAAGATAGTCTACATAATATTTAAGATAGTCTATAGAATAGTTAACATAGTCTACATAACATTTAAGATAGTCTATAGAAGTTTCAAAATATTGGATAGATGTTTGGAGACATTCTATTTTAGTTTTGACGTATCACAAACGTAAGAGAACATAGTGCTTCTGTGAACCAACATAGATACAACAACATATAGGAACATTATATTTATAAACTTACATGGATACATAAACATATAAGAACATTATATTTATAAACCAACATACATACACAAACATATAAAACATAACATTTATGACCAACATACATACACAAACATATAAAAACATAACATTTATGACAAACATATATATACAAACACATAAAAACATAATATTTATGAAACAATATAGATTCACAAACATATAAAAACAGACCATGTATAAACCAACATATGAACCAGTCCTGTTTAGGACTAATTCTAAAGAAAATAAAGAAATGAACGTTAGTTGCATATCAGGATAAGGATATCATTTGCAAAACAGGACGCCGCAGTCAATCCCAGCATTTTGGGGTGTTTGTGACTTCTTGGCAGGTTTACGTTCAGTAGTTTGCCACTGCTTTCTGAACTACCGGCACTCATACCATTATATAAAAATCAATTCAAGGCCGTCTGCTTCCAAATCGGCCACAGCTGTGTTTCGAACGCCGAACGCGAGATTGCGTCCTACGACCGTAATAACTTCACCATAGTGCACAAAAAGGACAGGAAAGAATATCAAAATTCACCCACACACACAAAAACTAACCTCAGTTATAACAGATGCTGAAGAAGCAGGTTGAACGAGGTCGAATAGTTTTTAAGTCCCCCCCCCCCCCCCCCTGTAAATACTGAGCTGGGCTGAACCTACATAGATACACAGACAAGAACATAACATTCACGCGAACCAGCAGAGATACACAGACATACTAGAAGACATTCACAGGAACCGAAATAAAAACACAAACACACACAAAGACTGATATCGTAGAAGGCATCTGTGTGGGGTCCGAACTCAACCTTGTGAATTATTTTCATAAACAGCGACTGTCCAGTTTGATCCGCGCAAGTCTACACTGTCACACAGATTGTACATGGCTGAACTATCCTAAACACGGACTATCCCGGAGAGAATTTGGTGAGACGCCACATCGAGGCTGGCCGGACAATATAAATTACACAGCGACTGCAGTTCGCGCCAATTTCTATACCAGAGCTCGTCATGTTGATCACAGAACCGTCAACAGAAGAAGACGTGTTGTCGACACACTTTAATTACAGTTCGTGGTATGCAACTGACTCCATAATTGTGTGGTCAGTTGACCTGTAGGGGGTCGGCTCAAAGTGTCTCTGGTTTTCTCATAACACCACTAGCCTCTGATCAACATTTAAAGATCGTCTTCTTAGTTGTCAATCATTCATATGAGTGCTTTAGTTTGAGCAGAAGCGCTTCGGTGAAGTGGTTAGTGCTTTTGCCTGCTATGCCAGAGGTTTGAGTTCAGTCCCCAACAAAAGTATAGTTGCTGTTTTTTTAATTTTAATAATCAAAACGACTCTGCTGTCTACCCAGCTTAAGAAAGAATGGGTATTGGACATTTTTTTTTTTTAGAATTTTCTGATAATAAAGAAAGAAAGTCGACGAAGAAAGGAGGTGGCCACCACACCTCATATATCATAGTCAAGAATATGTGAAGGCCCAGCTTATCACCCCTCAGTGACATTATGTGCGATGCGAGTATATTTACCTCTTCAGTACACTGTTTGAGTGACATGGGATGATTAATCGTCTTAACCGATTTCCCGTTTCTGGCGTGTGCTTATATATTGCCGTAATGTTGTCATTGCGTTGTAATACAGCGTTTCTGCTACCATATTAACAACTTCGAAGTTATAACTGTCGGCTTCGTGGCTTAGAGGTTATGACTTTTCTCCGTAATCTCGTATACTCTCGTCGGTGACGTGATGACGATGAGAATCAGCAGTGGTTCGAATCGCATCGGTAACTTACGGGGTATTTGAGCCGGCCGCTCAGAAAGCAATGGCAAACTACTGGGCGTAATCTTGCCAAAAAATCAACATACAGCTGAAAGATGCTGGTGTTGACAGCGATGTCCTGTAAAGGATATGCAAAAAAAAAAAAAGTTATACACCTACTTCCAATTTTTCGTCTTTCATTTTTGTTTGATCCTACCATATTTTTTGTTTGGCAATGCATCTGTTAATGGCGTCTAGTTGTGGGTGTCTAGTTGTGGGTATCTAATTGTGGGCGTCTAGTTGTTGGCGTCTAGTTGTGGGCGTCTAGTTTTGGAGCATCTAGTTATGGCGCTTTCAGCTATGAGTGTCTAGTTATGGGGCGTTTAGTTATGTGGCGTTTAGTTATGTGGCGTTTAGTTATGGGCGTCTAATTATGGGCTTCTAGTTATGGGCGTTTAGTAGTGGGTGTCTAGTTATGGAGACAGAGGCAGGGATAGAACTCTAGACCTCCCCCGATGTGTCTCCACCTTGCCGTGGTGGGGGAGCTTGCGTGTCCCATCGACCCCATCTGATTGCCGATGGGTGAAAAACTACATATCGGACAGCTTATGGGATAGGGGCCAGACTAAGAGAGACACAACCTGCTGCTCTGCAGGTAGACTGAGGATAGCAGTCAAAAGTTTAAATCAGGCGCACGAAGGCAGAATTTCTTGGTCCGAACAATACTCTAAGGCTCTCTGTCGAGGGTTTAGGCTGAACGCCTCTAAGCCACAAACCCTCGGATGTGAGAGCCGGGCCGATACCCACCTACCGAAAAATAGAGGTGTGATACTGAACACACTACATGCCCAGTTCTGATACTAGTTCGAAGGCTCTCAGCTGGGGGATATGAGGGATTCCCGGATGAGAGGGCCTGGCCGTTTCTCGCTCACTGCTGCACGGAGGTAAGGTGCTGAGCCGGCAGCACATGTAGCCTACCTCGTGAGCGAGTACAAAAAAGTAGAAGAAGAGCCCCAGTCAAAATATCTACCTCGCAGAGAGTCTAGACAAAGGTGGAAAAACGTCTCAATAACACAAAATGGAACTCACGGCTAGCGAATCCATTGCGTGGCCCGAAGTCCAAAGTGAAAGCTTACCTTGTGGATATCGCCCGCAGACTGACCGTTCCTGGTGTGTGCTTGAGCGACCAGTGGCAAGCGAAATGCCCAACACATGGAAGTGAGGAACTAAGGCAGCCATGAGCAGGATGTGGCAACTCTTCGGGTGAGCCCAGTCTCAGAGCAATATGTGCCGGCTCTGCAATTATGGAAGCCTCCTTGGATAGCAGGGGAATGCCCATGGTCTGCCCCTGCCTTCCCTTGAGGGTTTACCGTGTTGTCATTGACCGTTCTACTTTGACCAGCTTAGATGTGGGCGATACCACAGCACAAACAGTCTAACGTCTCTCGAAACCTCGGGAAGGGAAACCATAAAAATGCCTGCTAAAGCCGGATGTGCTGGCCTACGGGTGCAAATAAATCAGGCACAATGCTAAAAACGTCCGAGTGAAATTTCTTTCGTGCTAGGAAAGCTCTGACTACACAGTTTCCGAATGCCGCTCTTGTTTGGAACAGCTCTGACTAGGTAGTTTTCCGAATGTCCGTCGTGCCTGGAACAGCTCTGATGGGCACAAAGACAAGCACATGTCCGAACCGAAAACTCGCTGAGTGGATACCGTCTGCAGACGGGTCTGGTTTGTGCAGGAACGGCGCGTAGTGAACGAAATGCCCAATATATTGAAGTGAGGAATTAAAGCAGCCATGAGCAGGACGTGACGATTCCCTCGGTGAGCCCAGCACCAGGGCGCTATGTGCCGGCCCTGCAATTATGGAAGCCACCCTGGATGGCGAAAAATGCCATGGACTGCCCCTGCCTTCCTCTGAGGGATGACCGTTGTCTTCGACCGTTCCAACTTGGCCAGCTGGGTTGTGGACGGTACCGCAAACAGTGAGAGTCTCCCAGGAATGCTACCTGTTCACACAAAAAAAGTACGCTAAAGTCGGATGTGTTGTCGTACGGGTTTCGGCCCAAGGGCGCATAACTAGACACACCGCAATCACATCTGAAAAAACACTCCGGATGAACGAAAAGAAGAAGAAGAACTCTAGACAGAGGCAGAGGGAGAACGACAGAAATGGTGATAGGATAACTGAGGCGATGGCATGCTGGGATATCATCCATAGAACAGATCTAGAACTGATCTAGAACAGACGGAGATATGTGACTTGTATGAAAGGTCACGCAAGTTGGCAGGACACATAATAATGCTGGCTCACGTTTACGAGGCGCGGTGTATGAAGGAGCCATACTGGTTTTAAAATAAAAATCCTACTTCTGCTAATTGATCGATCGAACCCAGAGTCTGTTTTGGCGGGCAATCATACCAGCTGCTACACCACCATAACTGCTAAATAAAACATAAATAAATAAATAAAAACAAGCTTATAAATGTAACAATCGTTTAAAAAACACAACACTACTGTTTTTGAAATAGGAATAAACATATTAGAATGTTGACACACTTTTAAGATAAACAGACAGAGCAAACAAGAAATATTTTTGCGAACACAACAAGCAAATATTTCCATATTTGTTTCATAAAACTGAATAGTTCTTGATCAAACGAATCTTGAGCGTCGTCAACCATGGAGGATTTATGGCCCCGGTTCTGATAATTCTCTGCCTTGATTTGCAACATGCCACCTGATTGGCTGGCCACGTGAGAACATAAGCAAGTAGTTGTCGGCCATATTGTTCGGCCATATTGTTCATCCGGCGTCGTGTAAAGTTTATCAAACAAATCTATGCATACACACAATAGCATTCCCCCGTGCTTTCTTCGTCACTACTTCACAATTTCATAGGCTTGAATATTTTAGAACATGTATACATCTCCCCCAAACGATACTCATTCACTCCGAAATAAAAGCAGCAAAAACTGAGGATTTCTTTTCTTCCCCTTTTCTTACCAGTTTATGGCAAAATACACGAGAACGTATCCTCTTAGGAAGGTTTAAGCGATACAGATCTCTCTAACCGTTGAATTCTGCTAAGATCTTTTCGTCTATCAACACTCAGGACGGGCAAGTTTTATAGCTACAACAATAGACATAACCCGTTTCTATTCGCCGCTCGCTAATGTTGAAATGAAATGAAATTAAGAGCTGATAATATTTATAACTTAGCCGGTGTAAAGCGGCCCTTAAATATATAATCGCGAAACATAATAAAACCTACACAGAACGCCACACGGAGACATAATAAAATCTACCGAACTTGCCATGGAGATGTTTTTGAGAGCGAGTTCTGGGTATTTTGCACAGACCTGGGCTTTTTACAAACATTCTCTAGATTTCCAATTCGGACATCAATGGAAGTTAGAGATTTGCGATGTTAGATAAACAGCGACTATTGTGTCGGCGTTTGGGAGCTTTTCACGTAGCTTTCTGTCAATAGGTGAAGACATCAGCGCCGCATGTGTATTAGTTGTTAAACTGTACATTAAAAGTTTATCTTAACGTCGTATTCGCTTGCCGGGTGCTAATGTGCTCCAGATTTCGTTAAAGAAGAAAAATAAACAAATAAAGTGGTTGCGTGTTGTTTATGACGTAGGCAACTCGTTTAAAGTATGGTTCAGGAAGTTGGAACCATCGCTTCACGTGCTGCAAATCTGCTTTAGGACCCGAGATCGTATCCTGTCAGGGAAGGTATTAAAGCAAAACGTTTCTGCGGACACCCTGACTTGTAGAGCAAGTTCCCAGTCCTGGAGACGCTTTAATGTGTTCCCTAGCGAGGACACGTCTGGGGTTCAAACTCTGGACAATAGAGTTATCGTTTGATGAAGGGTAAATAGGCTTTTACGAGCCCAATTAACACGGCGTAGATGGGTTATGGTCCCTTTAATTTTCATATCGGGAAATCTACGATCAAAGGCTAAGTGACTAGGTGAGCCAGGTTCGGTTGGACTTCATCGACTCTCTGTGCGTTGATAAGTTGTAATTTGAGGTTCATCGTGCGACAAATCCTCCCGTGGATTACACGCTTCTGTGTTCTTGTCTACGGTTATATTTTCTGTATTCTTGTCTATGGTTATATCTTCTGTGTTCTTGTCTATGGTTATATCTTCTGTGTTCTTGTCTATGGTTATATTTTCTGTGTTCTTGTCTATGGTTAGCGTTTCTGTGTTCTTGTCTATGGTTATATTTTCTGTGTTCTTGTCTATGGTTATATTTTCTGTGTTCTTGTCTATGGTTATATTTTATGTGTTCTTGTCTATGGTTATATTTTATGTGTTCTTGTCTATGGTTATATTTTCTGTGTTCTTGTCTATAGTTATATTTTCTGTGTTCTTGTCTATGGTTATATTTTCTGTGTTCTTGTCCATGGGTATATTTTCTGTGTTCTTGTCTATGGGTATATTTTCTGTGTTCTTGTCCATGGGTATATTTTCTGTGTTCTTGTATATGGGTATATTTTCTGTGTTCTTGTATATGGGTATATTTTCTGTGTTCTTGTCTATGGTTATATTTTGTGTGTTCTTGTCCATGGGTATAGTTTCTGTGTTCTTGTCTATGGGTATATTTTCTGTGTTCTTGTCTATGGTTATATCTTCTGTGTTCTTGTCTATGGTTATAGTTTCTGTGTTCTTGTCTATGGTTGTAGTTTCTGTGTTCTTGTCTATGGTTATATTTTCTGTGTTCTTGTCTATGGTTGTAGTTTCTGTGTTCTTGTCTATGGTTATATTTTCTGTGTTCTTGTCTATGGTTATATCTTCTGTGTTCTTGTCTATGGTTATAGTTTCTGTGTTCTTGTCTATGGTTGTAGTTTCTGTGTTCTTGTCTATGGTTATATTTTCTGTGTTCTTGTCTATGGTTATATTTTCGCGGCATGTGTAATAACGTGGATATTTTTATATATGACCCCAACAACAAATAAACACCGCAATTGGACAACCAGAATCTTTATCTTACATTTGTTCTTCTGCTTTATCCCTTTCTTCATTTTCTTCTTCTTCTTCTTCTCCTTCTTCTTCTTTCGTTCGTGTAAAATTATCTATATCTGCAATGTTGTCTTTTGTATAAACATTACTGTCTTTATTAATTCACTCACTGGTTCATAGTGTCTATCTTCCACTGTTGTTTCTCGAGACCAGAAGATCTGCCTAAGTATGTCGTATTCGGAGCAGTCTTTAAGTACGCCAATCCACATGTGCACATGTCTGATTCGCCAATCTTGAATTGTGCATTCATGTGGTTGTGTAATATATTATGTCCTGTTCTTATACGCAGAATAATGATTTGTTTTAGTTTACAAATAAAATTGTAGTCATCTTGTGCTGATGTTGGTGGTTTTCTGATTGCTTTGATCATTTCTTTCTTTTGATTGTATGTAACAATGGGCACTTAAGGCTGTTCTTCTTTGGCTCCTTCCTTAGCCAATCAATCAGCTCTGTCGTTTCCGGGTACTCCACAGTGGGATGGTATCCACTGTATGGTGACCTTATGCTGACTGCTAAGTTCAGAAAGTAGTGTCCTTAGTACTGTCAATTTCCCAGACAGGAGCGCCTCGAGTACTGATTTTACACCTGTCAACAGTACCACAGGTTGCGCACCGTGGTTGGTATTCAGTAATTCCTCCTGCATCCCATACATTTATTCGTTTCCTTTAGCTTATAACATACCACATTAATTGCAATTGAAGGCCGAATGGCTTGAATGATAAGACGCCCATCTCTGAATCTTGGCTCAATTCACTGTCTGGACCGTGTAACTTTTTAAAATAAAATAAAACAAGGATGGCATACCCACCAGGTGATTTGGTAGTAGATTTAGGGTCTAGCACCCTCTGACATGAAAGAAACGTTCCAAGAACAAAAGCGCACTCTTCGCATCCTAGAAGTCCCCGTGTGTCGGATAACGAACTGAGTAGGCCGACGAAGCCGCTATCGCAAGATAACTATATATATATATATAGTTCTCTCTCTCTCTCTCTCTCTCTCTCTCTCTCTCTATATATATATATATATATATATATATATATATATATATATATATATATATATATATATATATATATATATATATATATATATATATATATATATATATATGAGTCTAGTTCGTTGAGCTAGATATCTCGCATTGACAACGGAAGAGTTGAAAACAATCTTGAAAGGGTCACTCGAGCGGAGACCGCCACAGAAACATGACGGATCGAAAGCCGAGATGGCTATGGCAATAGATTGCCGCCAGTTGAGGGATAGAATATTTTAGAATACTGTCTTAAGGAGCGTATGCATTGGATGAGTGTTCATTGTATTTCTACTGACAGAATTACATTCCTAATTTGATGAGAGATGATAGGATGTGAAACTTTTCTGTCTCCTGTCAAGTGTTTTCGTAAATCAGTGTGTTGTTAGTGGTTTCAGACCGAGGAGGAAAAGGTCAAAGGTCTGTATGGCATTTAGGGCACACTGTAACAAACTATTATAACCAATAATAACATTAGAAAAATCCCTAGAACGGAAATTCAATAACGACGAGCAGAGAATACCCTGGACAACATGAAATAAATAAAAATGAAAATCACCATGCAGGTTGGAGGACTGGATTTCCAGAAGTGAGATAGCAGGTTAACAAAGTTAAAGAGTACTCCTGCCCATCTCTAACTCCAGATTCCATATTCATTCAACAGCAGTAAACTGAGGTCACAACCCGAGTCCTGAAACCAAATCAAAACTAACCAATATGATACCAAGCTAAGAAGAAGTTAAGAAAGACCTCAGGCATATACATATATTTACATATCATCAGCAGGTTCTTACTAGCATTTCAGCACTCTTTTTCTTATGTGTAATAACAGTGACTTATTGCATACGATATTTTTCATTTTCTGAAATGCAGCTTTTGTTGACCCTGTTCTGTTCTTAATCTCCTTCGTGCACCTTTCATATATAGCACGTTTGATTCTGTTCTACACACACGTGGACCCTGGTCGCTGCTATGGAGTTCGTTCTCTGTTCTTAGGTTCTCCTTGTGACATCTATGGGAGACCTATGGGAGATCTATGTGAGATTTATGTAAGATTTGTGTAAGATTTATGTGAGATCTATGGGAGATTTATGTGCGATCTATGGGAGATCTATGGGAGATCTACGGAGCTATATATGCGAGAACTATATGATAACTTTTGGAGATCTATGTAAGATCTATAGGAGATCTATGGGAGATCTATGTGAGATCTATTGGAGATCTAAGGGAGATCTATGGGAGATTTATTTGAAATCTCTGTGAGATCTATGAGAGATCTATGGGAGATTTGTGGGAGATCTGTGGAGCTATATGTGAGATCTATGTGAGATCTATAGATCTATGGGAGATCTACGAGAGATCTATGCGAGATCATTGTGAGATCAATGGGAATTCTATGGGAAGAAACTGGAGTACTTATGGGGATATTTGTGCATATTTAAGTTAATATCTTATCAGCTCCACACGAAACTCAAACGTCCATAAGCGCCCCAGCCTCGCTCCATAGATCACATTAGAGCCACAGCCTTCCGTCATAGATCACATAAATGTCAAAATTTTTTCGCCAAAGATCATATAAGTGCCCCAGTTTTCTGTCATAGACCATATAAGTGTCATATTTTCAGGAGGAGGAGGGGGAGAAGAAGAAGAAGAAGAAGAAGAAGAAGAAGAAGAAGAAGAAGAAGAAGAAGAAGAAGAAGAAGAAGAAGAAGAAGAAGAAGAAGAAGAAGAAGAAGAGGAAGAAGAAGAAGAAGAAGAAGGAGGAGGAGGAGGAGGACGATGACGACGACGACGACGACTAGGAGGAGGAGGTGGAGGCGGCGGAAGAGTAGGAGGAGAGAAAGCGATGAAGACGAGTATGCGGAAGATAAAGAAGAATAAACAAACACATACTTCAGAAATGTCAGTCTAGCAAAGAAAGATAACCCTAGAAACTCGATGTCGTGTACAGAGCCACAGAGTAATGTGCCCTGTGTTTGGCGTGACATAAAACAAACGGCAATACAAGAAGATTCGCCGCCTTCACACACTTGGGTGTTGGGGGTGTTCAGGAAACTAACAAATTTAACATGCTGAATCTCCTTTACATGACGTTGCGTTCACCCCCAGGCTTAGTTTCTAGGCAAATTTACTTTCAGTAGATTGCTATTGTTTTCTGAACGAGAAGTGAATGTTAAAGTCTAAATGACTGGTGGGTGGATTGAACCCACTACCTCACCATCAGCACACCAGAAGTCTAAGAGCAAGAGTTCTTACCCATTCGGCCATGCCGACCTCAACATTAAAGATGATTGAATTAAATATCTGACCACATATAGCGGGCTAGTGTGTAAGACAATCTTCTCGTACGGCCCGCGAATCATGTTATAACCAAATGTTTTGCATATCCTTTACAGGACATCGTTGTCAACATCAGCATCTTTCAGCTGATTGTTGATTTCTTGGGAAGATTACGCTCAGTAGTTTGCCATTGCTTTTTGAGCAACCGGCTCAAATACCCCTAAGTTACCGACACGGAGAGAACCGCTACCAATTCTCGCGCAACGTCACGTTACTTACGAGAGTATATGAGATTACGAAGAAAGTCGTGTAAACTCTAGGCCAGAGAGACCGACATAACCAAAGATCCATTAAAATAAAAAATGTTCCCAGGCCTGCCAACATGTTGATATTTCAGTTTCTTTGATTACTTATAATACTCTGGAGTTACCTCTGAGGTCGGAGTGGGTTCGCCTGATGGCTAGGGACACTGTTAATAGGGAAACCTAATCCACACGCAACATTCAGTCCATTACTACTATAAATAGTGTGTATGGACTACGCTTGAGTTCAAAGCGAGATAGCGCAAAATAGAAAAAAATACTGTAGAGTTTGATGTCCAATTCTCCGTTAACTGATTAAGAGCACAGGATGATTAATCGTCTAACGCGACTTCCTGTTATCTGCCAAGGGCTTATATATAGTAGTTTGCTCTATAAAACACCCTGTAATTTGACATATAATACAACATTTCTGCTGCCATGTTAACAACTTATAAGTCTTAACTGTGACGCATTTCCGCCATCCATATTGTTGGGTCTAAACCTACATACTGTTTGGCCCACAATCTGTTCATAGATTTCTTTTTGTTTCCCCTAATTTTTCCCGATTCTAAATCTGACCAAAAATACACAGAGAATAAAACCAGCCATTTTTTTTTTCTTCCCGATGTGATATGTTTATTTATCAAACCATCAATTTCTGCGTTTCATGCCTGATTTTATATTCTCAAACCAGATGGAGGTTCCCTTCCAAAAAAGCTGAGGTGGGTTGGATGACCTGAAGGTATAGAAGCTTGTCGAAGCCCAATGGCATCAATATCTCTTTGGTATCTGGATGAGTTTCAGTAATGTCCATTTCGAGAGCAGACAATTTTGTCACGTAGTTATCTCTTTTCTCCCTCTCTTCCTCCTGAAGTTTAACAGAAATATTCCTCACTGGTCCCCTCTGAATTCTCTTCATCAGATGTGTCACAAATCCAGCAATGTTATTGCCCAGCTTCTTGCTAGAGATAGTTCCAATCTCTTCGCAAACCCCCGTGTCCATGTGGAAGTCGCTGATCAGTTTATGTCATATTTCTCAGTAACTACACGGGAAACCTTCTTCACTGCCTTGGCACATCCACCAGCTATTTTCGTCGCCCTGATTGTGTGTGAGTGTGATTGTGTGTGTGTGTGTGGGGGGGGGGGGGGGAATATTTTCTGAAAGAGTACAGAAGAAATGTATCATCTTTCGATATAGTCACCACTGCCTTCAATAAAAGTTCTCCAGCGCCGATAAAGTGCTTGGATTTCTGTTTAAAAAAAAAAAAACTTTCTTGGTCGTGTGTGTAACGACTCACGCACCACCTGATGTACCTCTTAATCCGACCGAAAAGTTTTGAAACTTCCTACTGCACTCATAGACTTGCTGGACTGACATGCATGTATCACCATACTGGACTGTCATTCATCGATCAGTTTCCATAGGTTTCACCCTTTCACTGATAAAAATAAAATGTAAAAATGGATAACAGAACGCTGCTCCTCTTTCGTGTATGTCAAAGGTGGGGCGGTCATCTTAACACTGCCCTTATGACGTCACCATG
Organism: Cepaea hortensis; assembly: GCA_963921405.1. Classification (NCBI taxonomy): domain Eukaryota; kingdom Metazoa; phylum Mollusca; class Gastropoda; order Stylommatophora; family Helicidae; genus Cepaea; species Cepaea hortensis. The sequence goes on from OY992894.1 coordinate 94,396,104, forward strand.
TTCGTCTACACCATGATGTTACGTGCTTAAAACTCTTGACTTGACATCCTTAACAACAATATTGACACGTTGCAAGACTATAGAATGGCTGTTATAATTTATATCCCACTTTTAATGTTTTCATTTGAATCCCCGTCGTATAAACATCCACTAGTTGGTATCTGCGCAAGATAGAAGGACAAGAATAGTATGACAGAATCACCGACCTGGAGCTCATGGAGAGGACTGAGTACTAAGCAACCTCCAGTGAACCTAGAGGTGAGGGAGAGACGCTGGCACTGAATAGACCACACACTGAGAGACCCCGAGAATAGTCAAACTAGAACAGCCTTTGTCTGGGATCAGCAGGACACACGAAACAGAGAAAGAAGAAGACGAGAATTAGAGACAGAAATGAGTAATATTGGGAGGACGTGGAGGGAGTTGTAAGAGACAGCAATGGTTAGGAGGACTTGGAGGGAGCTGTTTGAGGATCTATACCGCAACAGGAAATAAAGAACGAAAAATAAGTGCAATCACCACAGCCAACATCATCATCATCATCATATCCAACAACAATATTATTATCTCATTATCTACCACATCGTTAAATAGAGATCGCTACCCCCACCACCATCAACATCATATCCAACAACATTAATATTATCTCTTTATCTACCAAATCGTTAAGCTGAGATCACAACCACCAGCCCTTTCCGCAACAAATAACCACAACTCCTACATACCCAGCACCCATAACTCGGAGCAATAACCCGCGTCTAAATACAGCGACGCATTGAGTGTTATCTCCTCCATCTACTTCTTTCTTAAGGTGATGCCATTTATTGGTTCTTTACGATCCCCCGATGAAGACTTGAAAAGATACCTGTTCAGCGAATGTGTACCCGTGCAGAACCCCCATCAGGCCCTATCTCTATTAGCAGACAGGAGCCTTTGAAGTCAACAAAAGATCAAAGCTGCCCCAGGGATAAGCTCATTCTGTGGAATGGCCATTTGGGCATGAATAAAGGCACTCTGACATGACCTGGACACGAAAGGCATGCCTAACTTGCCAGATTTCCCCCGATTATGAACGTTGTTTAAAAATTGTTTTGTTTGCTTAAGTAATTATAATAAATAACATATAATAGAGGTTTGCTGTGTAGATATCCCCCCCCCCCCCTTTCCACACCCTCACCCCACGAACCTCGAGGTTTTTATATGTATATTTAGGATACATGTGTAATTTTAAGAAATTATTTAACAAAACACTATATACAACAATAAGAAAGAGACAAACAGTTTTCTTTGGTCATATAATGAGAACAGAGACATTGGAGAACATCGTAACAACTGGAAAGATTGAGGGGAAGAGAGACAGAGGCAGACCAAGAGAAATGATGCTGGACGGATTGAGACGGTGGCATGGAGGAATATCAGCAGCAGAGTTGATCCAGAGAACCAAAGACCGAGATCTATGGAGAGCCATGAACGCCTACGCCAGCCGGCACGGCACTTGATGATGATGATTTAACAAATACACATTCACTTTTACACGTCAGTTTCACAATTTTTCGACAAATAGAGTCAAGTAGATTGAGCACAACCCACTACTGGCACCGCTGATCGTATTCTGGCACGAACCTTGGGCCTTGTCCACTTAGATTGGAAGCACTAGACTCGAGTTTATAGTAAACTAGCTGACCCGGCCCGGCTTCGCCCAGACCCTGGAGGGGATCTATCTATCTATCAGTCTGTCTGTCTGCTTGTTTGTCTGTCTGTCTGTCTGTCTGTCTGGCTGACCCGGCCCGGCTTCACCCAGTCCCTGGTGGGGAGCATCTCATTTAATTAATATAAGTAGTCATATAAGTTCTCCCGTTCCCGACTATCTGTCTGTCTGTCTGTCTGTCTGTCTGTCTGTCTGACTCGGCTTCACCCAGTCCCTGGTGGGGAGCATGTCATTTAATTCATTCATATAAGTAGTCAAATAAGCTTCCGTTCCCGACTATCTGTCTGTCTGTCTGTCTATCTATCTGACCCGGCGTGGTTTCGCCCAGCTCCTGGCGCACAGTAACTTAAAAGAATGTCCTTCCACACACCATTCATTATTTTTAATGAAAACTGTTTTTAATCACCGACATGACAGTTGATAAGTTTTGTAAGCAGAAAAAGATGGGTTAAAATGTTATGCATAATGCATTATTTTTATGCAAACTTTAAAAATACCTTAAAGATTATATCATTATTTAATATAACTCATATGCCTAAAAATAACTATAGAAAAGAGTTTAACAATAGTGCAGGTAAGTCCAACAATATGACTATAAAGTATATAGAAATGTTATTAAAAGTTATGCCCCTTGAAATAACTTTTCTAGAGTGAAGTGCCCCTGCTATATAGACATTATATAATGAAAATAGAAAAGTAAATGTTATTAAATAAGTCGAAGATTTTACATTAAGAAATTATTATAGTCGGTTGCAAATGAATGAAAGGAAGACGTGTAGAAAATTTCATCTCAATCGGATGTACCGTTATCGAACGCATCCAATACAAAAATCCCCACACACAAACAAACATACACTCTGTTTTATAGATATAGATAGAGTCAAGTGTTGGAAATCAGCGGTTGCTGATTTGGAAGTAGACCGCTTTTCGTTGATTTCGATTGTACAAGCTGTCGGCAGCTCAGAAAGCTAAGGCAAACGTTGTAAAACGTCGCGTGTCCTTTGCAGGACTTAGTAAATCACATTCAGTACATGTTGGCTGCTCTGTGGTTTGGCAGGCAATTTTACGGTCAGTAGTTTGCTATTGATTTCTCAACCCAAATTCAAGGCATTATGTACAACTGCTAACGGACAAGTTATGTTGAGTCAAGAACCGACATCACGGCACTCAGGACATTCCCATACGTGCTCCGTCCTCATCTTCAACAGCCAGCGAAGAGTCCCATTACTAATGGTACCAGTAGCAGTCGGATTACGTGTCATCTGGCCTTTCCCCGCAGTCTCGAGTGTCTGTCAGATTCTCTGCAGCAGCATTCTCACCAAGCCGAGATGATCTCTGTTCTTTCGTGCTATACACAAGATCCCAGAGGACCTTGGCCTCGTCTGTCTTATCATGTATCAATACCCCACTGAAGCGGTGCAGACCCAGCTCAACAACAAGTGTCTAGTTAATCACAAAAGCCACACCCTTTCTTCTTCTTCTTCTTCTTTCGTTCGCTTGAAATATGTCTATATCTGCAATGTCGTCTCTTGCATGAATTGTACTGTTTTTTTTTCAGTTCACACAGTGGTCCATAGAGTTTATCTTCCACTGTCGTCTCTCTAGGCCAGAAGGTTTGCCTAGATATGTTATATTTTGGGCAGTCTTGGAGTATGTGCTCTGCTGTCTGCGACGCCAATCCACATGTGCACATGGCTGTTTCACCAATCTTGAATTTTGTATACATGTGGTTGCGTAATCTATTGTGTCCTGTTCTGAGGCGCAGAATAATGACTTGTTCTGGTCTGTCCATAATGTGGTAGTCATCTTGAGCAGGTTTTGGTGGCTTTCTGACTGATTTGATCATTCTTTTCTTTTGGTGGTATGTAACGGGCACATCAGGCTGTTCCTCTTTGGCTCCTTCCTTAGCCAATTGATCAGCTCTGTCGTTTCCGGGTACTCCACAGTGGGATGGTATCCACTGTATGGTGACTTTATGCTGACTGCTAAGTTCAGAAAGTAGTGTCCTTAGTACTGGCAATTTCCCAGAGAGGAGCGCCTCGAGTACTGATTTTGCATCTGTTAGTAGCACCACAGGTTGTGTACCATTGCTGTTATTTAGTAATTTCTCTGTTGCTATCTTGATTGCCTCAATTTCGGCATCATAGTTATGGCAGTACTTTCCTGTCGGTACTCTGGCTGTGTCCCTAGTATTATTTGGGTATTCTATGTACACTCCCGCTCCTCCATTTCGAACAGCATTTTGTGTTGACCCATCTGTGTAGACTCGGATCCAGAGGTCCTGTGGGTATTCTTCATCAAGGAAGCTGAGAGTGGCTGTTCTGCGCTGCACACTGTTCTGTTCTTCCTTGTCAAATATTCCTCTCACTTTTGTCTGGATTTGTAACGATAGTCTATGCTCATCTTTCCATGGAGTTCGCTCTGGAATAGTTGTTAGGGGGATACCAACTGTGGGCAGATCAGTGGTTTCTCTGCAGAGTCGTTTGGCCTGGTGGATAAAACTACTTCTTTTCAACCGCCCCATAGCTAGGTTTTCAAATCTGTTCTTCATAGGGTGGCCTGGCAAGCTGAGGAACTTTTCTGCTTGTATTAGCGTTTTCGTATCTCTGCGCTCACTCAGTGCCTGTGTCCTCCCCATCTTCTCCATTTCCACTATAGGGGTTGATCTCATCCCTCCTGTGGTGACTCTAAGTGCTTGATTTTGCCCCTTGTCCAGCTCTTGTAGTGTGGTATTTGATGCTGAACACCACGCAGTTGACCCATATTCCAGGTGTGGTCGTATGCTCTGTTGGTAAACTTTGCTAAGTATTTTCGTACTGGCTCCCCATGTGGTTCCACTTAGCTTTCTCAGGATGGCTATTTTCCTTCTGGCTTTTGCTACTGCTTTGTTGATGTGCTTTCTCCATGTCAGCTTGCCATCAAATGTTACTCCAAGGTATGTTGGTTCTTTATCTTCTCTTAGGGGTGTTCCATTTATCTGGATGATCCCTGCCTTTTGTTTTGGAGAGAGGGTAAATAGGGTGGCGCTGCACTTGTCAGTGTTTATGCTGACACACCATCTCTTTGCCCATGCAGCAAATGTATCTACAGCTCTTTGTAGCAATCTGGTGGCCACTGATGCATATTCATTTGTGCTCCATAGAACCAGGTCATCGGCGTACATTGCCGCTTTAATTCCATGCGGTAGGTGAGCAACAAGATCATTGATGAAGATTAGAAAAAGTGTGGGGGACAAGACTCCGCCCTGGGGGACACCGTGACGCAGTAGTACTTTCTTGCTCTTGAGTCCGTCTATCTGTACTTGGGCTCTTCTGTTGTGCAAGTATGCTTTCACCCATTTGTACTTTCTTCCATTGACTTTGCAGTTTCTCAGTTTCTTCATCAGACCTTCTTTCCAGACTTTGTCAAAGGCTTTCTTCAGATCTATCCATGCCGCAAGCACCAGCTTCTTCTCTTGGAATGCATCCTCAATTTCTTGAGAGAGGTAGGTTGTCTGATCTTCCGTAGAGTAGCACTGCCTAAAGCCAGCCTGCTGTGGCACAAGGATGTTTTTACTTTCAATGTACCACTGCAGTCTGTGATTGATGATGCGCTCCAGGCAACACCCTTTAATTTCATATATAAGAAAAGGTGTCTGCTGCCATAATAGCTTCTTGTCAGTCTGTGACACGCCCATTTTCCGCCATCCATCGTTTCTTGGTTCAAAGCTACTACTCGCTTGGCACTGAATCTGTTATGCGGAGTTTACGTAACACTGAACAGAGAATCAAACTGGCGTTGGCCTTGATCGCTACCTCCAGCACAGGGTGTGTAACATTTGTTATACACAGTTAATCTGTAACACAGACTAACTGACGGCATGCAACATTTGTTACAAACAGTTAACCTGTAACACAGACTAAACGACGCCCAACCATTGTACTACATTCGTCTTTGTTTAGCAGACATAACAAATTATCGTTAAATAAAAGAAATGTAATAACTAAACATTTACTGCCATTTTGTGCCACCTGGTTAGATAAACAAGTACCACCACGGCGCCATGGCGAGACCATAACATTGGCTTCCCCTTGTCTTCAATACCTCCCCCCCCCCCCCCCCCCATACTCTCTTTGATGCTTCTTCTTGTCTTAACAGATTCAGTGGCAAACAAAACGTTTGGACCAAACAAAAATGAATGTCGGAAAATGGGAAGTAGGATGTGTCACAGTTATAGCTTTAAATGTGGTAATATGGTAACAATCTTGTTGTGTTATACATCAAATCTCGATCTCTGGCCAGCTCCCCTGCCTCATGCCCAAGGTGTCTACAATGCCCTGTGTTCATCTCCGTGCTGGTCGAACCCCAGCCATTTCTCACAATCCCGTGCCTTCCATCACTGTTCTCAACAAGCGAATTTCTTCTCTTATACGAGAGCGCTTCAAATGAAAACATTAAAATTGTGATAGAAATTACACACAGTGTAGATGACACGGTAACATGATAAGGACAGGTTAAAGATGACCGCCCCACTTTTGATATGCACCAAAGAGGAGCAGCTTCCTGCTATTCGTTTCTTGATCAGTGAAGGGTTGACACCTATATAAATTAATCGGCAAATGAAGATTCCGTATTGTGATGCATTGCCTGTCAGTCCAGCAAGTATATGAGCGGAGTAGGAAGTTTCAGTACGTCGTGACTTCTGTGACAGACTGTTCACGACTGGGTCAGGCACATCGAGTAATGATCCCCAGAGTCGATTTCAGCTGTTGAAGACCTCGTACAGGAAAACCGCCGATTGTCTGTGAGTGACAACACCGCACAACTCAACATCAGTTAAGGTTCAACACACCACATATTATGTACAATTACGTATGTTCACCCAACAACAAATCAAATGTAAGGTTTTCATTTGAAGCCCCCTAGTATTTGGTTATATTTGGAGCGGACAACGGAGGCAACCAGCCAGGAGGCGCACCACAGCAATCAGGATCCAATGCAAACATGTTAGGAACGTTCGACAGAACAGGAAGAAGAATTGACACATTTTTTTCAAAACCCCATCTCAAAAGACTCTACGCATGCTTCATCATGTTTAACCATTGTCCATATTTCGCAACCATATCATGTGAATGGGTAAAGATTTGCAGGGAAGATCAAATGTAGTATTCTTTGATGTCACCATTTTTTTCTGTAGCTCTACAAGCATTCTTTGTTATCGCAACTCTTTCTCATATCTGTCTCCCGCGTGTCGTGTCTCTCGCGTGTCGTGTCTGCTATGTGTCATGTCTCTCGTGTGTCATGTCCTCCGCGTGTCCCGTCTCCTGTGTGTCATGTTCCCTGCATGTCCTGGCTGCCGTGTGTCCTGTGTGTCGTTTCTCCACCAGGTAGAGGGGTGTGTGTGTCGTGTCTCTTGTGTGTCGTTTCTCCACCAGGTAGAGGGGCGTGTGTGTCGTGTCTCCTGTGTGTCGTTTCCCCACCAGGTAGAGGGGCGTGTGTGTCATGTCTGCTGTGGGTCGTCGTGTCTCCCGTGAGTCGTGTCTCCAGTGTGTCGTCTCCTGTGTGCCGTATTTCCCGCGTGTCGTGTCTCCTGTGTGTCGTGTCTCCACCAGGTAGAGGGGCGTGCGTTCCAATCAATGACCCCAAGAGCTATGCCGACGGTAGCCCAATGTCGGACAGGTCAAGGGAGAGGAACCAGACACAGAGACACAAACCTGCTGCCTTGTAGGTAGACTGGGGACCAGACAGAGAGACACAAACCTGCTGCCTTGTAGGTAGGCTGGGGACCAGACAAAGAGAGACACAAACCTGCTGCCTTGTAGGTAGGCTGGGGACCAGACAAAGAGAGATACAAACCTGCTGCCTTGTAGGTAGGCTGGGGACAGTCAAAGGCTAGGGAAAATAAACCCGAAAGAATGCATGTCCAAATGGGTTGTACATCGCCATTTCACTGGATGATGACACAATCTCTCTCTCACACCGGGCGTCCTCCGTGCCAGTGTGAGTTTGATACGTACAGCTATGACCTTGTTTTAATTGATTCAGTGCTGAGGGATAATATATCGCCACATGTGACCAACATTTGGACAGAAGGACGATATATCGCCATACTTAAGTCATCGGGTTATTTGTTTCATTTCGTGGTATTTTCCACAATTTCAATGCTCAATGAAAGGAAATATACATTTGTTCATTCAGTGTGTACCTTGCTTGGTCCAAACAGGTTTTGTTTGGCATAGAATCAGTTAAATATAGAAACATTAAATTAGGAAAGACGGAACGACCATGTCACGTGATTCAGAATCAACATTACTGCACCCTAGACAGTTGCTCTGACAAATCCCGCAGAAACCAGTCGAAACAGTTAATAGAAAAATGTTCCATGTTATTTGCACAAATAGACACATAGTATTATTTGGCGCTCACAGAAGAAGGAGGAAATAAAATTTGAAAGCTATAATAGTAATAGTTACCGACCGGGATCGAACCTGTCGCCTCCAAATGACGACGGCGCCTCGCTGCAGGAACAAGTGTACTTCGACGCACGACCAACTAGACACTTTGTATCTAGTTGGTGTCTAGTTGCTCGTGCGTCGAACTACACTTACTCCTGCAGCGAGGCGCCGTCGTCATTTAGAGGCGACAGGTTCGATCCCGGTCGGTAACTATTACTATTATAGCTTTCAAATTTTATGTTGTCTAGTGCGTCTTCTAATCTCTATTTCCTTCTTCTTCTTCTTCTGTGAGCGCCAAATAATACTATGTGTGTTTATTTGTTTAATCGTCTTAGTGGCCTCAACGGTTCTCCCTATTTATTTCTTGCGTTTACATGTTATTTGCAGAATGTCGCGAACAAACCCAGGTGGACTTGCTAGATAAATTTACGTTCCGTAGCTTGTCATTGCTTTCTGAATGAGCTGTCAACATGGATGCATGCGCCAGAAGCGAGAGAGCCACGAATGACGTCCAGCAGTAGTGCCCGCTTTCTATCAGTCATCATGAGCCATGTGGCCACACACCAAGCTGCCATCTGCTGCTGCAGTATCTTCCTTTTGTGTCCATCTTTCTCTCTCTCTCCCCCCCCCCCCCCCCCCCCCCCCCCCACATGTTGAAGTCCTTTGAAGAAGACATAAGTAAAAAAAATAACCATACTAGGCTTAATCTGTTAATTATAATTGTGGCCAACAAGACAAAGATAATAAGAATATACCAAACAAATGACAACTTCGATTAGCTGATTGGTTGGTTGGTTGGTAGGTGGGAGAATGGTTGATTGGGTTGTTAGTTGGTGGGATGGATGGATAGTTGGCTGATTGGGAGGATGGTTAGCTGATTGTTCAGTTGAATGGATAGTTTGTTGGCCGATTGGTTGGCTGGATGATTGGACGGATGGTGAGTTGGTTGGTAGGTGGGAAGAAAGGTAGGCTGGCTGGTTAGTTGGTGGGATGGATGGATAGTTGGCTGATTGGGAGGTGGTTAGCTGATTGTTCAGTCGAATGGATAGTTTGTTGGCTGATTGGTTGGTGGGATTGATGGTTCGTTTACCGATTCATTGGTGAGATGGATGATGGGTAATTAGTTGGCTGATTGATCGGTGAGTTAGCTGATTGGTTGGTGGGATATACTGTAAAATAACATGCAAGTATCTTAGAACATTTGTTCTGATTACCACTGATTGCGATCAGAGTTTTCTGGTGCTCCTGGAGATGTATTGGCACAAGTGACACAACATAGGTTTCACAATCTTCAGACAACAAAACAATACAAGGTCGATATCTGCATTATACAGAATCGGCTTCAGTAAGATAGAAGACTGTTCTACTGCTAGATGCGCCCAGTGGGAGGCAGATGGTGGAGTGGTCGCTGGATATAGCTCTAATAGAGGTTATCTGTGAATGTTGAACTAGCAGCCGTAGTCCAACACAGATAGCGGCCACTGAGAGGAGGTGAGTTATTTGGTGGGGATATCGGCAATCAAGAGGAACAACACACAACCTCTACACCCAACTGCCTTGCGGAGTCTGTATTTTTAGAAAATGATATCAGACTGAAACCACATGCAAACTGACGGAAGGCAACAGGAAACCACTGTTGTATCAATCTTTAGTTATTTATGCTTCTCAACGCAAGTCAGCATGGCCGAATGGGTAAGAACGTGTGTTCTTAAACATCGGGTGTGCTGATGCCAAGGTTAGGGTTCAACCCCTACACTGGGCAGCTGGACTAAAATGTTGACCTGCCATTCTTGACTTGTAAATTACAAGTACCTCTGAAGTCGGAGTGGGTTCGCCTGATGGCGAGGGACACTGTTAACAGGGAAAGCTAATCCACACAAAAAATTCAGTCCAGCAATACTTGAAGTAGTGTGTGCGGACTATGCTTGAGTCTAAAGCTAGAGAGCGAAACAAACAAAAATCATGCTTCTCAACAAATTGGATCCAATTAACAATATTGGAGATGACAAGATACGGAGAAGAATGATCGCTCATGGCCGCCGGAAAGGCATTTGATGATGATGATGGTGATGATCTTTCATACTTTCTAACACACTACAATTCCTGGTAAACAAAGAAGACCAATTTAAAACAAAAGCGCACAAAAAAAAATGCATTTTAATTCAACTGGGTATCTGCTAATATTTTTGCAAGACAGGATGTGCCACATTGGCATTCTATGGCCAAAGTGAATAACAAATCAGGTCAGATTCTGTTTGCTTCTGGAGGACAACTGGCAAAGTGGATAACAGGATGTTTGTCAGTGGTAAATGATGTCTGAAACAAGATACTCGTACGAGCTTGGATACATGAAGAAAGACACAAATATTTATCATAACCAAAATACTTAAAACAGTTTTTCAATGGAAAAGTAACTGTCAAAGTCTGATACAAAATGCTGCACTTAAATATCTTTGAGGTGAAGAAACACGAAGACTGAAGCGAAAGAGAGAAGCACAGAAAGAGAGACAAAGAATGATAGAGCGAAAGGGGAGCGAGAAAGAAAATTACAGATAGCAAATGAGAAAGATAGAAAGAGGCATAAACATAAAACAAGAGATACTCAGAGAAAGAAAGATAAAACATGAAAAACAAGACAGAGATTAACAGTTTTAAAAAAAAAACAAAGGAGAGATAGTAAAAAGAAAACAATTTACCAACAAATGAAAGCACAACGTATTTTGCACATTTCACATGATCTATATATAGAAACACATCATGATTGGGTATCAAGTCAAGGAAACATAACTCTATGAGACTAATCTTCTCAAATGACAAACAAGTAGCAAAAAAGACAAATGTCCTCGCACCACTAAAATAAAACTGAAGTCAGTAACAAGCTGTCCACAGAACCGATCATTCACCACACACATATTTTACAAACGGGAACACAAATGTGACCAATATTTGTTACACAAATCATACAATTTATACCATTTGCATAAAAATGATTACTCATGATAAGTAGAGGACAAGAAGAAAATATGAAACAGTCTGTTCTTCCTTCTTCACAATTCACGAGTTTATTGGAGTAACACTCCCAACAAAGGGCTGTAGAGTCAGGGGCCAGTTCAAAACCTGGCAGGGCCTAGCCATCTCCGACACCAGAATCCACACATATGGGAAATATTCTGTTACAGGACATCATCATCATGTGTCTTGCCAGCTGGCCCTAGGCATTCGTGTCTCTTCACAGATCTTGGTCCTTGGTGCTCGTGAAGATGATATTCAGTCCATCAAGCATCAATTCTCTTGGTCTGCCTCGTTTTCCACGTATCTTTGCAGTTGCCACAATGTTCTCAATGCCTCTTCTCCTCACATGACCAAAGCAAGCTGTTTGTTTCTTTCTTATTGTTGTATATAATGTTCTAGTTATATATAACGTTCTAGTTGTATATAATGTTCTAGTTGTATATAATGTTCTAGATGTATATGATATTCTAGTGATATATCATGTTCTAATAGTATATAATGTTGCCGCTGTATATAATGTTCTAATTTTATATAATGTTCTAGCTGTACATAATGTTCTAATTTTATATAATGTTCTAGCTGTACATAATGTTCTAATTTTATATAATGTTCTAGCTGTACATAATTTTCTAATTTTATATAATGTTCTAGCTGTACATAATGTTCTAATTTTATATAATGTTGCCGCTGTACATAATGTTCTAATTTTATATAATGTTCTAGCTGTACATAATGTTCTAATTTTATATAATGTTCTAGCTGTACATAATGTTCTAATTTTATATAATGTTCTAGCTGTACATAATGTTTTAATTTTATATAACGTTCTAGCTGTACATAATTTTCTAATTTTATATAATGTTCTAGCTGTATATAATGTTTTAATTTTATATAATGTTCTAGCTGTACATAATGTTCTAATTTTATATAATGTTCTAGCTGTAAGTAATTTTTCTAATTTTATATAATGTTCTAGCTGTATATAATGTTCTAGCTGTGTATAATGTTCTAGCTATACATAATGTTCTAGCTGTAAATAATGGTGTAGTTGTAATAATGTTCTAGTTGAGTTCTAATGTTGAAAGTTGGCCAGATCAGAGGCTGGTGAGGGATTTGTAATATGCAAATAAGTCCAACAGTGTATTCAGTCGTAGTTCCCACACACCAGAGTCACATGGGAGACTGATCAGGACTACAACTGTATTCAGTCGTAGTTCCCACACAGTAGAGTCACATGGGTGGCTAATCTGCACAGGACTGCACTCTATTCAAATTTAGTTCCCAAATAGTAAGGAGTCAGTACTGTCCTGTAACATAACTCTGCCCTGTTCAGCCACACAACTCTGCCCTGATCAGACGTATAATTCTGCCCTGTTGAGTTCCATCACTCTGCCCCAATCAGACACAACATCAACTACATTTAAGTAACAACCCACACCACCCAACCCCAAACATTAGAAACAAGTAAAACAGCTCAAACCCACACCACCCGCCTCCAACTGTAATTTAATCAAAAACAAAAACCACACACTCACAAAATCTGCATCAAGTTTGTAATCAAGAAATGAACATTTTTTTAGGAGATCAGTAAACTGTACCCACAGACACAACATATGTACAAATAAACCAATATCAAGATCAAGTTTGCTGGAAAAAGTTTACTTACATCTTAGAAAGAAGGAATTTATAACATGGTAAACATTCAAGTTTGCTGAGTATAACAAAGATTTGTAGGCAACACAACACTACAGGACAACAACCACAAACTATCCTGAGTCCGGAGGATGAGGGATGAAGGGTGTTGTAGTCTGTCTATTCTGACTTTAAACCCTCACAAAAGCATCTGGTCTCACCTATTTCACGCCAAACTCTCCCATACTATGTCATCTTTTGCAGCTCATTTCATGTGCTCCCAATATTAATATATGTTTCTCTCATACTATACTATATTTTTTCATATCTTTCCCTCATTACTATCTGTCTCTCCCACACTATGTTATCTCTGGCCTCTCCTTTCATATCTTCCCCACTTTACTATGTCTCTCTCTCCCTCAAACTATGCTATCTCTTAAGTTTTCCATTCATATCTTCCCACAATAATATATATCTCACTCTCTCTCAAACTATCTCTTACCTTTCCATTCATATGTTCCCACAATAATATATGCCTCACTCTCTCTCAAACTATGCTATCTCTTACTTTCCCATTCATATGTTCCCACGTTACTATCTCTCGCTCTCAAACTATGTTATCTCTTATTTTCCCATTCATATCTTCCCACGTTACTATCTCTCTGTCAAACTATGTTATCTCTTACTTTTCCAATTATATCTTCCCACATTACTATCTCTGTCAAACTATGTTATCTCTTACTTTTCCAATTATATCTTCCCACGTTACTATCTCTCTCTCTCAAACTATGTTATCTCTTATTTCCCCATTCATATCTTCCCACGTTACTATCTATCTCTCTCTCTCTCTCAAACTATGTTATCTCTTACTTTTCCAATCATATCTTCCTATGCCCACGTTACTATCTATCTCTTCCACACTATGCTGTCTCTCATTTCTTAATTAAAAACACCCCCCCCCCCCCAAAAAAAAAATACACTTTTCTGTCCCATGAAAAAAGGCTGCCAAGAGCCATCTCTTGCTGTCTTTCCACAAATCTGTCCAGGTGTTACATGTTCCGGATATTCTCTTCTCGCGTGGCCAAAGAAATGTTGACTGCCTCTGTCTGATGTTTGTGTCTTGTCAATAAATGCTGCACGACCTTTGCAATCTACCCCAACCCTAATTTATTTACCAAGCAATATTACGTTCACTAATTTGCCACTGCTTTCTGAAAAAGAAATTAACAACAAAGTCCAACTGACCAGGCGTAGGGTATGAACCCACCACCCCCACCATGAGAGTGCACCTGAAGTTTAAGTGCAAACACATTAAACCTGTCCTTGTGTCCTAACATTAAACCTCACAGCTATGTAAACCTGTCCTTGTGTCCTAACATTAAACCTCACAGCTATGTAAACCTGTCCTTGTGTCCTAACATTAAACCTCACAGCTACGTAAACCTGTCCTTGTATCCTAGCATTAAAAATCCTGGCTATGTAAACCTGTCCTTGTGTCCTAACATTAAACCTCACAGCTATGTAAACCTGTCCTTGTATCCTAGCATTAAAAATCCTGGCTATGTAAACCTGTCCTTGTGTCCTAACATTAAACCTTACAGCTATGTAAACCTGTCCTTTTGTTCTAGCATTAAACCTCCTGGCTATGTAAACCTGTCCTTATGTCCTAACATTAAACCTCACAGCTACGTAAACCTGTCCTTGTGTCCTAGCATTAAACCTCCTGGCTATATAAACCTGTCCTTGTGTCTTAACATTAAACCTCCTGGCTATATAAACCTGTCCTTGTGTCTTAACATTAAACCTCCTGGCTATATAAACCTGTCCTTGTGTCTTAACATTAAACCTCCTGGCTATATAAACCTGTCCTTGTGTCCTAACATTAAACCTCACGGCTATATAAACCTGTCCTTGTGTCCTAACATTAAACCTCACGGCTATATAAACCTGTCCTTGTGTCCTAACATTAAACCTCACGGCTATATAAACCTGTCCTTGTGTCCTAACATTAAACCTCACGGCTATGTAAACTTGTCCTTATGTCCTAACATTAAACCTCACGGCTATGTAAACCTGTCCTTATGTCCTAACATTAAACCTCACGGCTATATAAACCTGTCCTTGTGTCCTAACATTAAACCTCACGGCTATGTAAACTTGTCCTTATGTCCTAACATTAAACCTCACGGCTATATAAACCTGTCCTTGTGTCCTAACATTAAACCTCACGGCTATATAAACCTGTCCTTGTGTCCTAACATTAAACCTCACGGCTATGTAAACTTGTCCTTATGTCCTAACATTAAACCTCACGGCTATGTAAACCTGTCCTTATGTCCTAACATTAAACCTCCTGGCTATGTAAACTTGTCCCTGTATCCTAGCCTCTTTAAAAACATTTAGACTACTCAACTTGGCTGCTGGCCAAGGAATGTTCAGCATCATTCTACAAGACCCAAACTCAAACATGATACATTCACTTCAGCCGTAGAAATTTTTTTTTTTAAATGGCGGCAAGCAAGCTGACATTACATGATACAAAAGTAAACAAAATAAAACAGCAATGATTAGAACAATTTCAAGTGTAGCCAGTAAACAATGACAAATGTGTACAGAATATGTCCCAGTCATACATGACAAGCAGTACAGTATGTACAAGACAGCAATCTACATACATTGATACAATGATTCCTCCCTGGCCAGATTTTTTGCCTATGTTGAGCCTAACAAGTTAATCACTGTTATCACAACACTGGTTGTAATTACAAGTGGATCAAGAAACACATGTTAGGTCAATGTTGAGGTATGGAATCTGTCAAATGAACACGTAGGAATGGAAATATAGGAATATCACTCAATACACATTTCCTTTCTTGTTTTCTGTCAATCTTTCTTGTACTACTACCCTAGGATGTAAAGGAAAATAAGATCTTGTACTTCTACCCTAGGATGGAGAGGAAAGTAAGGCCATACAGTCACATGACCACGATTGTATGCAATCATACAAACTAAAAATAAGATGTACAACCTTCAACACACAGATAATTTGAGAGAAAGAGAGAGTGAGGGGGTAGAGAGAGAGAGAGAGAGAGAGAGAGAGAGAGAGAGAGAGAGAGAGAGAGAGAGAGAGAGAGAGAGAGAGAGAGAGAGAGAGAGAAGCCAATTTAGAGCTGCTTCACAACTACAGCCAACCAGTAAATCTTTGCTGCCATAGAAAGATAAACAGACCGACTTCAAAAACCGAAGGTTGGTTCACTAAACGTACCACACACACTGGCACCTTGCCATCTTAACAGCCGATCGTATGTTACATTGTGCTTAGAAAAAGGCATAACTACAACTCATGGCCGTAAGACCAGGGATGGAGTTATACATGTCCACAGCACAAAGCCTGGGCTGAATTGTAGAGACCATGTGTCGCCCTTGCATCATGATGATCCCCCTCTCGGCCTGCCTAGTTTACTCCAGAGGAAAGGTAATACCAAAACACCGGAAACAAGACCAGCTGAAGAAGCTGCCGGATCAGCAAAGCAATGGAATAAGCATACAATAAAGCAATAAAAAGAACAGAACAAAGTATTTAACAAGTGAAGAATCAGGTAACAACTATTACTGATAACAGACAAGTAAATGCTCCCATCAAATGTACAACAAACAATATAGGATGGATGGAGTGATATCTTATGTCATTGTGACCAGACGGACAAGTCCTTTACAGCTTCTGATTAACCCAGTACAACTCTCTTCTAACACACACTCTCTCATAATATGGTTCTCTTTCACATACTCATTAATCTATTATGGAATGGCACAACCCCCATCCTCACAAGAATTAATTACACCTAGCAATGCAGTTTCCAGGAAATGACCTGCAGCAACCACAGCACTGGAGAACAGCCACTAATTGGCGTTCACATGAAATGACAGAGCATCTAGCAACAAATGTTAAAGTCAGAAAACATAAAAAACATGACAGTATGAAAATCATGGGCATATATCACGGGTTCAAATCTGTCACTCCAAAAGATGTATTCATGGTTATAAAAACATGGCTTTCGGCACTCAATAATCAGACCTTGATACTTTCACAAGGCAAATATTTACTTAGTTATATATCCTTCTTCTTCAGTCAACATGTGTTAATCATCTAATCGGGCACTGATCACAAACAGAATGGTTCCCTTGAGATCTTTACTGATTACCCAGAGTTTGTCTCGAAGGGTCGCTTTTGTCTGCCAGATTTTCTCCCTCATTTTGGCAAGGTCAAAACAGTCTTGAAGGATATGCTTTCAACTATGCTTCCTAATCTTCAATTAAAATATTTCCGCCACTTTCAGCTATGCTTTCTAATCTCCAGTTCAAATATTTCCGCCACTTTCAGCTATGCTTCCTAATCTCCAGTTCAAATATTTCCTCACCTGGTATTCTCATATCTACTCAATTAAAGGTCAGCTTGGCTGAATGGATACAAGCCCTCGTTCTTAAACATCTGGCGTGCTGGGTTCAACCCCAACACCAGTCAGTTGGACTAAAATGTTGACTTCTCCTCCTTGACTTGGGGACGTAAATTATAAGTACCTCTGAAGTCTGAGTTGGTTCGCCTGATGGCGAGGAACACTGGTTATAGGGAAAGCTAATCCACACACAAAATTCAGTCCAGTGCTACTCCATTCACCCAATATAAACATCCATCATCACCCATTAATTAATAAATCCACATCTTTGATGGCTGCAGGGATTTCTTCACATTCACAAATTCCTGAAATATTATGCACAGAAAACATTCACTTTTGATTACTTTGTATTACATATACATCTAAACATTGAAACAAAATGCAAAGAACACTTCGTCAGAACTATCATACTTTTGAATACATTTTGTGCAATGACACTGTATCTGAAACCGGGGAGAAGCACTACAATTAGCGTGTCATAAGCTTTGGTACAAGCAATCAAATTCTCACAAAGTAACAAGGATAACAAATTGGTCCGGACAAGCCCACTATCTGGAAAAACCAAGCAAGGATAACTCTTGTTAAATCTACAATTAAAAATATGTAGCTCTTCAATTTAGGAAAAAACACGTAGCTACCATGGAATCAACTCACCACACACTAACTAAAATTCATATTGTCATATGCAACTGACATCTACTATAAATATCGCATTCCCAAATTATATTCGTCAACAGCTTACCAAGACGAAGAATCTGTCAAAAAGAAATTAAGAAACAAAGATTATGAAAAATTGTTTAAAAAAAGAAAAGAAAAAATATTGAGCCCATTTGAAAATACGCTCTACAAGGCACATTTTAATATGATTGTATCTTCCATATAAAAAAAGGAAATTGGAAATTACATACAGTAAAGCCCATAGTTTTCGTCATGGCCAGATGAAATAAATTAGGTCACCAAAACAGACACAGATGCTCCAGGTTTTAACGTCATCACTATCGCCCTACCCTGTCATCCATTTCACAAATCACATTACTTAAAAATTTCACATATCACTTCCCCTGTAAGTATATTCTACAGTGAAAAAATATTTTGTAACTATTACTGGAAAACACATACTCTTTTCCCAAAACACAAATAATTATAAGAATAGAAATTATCTTTATTTTTTTGTTTGGTCCTGACTTCTAGAGGAATTACTGTAGCTTGCCATCCAATCAGAAAATAATCGCTAAAGTCATCACAAGGTCATCTCAAGTTCAGAAGTAGCATACAGAGAAACAACCTGCACAGCTCTAACGTCTGGTAATTTTAACCTGTTGCTCGTAATTTGTGAATTCACGCCCTTTTCTTGATGTCGTTCTTCTTCTTGGTAGATGGAGCCAGTCCCTGCTGGCGCATGGCTTCTCGTACTCCAGTCTCTGCTAATTTGGCATAAACCTGGCACAGCATCTGAAATAGAAGACAGAAGGTATTTAGGGTGGTTTTCTGACAGCAATCACATTAACAGAAGAGGGCCTTGTAACAACCATCGGGAATCATTTCTTTCTGGCCAAATGGCTAACAGCGCTTGTGCTAAAACTTCTGGTGCGCTGATGCTGAGGTAGCGGGTTCAACCCCTACAAGTTGGACTAAAATGTTGACTTCTTGTCCTTGACATGGGAATGTAAATTACAAGTACGTCTGAAGTCAGAGTGGATTCGCCTGATGGCAAGGGACACTGGTAGTAGAGAAAGCACATGCAAAAATCAGTGCAGTGCAGCACAAGAAGTAGTAGCACAAGTATAGACTACGTTGGAGTTTAAAGCGTGGAAAGTGAGCGCACATACACATTCTGTCTTCTTTTATTGCCCGACATATTTCACTGCATCTCATCACATGCATATTACAGAAGTGTATTTCACATAAAAAGTGCTGACACTAAAATCTGCAGAAGCTGCTGCGATTCGATTGACTAACCCACTGCTTTGTAAACAAACAAGACATAGTCAGTTAAACTGATTCAGTGCCAAAGGATAACATATCACCAAATGTGACCTCCATTTTGGACAGAAGGACGATGTATTGTGAAACTAGGGTCATCGTGTCATTTGTTATGTTTTGTGCATCTTCCTAAATGTTAATGTTCAGTGAACGAAAATTTCCATTATAACACTTGTTAATTTTATTGTGTACCATATTTGGTCACAACCTACTTTTTTTTGGGCACTGAATTAGTTACAAGTGCCTTGGTAATAATCATGTTCTGTATTTCACCTGTAAGGATGCATTGTTTGCTTAATTTTATGTAGAATTTCTGTAGCATGCATCACACAGAATATGCACAAATATGCCAGGCAATAAACTGTGCAACCTATTGTATGTGTCTTCACTGTTCCAATTCACAATGGGGAAATGTTTTCTATTATTTTCTTACTCTTGTTTCTACGCTCATGTGCAGTAATATGTTATGGTCATATATGGTCTTTCCTCCTCTACCCTGGTATGCGGAAACAATGGTCTTCCCTCTTCTACCCACAACAACAATTAACAACTACTAACAACAAAAAAGACAACAATAAGGGTAAATTATCTCAAACAACAACTAGCCAATAAACATTCCCATATGTATGGCACGTTACACCTTCCTTAGGTATTTATAATGCCCATGTTAAACACTGCCTCAGTGAGTCATGTATTATTGATTAATTTTCATGCGTTTTAATGCTTATTGTTCTTTTGTTGTCAAAGATTTGCTTCATAAGTGATGTTGAATGAAAGAATATATGAGAGGAAAGAAAGAAGAAGGGCGGAATGCCAGACGGGCCTGCGTGCCCAATTCTTAACCCTTTGAAAATAAAGATTGTTTGTTCATTCGTACCCAGGCATTCAGAAATTGGTCAACATGTTTTCCCCCTAACAAACAAGGCTGTCTTTGCCATGGAGATTCTTATTCTTCTTCGTTCATCCGGAGTTTTTTTCCCGGATGTGATCGCGTTGTGCCTGTTTACAGCAGAGCTGCGTTCTTGCGCCGTTAGGCCGACACATCCGACTTCTGCAGGGATTCTTATTCTAATCTCCACAAGACATCTCCCATCAGATGTTATAGGACTGTTTCAAGATAACTGTGTGAGCAAAAGTTAATAAAATGACTAAAGAACATTCGCCACTAAAGAATTGTCAACCAAGTGTTACTGCTATGCCCTAGTGGGACTAATGATAATGAAGAGAGTGGGCAGCAGGGGCCATTCCGGTCATGGAGAAAATGTCTTGCATCAAGTATAAAATATCCATGAAAGATAACATAAAAATCTACCACATTAATTTCCAGAACACACACACACCATCTCATCATGTTCCTCTTGTACCTTGCGGTGTCGAGGTGAAGTATAAACAGAGGGAGAGTGCCTGCGTATGGGCTTCATGTATCAATATTCCCATGGACTCTGTTATTCCCAGAATACATCGTTTACGTGGTCAGCCTCTTCCTCTGCTTCCCTCTGGTCTGTACATCATTGCTTGTTGTGGTATACTGTTAGTTGGTAACCTACTTGCATGGCCAAACCATTTGACTTGCTGCCTTCTAATAAAATCTAGTGCTGTTATAACCCCCACTTTAGTCCTGATTTCTTCATTTCTGATCTTATCTCTTCTTGATACATTGAGTATTCTTCTCAGGAATCTTATTTCTGTTATTGTGATTATTCTTCTCTCTTTTTCTGTCATTGTCCATGTTTGGCATTGGTAGCATACAGTTGGTAGGATGATTGTGTTGTAAAGTGCTTTCTTAGTAGTCAATGATACATGTTTGTTCTTTTTCTTCTTCTTCTTTTGATCTGTCTTTTGATTTGACATTTGATGATATTATATTTCCTAGGTCAGTCCGTTGCTTGACCAATTAGCAGGTAGTGACCACAGACCAATCAAGCTTGTAATAAATATGGAGTATGTTCCACAGGAGCAAAAGCCTTTGCCCCGCTGGAATTACAAACGAGCAGATTGGGACAGATTTTCCATACTAACAGACAAATATTGTGAAAACATAAATACACGATATGGCAACATGAAGCAAATGGTGGAAAGTCTAAACAGAGCAATAATACAGGCGGCCACTGAGTCTATTCCAAGAGGAGCGAGGAAAAATTAAAAACCATACTGGACTGAGGAACTACAAATTTTGGAGGAAAAAGTTGAAGATGCTAGGAAGACCGCAGAGAAAGAACAAACAACTGAAGCGAACATCTCTCTCAAAGCCATCTCAGCAAAATATAAAAGAACAGTAAATCAAACAACAAGAGATTGTTGGAGGAAAAAAACAGAAAACCTGAATTTTGACAGGGATGGAAACAAACTATGGAAACTAGTGAAAGCCATGAACAATGAAGGACCTAGAAACAAACAAATAACAATTAAACAAGGAAATGCCTTGCTTACAGGAAAAAAGGCTGCAAATGCACTAATGGAACACTATGCCAGTGCAAACCACATTGATATTACAGCCGAACAGAAGAAAGCAATCAAAGATAAACAGATACATCATAGATATACAGAGACAGCAGCAGAATATATGATGGCAAATCTAACAATGGAAGAAATGGAACAGGCAATGAATACCCTAAAAAAGAAGACATCACCTGGAAAGGATGGAATCACAAATGAAATGCTAATAGGACTAGGCACTAAGGCAAAAAAGAAACTACTAGCAGTCCTAAATTACAGCTGGAAGAGGGGAATAGTCCCACAGGCATGGAAGGAAGCTATACTAATACCAGTCCCAAAGAAAGGAAAAGACCTGGAAGAACCAAATGGCTATCGACCTATCAGTCTTCTTAGCTGTGTAGGAAAATTAATGGAACGCATTATCAATGGCAGGCTAACATGGCATCTGGAAGAAAACCAACTCTTAACACCTCACCAAGCAGGATTCAGAAAGTACAGATCCACTGAAGATCAAATAACCTATATAGCTCAGGAAATAGAGGATGCCTTCCAAGAGAAAAAGCACACACTAGCGGTCTGGATAGATTTAGAAAAAGCATTTGATAAAGTATGGAAGGAAGGACTGAAAGTAAAACTGCAAAAAATGCATGTTTGTGGGAAAATGTACACATGGATCAGCCACTACCTTGAGAACAGAACTGCCAGGACAAAAGTACAAGGACAAACCAGCAAAATGATGCTGTTGGAGCAAGGTGTCCCCCAAGGAGGAGTTCTTTCACCAACATTATTCCTAGCATATATAAACGACATCACGGAAAATTTTCCAGCCAGAGTACACACATCATCCTTTGCAGATGACCTAGCCATATGGACATCTGAAGAATATATTAGTACAGCTAACAGCAGAATACAGCAAGCCCTATTAGCGCTAGAGGACTGGTCAAAATCATGGCTAGTGAAGATAAGTGAGGAGAAAACAACATGCACAGTATTCTCCCTCTCAACTAAAACTCAGCAACCTAAGCTGGTATTGAATGGAAAAATATTGCGCCATGAAGAAAATCCAAACTATCTAGGAGTCACCTTTGATTGTCGCCTGACATGGAAGACACAGGTTGAGAAAAATCGAACAAGAGCAAGGCAAAGAATGGCAATCATGAAAAAGCTTGCTGGTACAACGTGGGGAGCAGATGAGAAAGTTCTCAAGAAGTTATATACTGGACGGGTGAGGCCAGTACTGGAATATGGCATTACAGCTTGGGCAACAGCAGCTAAGTCAAACTTTAACAAAATAAGTAGAGTCCAAAACCAAGGAATGCGAATCATAACTGGAAGCCTGAAGACAACACCTGTTAATGAATGAGAGAAGATCACTTGTTTACAACCAATGGAAGATAGAAGAGATAGCAGAGCCCAGCAATAAGCTGAAAAATTTAGAAGATTGACAGACCACCCTATGTATAAAAGGTTTAGTGGTTTTGGAAAGGGAAGACTGAAGCGTAGCAACTTTGTAGAAACTGCAAAACGAAAGATTAGGGCAGATCCCATACTTAACATATCAACAGTCAAACCCATTTACAATGCAGACAAGTTCCCAGCTTGGAGACAGCAGCTACTGCCTGAGATGATAGAAAACATTCCTGGTATTGAGAAAAAGAACACTCAGCATGAAACCGAAAGAAGAGAAATAACCCTAAACTACATAAAAGAACATTACCCAAGCAGCAATTGGACCCATGCATATACAGATGGATCAGCCAAAAATTCAGTAGAGAATGGAGGAGGAGGAATTCTCCTAAATTTAAAAAATGGAGTGAAAAAAACACATTCAGTGGCAACTGGAAAGTTTTCAAGTAACTTCAAAGCAGAGGTAGAGGCTCTGAAAACTGCAGCAGAAATGCTCTTGATGGAGGAAAATAAAGAGACGCAAATAGCTATCTTTACAGATGCAAAGTCAGCTGTCTCAATACTGAAGAGCAATAACAGCACAGAAATAGCTGACCTAAGAGCAGCACTCCATGGTCTATGCCAGAAATCCAAAAAAGTTGTAATACAGTGGATACCATCACATTGCAGTATACCTGGAAATGAAGAGGCTGACAGACTGGCAAAAGAGGGCGGACGACTACCACAGCCTGACATAGACATAACCTATAATGAGGCAAAGAGGTTGATAAAAAGCACTTATAGAACCAAATGGGAATCAGAGCATCCAGGCCACCAGAAGGAAGATGCATATTACAAACTCGACCGAAGAGAACAAGTAGCAATCTTCAGACTCCGCACAGGACACAACAGGTTGAAATACCACTTGTTCAACAAACTAAAGATAGGAGATACAGATGAATGTAATTGTGGAACTGGTAAAATGACAGCTAAACATTTGCTGCAAGAGTGCCCAATATATGCAGAACAGAGAAAGATATTTTGGCCCACACCTGCTTCATTCGAGGACAAGCTCTATGGAGATATCAACAAGCTCAAGTCGACTGCAGCTTACTTTAACTGTATTCAGATTGACATTTAAATGTACATGAAGAAGTATTTAGACTGCCACACTTCATTACCACAGGCATGTCGGTTACACAAGCCTCCCAGATAGCAAATCCATTACGTGGAACGTCCGAATCGAAAGCTCACTGTGTGGGCTTCAAAAAAGGTGGAAAAAGTGTCCTAGTGGCACAAAATGGAATATTGCTTGGATAGCAAATCCATTACGTGGAAAGTCCGAATCGAAAGCTCACTGTGTGGATGTCATCTGCAAACTGCATTCTTCTGGCTTCTGGAAGAACAGCCTATGGTGAACGGAAGGCCCAATATACGGAAGTGAGGCTAAGCAGCCATGTGCAGGACGTGACGATTCCTTGGGTGAGCCCAGTACCAGAGCGGTGTGTGATGGCTCTGCAATTATGGAAGCCTCCTTGGATGGCGGGGAATGCCCATGGTCTGCCCCTGCCTTCCCTTGAGGGCCGACCAGGATGCCTTTGGCTGTTCTATATGGGCCAGCTGGGATGGGAGATAACACCACAACAGTGAGAGTCTAACGTCCTAAGAAACCCCCGGGAAGGTTAACCCGGTCAACAAATGCCCGCAGAAGTCGGATGTGTCGGCCTAACGGCGCAAGAACGCAGCTCTGCTGTAAACAGGCACAACGCAATCACGTCCGGAAAAAAACTCCGGATGAACGAAGAAGAAGAAGAAGGTCAGTCCGTTTATACTTCTTAGTTTTTCTACACACACTACTCACTCATAATAAAAAACTGTTAATCCCTTTAAAATGTGCCAATTGCTGATATACTAATAGATGTGTACGTACATTATCCCAGAGAAAATCTGCAAACTGGTCGATGGAAATGGAAACGTTGCGGTGCTCTCCAGTGTATCGGAGGTACAACCATGTGGCCAGAAGTACCAAGAACATAAACATCACCAGGTTGACAAGGTTGGCCAGGGTTTCCAGGCCAATCAGACCCAATGTGCCAGATAGGACGTAGGTGGAAGCCACGATGGTGAACAGCACGGCTGGAGTTCGAGCTGCACTAAAAATATTCTTGGACTCATTGTGCTTGTAATAGTTCTCGTACGACTCGGTCAGGTCCTCCTTCATCGTGTCCTCGTACATCTGGCTAAACTCTGGGCCACCCATTTTGCGGATCGAGTGGAAGAGGTCAACGGAGCGCTCCACACAGCGGTTGTGCTCTATGTGAAGTGTTTCAGGGTTCAGGTAAGGTTTATCTCCGCCACAAATCTGGACAAACCAAAGAATATATCAGTTAATGTAGTTGTTGTATAGAGTTACTGTGGTTGTTGTATAAAGTTACAGCGGTGGTTGTATAAAGTTACTGTAATTCATAAAACAGGAACAGGTATCCCCTATGACAGACATTGCTGTTCAGGTGTGTAGTGCTAGGCCACTGCACAATGAAGTGAGGTCCCCAGTTGCATTCTCACCGTCTTTTCTATCAAGATAATTTGCCAGTAACCATTTTATGAGGTTGGGTCAACACCGGCCAGAAACATATGATGTTGCTACGGTAGGGGACAAACCCAGGACTACTGTCTTAGTATGCAAGTGAACTAACTTCTGTGTCACTGTGACTTCTTGATGTTAAAATTAATAGTAAAGTAAAGATCGTCCTGCAGATGATACTGTCACATGACTGTTAATCAATAATATCACAGACAATTACAGCTGTATAAAGTGAGTGAAGAACATTGTATGCAATAAGTTCTTGTCATTGGAAGGAAGAAAAAGAATTTTTACATGTTACATAGAATCAGTTTTAACATACAACTGAGAATCTTGGACAATTAGTAAATCCTGGATCTTGTACTTAAGACAGGAAAGAAAATTGAATTCCTTCCATATGAGATGTCTTAGATGTATCCTGGGTATATCATAGAAAGACCATATAACAAACAAACACGTGCTTGAAAGAGCGGATATTACCACAGTGCACTCTCTTCTGAAGCAGAGATGCCTCTAGTCTCTGGGCCATGTATCTCAAATGGAGGATGAACGTATTCCCAAAGATTTCCTATACGGAGAAGTAGCCCCAACCGTAAGACCACAAATGCGATATAGGGATGTGTGTAAACAAGATATGAAAACCCTTGGCATAGACCCAGACACGCGGGAAAGAGTTGCAACAGACAGATGTTCCTGGAGAAGAGATGTACGAAACGGACTGGTGCTCTTTGAGCGCAATCTGATCCAACAAACTGAAGATAGGCGGCACAGGCAATAAATGCAGTCACTTACTGCGGGACCTGCCTCGTCTTACAGATGCGGAAACTGTGACAGAGATTGTCACTCTCGCATTGGACTATACAGTCACCGGTGGTGCTATCAAGTAAATCCCCAGCGGCACAATGTTATAGTTCTTCAGGACTGAAAGAGGCCTACTACTAGTAAACAAATGACAAGATCCCTAGAAGCCTTGGAGATGCAGTTTTAATGAAGAATGCTGAAAATTCACTGGACAGCAAAAATGAACAATCTGGACATTTTGAGGG
Organism: Cepaea hortensis; assembly: GCA_963921405.1. Lineage (NCBI taxonomy): Eukaryota > Metazoa > Mollusca > Gastropoda > Stylommatophora > Helicidae > Cepaea > Cepaea hortensis. Next base: position 94,422,779 of record OY992894.1, read on the forward strand.
AGGCTATGACAAAGAAAACTTATCACAAACATCGGAAAGGGGCAGTCATCATTTTTTGACCTCATTATAAGAAGTCAAAAACTGGAACATTTTGTGACAACCAGAAAGATTTGTGCAAAGAGAGAAAAAGACAGCGAGAGAAAATTCTTGACAGTCTTGCGTCATGGCACAGAAGCACACACGAATTGATTCATGCCGTCGGAGATCGCAATTTGTGGAGAAACATGATTGCCCACGCCAGCTGGCAAAGTGCCCAATGCTGATAAAATGAGGCGAGCAGTTGTGTTCCTATCTGCTAGAAAGTTAGAGCAGAACCAGGCTACTAGCTCACAAACTGATGTGTCACAGTAGGTACTGAGACAGTCTTTTTCTTTACAATTCCTGGACCTAACTTGGACAGATCTGGTTCAATTCCCAAAGTGGACTGTGTGGATTTGTACACAAGAAAAGGAAGATATTGTTTCCTCCCACCGAATATTTACAAAAAGTGTACATCTTGACAACAAACATTTTGTGTGTGTATTGTGCAGAGATTCTATTTGTGAGACCTACTGAAGAAGATACAGATTTTTTCATGTTCAAGTACAATCATGTTCGGAATCTGACCCAAGCAAATCACATTTCACATTACCATTTTCTTTTTCAAACATCAAAATACATGGCTACATGCAATGTTTCGTACAGAAAATAAGCTATTTCATAGAGGCTTAATCTTGGAATTCTTAATTTTTAAACAGGCTAAACATTACAAGACTAAACATTAACAAAAAGCAGTAATACTGAACACAAAGTTCACTACGACAGACATAAAGCATTTATACACAACACAAAATATGCTACAACAGATATAAAGCATTTTATATATACACAACACAAAATATACTACAACAGATATAAAGCATTTTATATATATACGGAACAAAAAATATACTTCAACAAACAAAGCATTTTATACAGAACAAAAATATACTGCAACAGATATAAAGCATTTTATACAGAACAAAAATATACTACAACAGATATAAAGCAATAAACATAGCACTTTTATACACAACACAAAATGCACTACAATAAACATAGCACTTTTATACACAACACAAAGTACACTACAATAAACACAGAACATTTATAAACAACACAAAGTAAACTACAATAAACATAGAACATTTATACACAACACAAAGTAAACTACAATAAACATAGAACATTTATACACAACACAAAGTACACTACAATAAACATAGCATTTTTATACACAACACAAAGTACACTACAATAAACACAGAACTTTTATGACACAACACAAAGTACACTTTAATAAACACAGAACATTTATACACAACACAAAGTAAACTACAATAAACATAGAACATTTATACACAACACAAAACAATAAACACAGAACTTTTATGACACAACACAAAGTACACTACAATAGGCCATCACCTCTTCCATGAGTTTATGATATAAAGCTTTGGAATTGGCCACAGCTGCCAAATTGTTAGCTTCTGCAGTTGCCTGTTAGGATAAAGCAGGTTAAATGACACTTGTGTTAAATTACATGAACTAACGAATGAACTTTATTTTCAAAGGTTCACACATTGGGCACGCAGGCCTGTCTTACATTTAGCCCTTCCAATCACTCATCTTTCGTTCATCAATTATATTTTGTGCATGTTACATTCACACAGGAGTAAAAATACATTGTCAAATGAATGTTGTGAACATAAACATACATATTACCATTTAATGAGACAAGCGGGCAGACAGAAGTGCTACACAGAACCAGTACTTTTGTATAGATGTGAAACTTGGACAATGAGCAGTCAAGCTGAAAAACATCTAATGGCTGTGGAAATGTGGTTTATGAGGAAAATGCAAAGAATACCATGGACAGCCAGAAAAACCAATGAACAAGTCCTTCAAGAAACAAATGAAGATCGTAAACTGATTAGAGACATTAGACGTAGACAGTCAAACTTTTTTGGGCATGTTATGAGAAGAAATGAATTGGAGAACTTGGTGACAACTGGCAAGATCGACGGGAAGAGACCAAGGGGAAGACCGAGAAGTAAATACCTGGATGGCTTGACCACGTGGCATGGTCGAGACAGGAACATGGAGCTGATCCACGACTCTGGTGATCGAGTGAGATGGCAGAACATGACTGCCCACGCTTATCGGCATGGCACATGATGGATGGATGGGCAACCAGACACACATACACACGCATATGCATAAACACACACATACACACACATATGCATAAACACACACATACGCTTAAACACACACATATGCATAAACACACACATATGCATAAACACACACATATGCATAAACACACACATACACACACATATGCACAAACACACACATATGCATAAACACACACATACACACACATATGCATAAACACACACATATGCATAAACACACACATATGCATAAACACACACATATGCATAAACACACACATATGCATAAACACACACATACACACACATGTGCATAAACACACACATATGCATAAACACACACATATGCATAAACACACAGATATGCATAAACACACACATACACACACATATGCATAAACACACACATATGCATAAACACACACAAACACACACATATGCATAAACACACACATACACACCTGCATACATACTTAGGGTGAGAAAGCCCAAGGACAATATAACTAGACACTCTCTTGTATGGAACTCACAAGGCAAACTAAATAACCAGACATAAAAATGTATGCAGAAGAGAACTACAGACAGAGATGAATAATACTGGGAGGACATGAGGAACAACGGTGGTCTGGGAAGAATGGTGGTCTGGAAACAATGGTGGTCTGGGAAGAATGGTGGTCTGGGAAGAATGGTGGTCTGGGGAAAACAGTAGTTTGGGAAGAATGGTGGTCTGGGAAGAATGGTGGTCTGGAAAGAATGGTGGTCTGGAAAGAATGGTGGTCTGGGAAGAATGGTGGTCTGGGGAAAACAGTAGTTTGGGAAGAATGGTGGTTTGGGAAGAATGGTTGTCTGGGAAGAATGGTGGTCTGGAAACAATGGTGGTCTGGGAAGAATGGTGGTCTGGGAAGAATGGTGATCTGGGAAGAATGGTGGTCTGGAAACAATGGTGGTCTGGGAAGAATGGTGGTCTGGGGAAAACAGTAGTTTGGGAAGAATGGTGGTCTGGGAAGAATGGTGGTCTGGGGAAAACAGTAGTTTGGGAAGAATGGTGGTCTGGGAAGAATGGTGGTCTGGGAAGAATGGTGGTCTGGGAAGAATGGTGGTCTGGGGAAAACAGTAGTTTGGGAAGAATGGTGGTTTGGGAAGAATGGTGGTCTGGAAAGAATGGTGGTCTGGGAAGAATGGTGGTCTGGGGAAAACGGTAGTTTGGGAAGAACAGTAGTTTTGGAAGAATAGTAGTTTGGGAAGAAGTGATTTGAGAAGAACAGTGGTTTGAGAAGAACAGTGGTTTGGGAAGAAGTGATTTGGGAAGAACAGTGGTTTGAGAAAAAAAGTAATTTGTGAAGAATGCTGGTTTGGGAAGAACAGTTTTTGGTTTGTGAAGAACAGTGACTTGGGAAGAACGGTGGCTTGGGAAGAACAGTCACTATATTGAAACAACCAGAGTTAACGAGTCTACCCCACTCTCTCCAATAATCGAATCAAAGTGAATCTGGTGATGGCTGTGAAAACAAACACGTTCCTACCTGTAACATAGACTTGGGCTCCGGCAACTCTTCTCCTTGGTAGATTTTGATGTACGCCTGAAACAGACAACATAGATATAAACCTCAAACTGACAACATAGATATAAACCTGAAAAAGGCAACATAGATACAGACCTGGAAAAAAAAAACAGACAATACATATAAACCTGAAACAGACAACATAGATGTAAGCCTGACACAGACAAAACAGTGCTGGAAAACAACAAATATTTGATAATTGCGGACAACGCAAACACCAGAAGACTTATAACAAATTATTCTTTAACCAATACCAACATCCATAAACTGACTAACGAAGCTGCAGCAGCAGTGACCTGAACATCTGCATGCTGGTCTGGCGATCATTTGTTCAAATTGCTGAATACCAGCCATGTGGTGCCATTGACAGGTGCAGAATTAGTACTTGAGGCGCTCCTGTCTAGGAAATTGCCAGTAGTACGGACACTACTTTTTGAACTAAACAGCCAGCCTAAGGTCACTCTCACGATGTTCTTTATAATAACTGAGTGAGATGGTCGTTGTCTAGGTTACACTGCTCCTTGTATGTCATTACAGAGTGTAAGTTGAGCTAGCCTCCTGTCTCATAATACAACTCACCCCCGCAGTGCACATCCACCAGTCATTAAACAAGATTGAGTTGGCGCACATAATCCTTTAATGTAGAAAGAACACGGACAAACGGAACATAATTCTATATCCAGAAACAATATAATCCATAGAATATATATATCCTCCTCACAACTTAACACGCACACATCACTGCCTTCTCAAGGCCTTCTTTAATCTCAAATCCACAGGACAGTTATCCAGCTACTATCCACGGCTGGACCTCACACAATACAACCCACACACTGGGTCGAAGCCTCTGCTAACTATCCGACCCTCTCTAGGGATAGGCTTCAATACACTATGTCTGCTGATAACTGGGCTCAGTCTTGAATCCTTCGTCTCAGAATTCCCCTCACTGAAAAACCCACAGGGCAGAGTTCTATCACTAACTCCCCTATCATTAACTTGCAGACCACGGACCTATACTTCTCTGGTCCTGACACTCAACTGTCCACAACATCCGACCCTCAGTCGGTCTCAGCCCCAACTGCCCTCCAGTCTCCTGACTTCACACAAAACTAAACTGTCTCTCACCCCCTCCACCCTGGGGGTCTGCACTCACCCTCACCATTAATTTTCATGGCTGGTTGTTTTTTCGTAGTCTTGCTACAAAGGTCACTCAACTCAATGTCAATGACCCAGGCATATGTCAGTCACCATACAGTGGATACCATCTTACTGTTGAGTACCTGGAAATGAAAGCTGATCGACTGGCTAAGGATGAAGCAATGGAAGAAAAACCTGATGTGCCTGTTACATACCACCACAAGAAAAGAATGTTCAAATTAATCAGAAAGCCACTAACACCAGCTTAAGCTGACTACTAATTTATGGATAGACCAGAATAAATAATTATTCTGCACCTCAGAACAGGACACAATAAATTACGCAATGACATGTACACACAATTCAAGATTGGTGATTCAGCCATGTGCATAGACAGCAGGTCACATTCTGCAAGACTGCCCAAAATACCATATACCAACGGTGGAAGATAAACTCTGTGAATTAAATAAAGAAAATGAAGTGCAGATAAGAGACAACATTGCAGATATAGACAAATTTCAAGCAAACGAAACAAGATGATGTGTTGGAGTCCCTATGGAGGCAGATTTTTAACAATTGACTGGGCTCCCAGAATTACCCAGCCTGAAATTGGTGCCAGGAAATGTCACGAGAAGTAAAAGCAGGCGGCGTGATACTGAACACATCACCCAGTGAGTGCTGATTGGTCAGTACACATCACCCAGTGAGTGCTGATTGGTCTATACACATCACCCAGTGAGTGCTGATTGGTCTATACACATCACCCAGTGAGTACTGATTGGTCTATACATATCACCCAGTGAGTGCTGATTGGTCTATACACATCACCCAGTGAGTGCTGATTGGTCTATACACATCACTCAGTGAGTGCTGATTGGTCTATACACATCACCCAGTGAGTGCTGATTGGTCTATACACATCACCCAGTGAGTGCTGATTGGTCTATACACATCACCCAGTGAGTGCTGATTGGTCTATACACATCACCCAGTGAGTGCTGATTGGTCTATACACATCACCCAGTAAGTGCTGATTGGTCTATACACATCACCCAGTGAGTGCTGATTGGTCTATACACATCACCCAGTGAGTGCTGATTGGTCTATACAAACATGGAGCTAGCACATGTGCCAAACATGCCACCAGACATGGGAAAGGTCCATTACTTAACTGATTCAGTGATAAACAAAAATTAGGTTTGGACCAAACATGGTACACAATCAAATGAACAAGTATTATAATGGGAATTTCCGTTCACTGAACACTGAAATTATGGAAGATACACACAACAAAACAAATAACACAATGACCCTAGAATGGTGATATATCATCCTTCTGTCCAAAAAGGGGGACACATTTGGTGATATATTTCTTGTCCTTTGGCACTCAATCAGTTAATTACCTATGAGCTGATTAAGGTGCCTGTGAGAGTCTAAATATATTCATGGATTGATATAACAATACATGCAGTATTCAACCATACATGTATCACGCCCATAACAAGAAGACATATGAGTAACTTTTACATATATTTTCATGTACAGCTTTTGATGTAGTTGTATTAGTGTGTGTTTGTTTGTTTGTTTGTTTGTTTGTTTGTGTGCTGATGAAAACTTTGGTTACAACATCCATTTTCTTACATGTGATCGTCTTCTAGTCAACTTTACCAATTCTCTTTCTCTGTTATTTTTTGGGGGGAATTAATTCATGTGAAAATCTGGCCAATTCAATAACAGTTTAATTATAAGTCAATGCTATTTAGATACATAAAAATGTCATATTTAACACAAGTGCGAAGCAGCCAAAAGTTTCAACAACAGCTACTGTCAAAACTGTCATTACGGCATACAGCAGTGGGTCTTGTGCCTGAGGAATTGAGGCTGCTTGCCTAGTGCAGTCGCCGCAAACTGTGCAGGTTAGAGTTTTCTTTTTACCCAGACAGAAACAAACCCATCACCTTACCGAATGGGAGCCCGATATTCTAGACACTTGGCCAGGTGCTCCTCAACAACAGCTGTATTTATATGAGATTGTGTCAATCTACAGTAATGGCAGAACCGTTACTTACAATAATTTTAACTGCCAAATAAATATGTGATGTGACACCAAGGGAGAGATCAGCGAGCCATCATCTTCACTTACATCTCTACCTGGCATGACATTCATATCATATGAAACAGCTGATTGGTTGACCTTGGCTGGCAGATCGAGGGTTAAATGCTGACCTTTTATATTCCACTTCATGGCTTTACAAATAAGGTATCCAGGTTATCTGGACCACATGCTGTCCACAGCAAAATTTCCCTTTTCCCCTTTGAGCTTTAGTTTTTTTTCAATCAACTGATTTTAACCTACCTTAAAATATTCCACCATTTCCTTGCACTTAATCTTTTGTCCATTCATCTCCTTGAGTATGACATTTTCCTTGGCAAGCAGCATTGGGGTGAGGATCTGTAGCTGATTCAGGAAATCTTGTTCTATATCTGCAAAACACAACCATTCTAGTCAGAGCTCGATGTACCCACGGCCACAAAGAGTTCTATATCTGCAAAACACAACCATTCTAGTCAGAGTTCGATGTACCCACGGCCACAAAGAGTTCTATTGTTAAAGCCACAAAAGTTCTATATTTGCAATAACAAAGAATTCTATTGTTAAAGCCACAAAGAAATTGAAGCATTTGGGAATCAACTTTAACAGATGTATGTCTTTTAAGGATCATGTGGAGGCTTTGGAGGTGAAGGCTGGTAGGGGACTTAATGCATTGAGGGCGATGGCAGCAACCGGGGTAGAGCAGAGGATGCTTTACATGCTCTTTCAGCAGTTAATAATTTATGTCACTGAATATGGTTTGGGGCTGCTGACACTATCAAAGAGCCAGCTTGAAATGCTGGAGAGCATACATAATGGAGCCATGCGGGTGACAGTGAGGTGCATAAAGGACACACCAATTATATAACATGACATATATCCTTGCACTACCAACAATTGTGGACTGGCACAGGGTCTATCAAACCAAATGGTACCTGAGAGTGGCTACAGACAGGGACCACCCCCTGCATGAAGCCATGGATATGGTCAAGGGTCATAGACTGAGACGAGGCAGGTCCTGGATGGCATAAGCAGAAATATCTATCAGCCAGGTGTGTGAAATAGAGAACATCAATCGTGAAAAAGAATGGGTTAAAGTACCTGAAGACCGGATGTCAGATTGGCACAATGTAATAGTAACACTGGGTCATGAGTGCAGAGAATGGGCAGCGGGCCGCACAGAGTTTGAGGTGCAACAACTGATCCAGAGTAACACACATCAAGGTGACATTGTGATCTACATCGATGGGTCAGTGGTGAGAAACAGATGTAGTGGCTGGGGTTTCATTACGAAGGCTAATAGATGATGCTTGAAAAAGGAGAGTCTGGCATATGAGACTACAACCTCCAGCATGAGAAATGAGGTAGAAGCAGTAACAGTAGCTTTCCGATGGCTGGAGGAGACCGCTGCAACACACATTGCATTCATTATGGACTCATGGAGTATGCTTAGTAAGGTGGAGAAAGATATATTTTCTGTAGAATGGATATCCTGGCTTCAGAGGTCACAGATTGTGAGAATTGTATGGATTTTCTGCCTTGGCCATGCGGGAGTGTGGGGGGAATGAACAGGCTGATAGGCTGGCAGGGAATGCATCTCTTGGGGGTAGATTACCCATGGATAAGGCAGAAGTGGTCGGGCGCCTGTGGGACCAGGTGGAGAAAGCAGTGGAACAGACTGAGAACCAGTTTGTGGAGAGAATATGGCTGGAGATCAGCAGGTGTTCTGAACAAATCTCAAAACTGAGAGGGAAGACCAGGAGAACTTTCAATCAGATGGCCATGAAATACGATTAGCAGTGTGACTCTTCGCTGGCTGTTGTAAGAGGGGATGGAGCGCTTGTGAGAATCTCCAGAGTGCAGTGATGTCATTTTTTAGTTCAACTCAACCCAACTTAACCACAAAGAGTTCTATAAAGTCACAAATGCTCTATATTTGTAGTCACTAAGAGTTCTCTATGTGCAATACACAATCATTCTGGTCAGAACTCAATATGTGTGAGCCACAACCAATTTCATCCGAAACATTTCTATATCTGTAAGACACACTCCTTCTAATAAGAGTTCCTCATCATCATGTCTGCTGCCAACAAGTGTTGGCATCCATGCATGTCTGCAGATCTCAGTCTTTGATGTTCTGGATTGTGCAATTGATGATTGTGTCCTATGTTACCTTCTCAAACCATTCAACATCATTTCTCTCTGTTTACCACTGCTTCTTATAGCACACGTGATTGGCAAATATTTGCTCAATATTTGATATTTCTGCTGTTTTTTCTTTTTCTGTCATTTTCCATTGGTAGCATAGAGTTGGTAGGAGGATGGTGCTGAAGAGTGCTTTTTTTTTATTACTATCTACTGATATGTGTTTGTTCTGTAGTATTGGCGCCATTTGTTTAATGAATTGGTTTGCCTTATTGCATCTATTCTTGTTATCATCATGAAACAATGACTCAGATTGTCAGATAAGTCAGATTGTCAGATTAGTCAGATTGTTTGCGTGTGCTCACTTTGAACTCAATTATAGTCCACACACATGCTACTACAGGGTGTATTTTTAATGACTGTGAGGTTTTTGAAAATATTGCCGTTCCAAGTTTTGTTTGTATTTACCTTTTATGTTGCATGAACTCCACAGAGGGTGAATACAAAACTTGGAACAGCAATATTTTTAAAACCCCACAGTCATTAAAAATACACCCTATATTTCTAGTAGTTGCCACTAGAGGGGAGTGCACTGGACTGATTTTTGCATGTGGATTAGCTTTCCCTACTACCAGTGTTCCTCGCCACAAAGCGAACCCACTCCGACTTCTGACGTACATGTAATTTACGTCCCAACGTCAAGGACAAGAAGTCAACATTTTAGCCCAGCTGATCAGTATAGGTCTCGAACATCAGCATAAAGGAAGTTTAAGAGCAAGTGCTTGTGTCCATTCAACAATGCTGACATCCATTCTAGTCAGATAAAGCCCATTATCTTCTAGTCAAACAGAACCCTACATCTGATAGCACAATGAATCTTGATCACCACTGGGTGTGCTCAGACTGAATGAAGCACCATGTTAGCTGCAGCAACAGAAGAATTCAACTCACCTCGAAGTCTCCCATCAAAGTAAGGATTGGTGGCCACCTTGAGTCCCGGATGGGGCAGCAAGAAGCAGGAGATCTGGTCGAAGCAAGAGCTGATGTGTCTGCGAATCTGCTGCAGCTCGGGATGCTGTTTGTCTGAAACCTGAGACAACAAGTGACACTCATCAGGCATGCTTTGAATGTTAAGGCAACAGTTAATCTAACCTTTCAGCACAAATCACTCTCTGGTTTGTAAGAAACGAACCACCTATTTATTTATCTGCTCTGTTCTCAGCGAGGAACTTGATACTCCATTATGCACACAATAGTAGTTGTAACTTTCTCACAAGTCTTTAATTAAAATCTGAAGTTACTAGGTGGGTATTGACTTTCACAGGCATGTTGCCTAGCAGTAGTTTACTTTCTAACTATGTGATCTAACAGGAGTTAAACTGTCACAACTATGTGATCTAACAGGAGTTAAACTGTCACAACTATGTGATCTAACAGGAGTTAAACTGTTACAACTATGTGATCTAACAGGAGTTTAACTTTCACAACTATGTGATCTAACAGGAGTTTAACTTTCACAACTATGTGGTTTAGCAGGAGATTAACTTTCACAATTATGTGATCTAGCAGGAGATTGACTTTCACTTTCATCTATGTGATCTAACAGAAGTTATAACTTTCACAACTATGTGATTCTAGCAGGAATTTCACTTTCACACTATCTGATCAGTATTTTGTTTACTGTACATCATGGACATTTGAAACTATCATTTATTAACAATCAAATCTGGCGGACATTACAACTACTTTGTCAATGTAATGTGCTGCACGCTCGAAGGACATCATTTACCCATGATTTAGGGGTGTGTTGATGAGTCTCGGAATCACTGCATCTCTAGGGGACACCAACTCTGAAATCCCTGCCATTTTGGTTTAGGCCAGTGATGATCACTTATCCATGATGTAGGATGTGGACGTATGGCAGAAGTCTGGCCAATGGTTCCGTAAAACCAGCACAGAGATTGCTGGTGCCCGAGGTGTGGTACAGGGTATCCCTTTATACGCATCACAGCAGCCTTAACTTCCTCCCATGTCTGTGACCGAAGTCACCACACCAACCAGTCTACTTATCAGACCGCAGAAAACAGCTGGATCTGGAGGAACATGGTTGCCTGTACCGCCCAACATGTCACATGATCATTGAGAGGTGTGGTAGAAGGCATCCATATATACGCATCACTTCGGCCTACACATTCTCCCATGCCTGGGACTGAAGTCACCATACTACTAGCTGGGATTCACATACTGTGCCAGTTAAGTTAGTTGTAAATGCTTTACTAGGGAGTTGCAGTCAACCCCAGCATTTATTGGCTCTTTGTGATTTCTTAATAAGTCTACATTAAGTAGTTTGCCATTGTTTTCTGAACGAGTGGCACTCATACCATTGTATGAAAATACCAATGCAAGGCAGTCTGCTTCCAAATCATCCACAAATTGCATTCATAACCTCTTTGCCACATAGCCGGCTATGTGCCAGCAGGTCATACAAATATAACATTACATCACAAATACTTCTTACAAACACATCCCTTGAGGTTACTCGACTTCACAGTCAGCCTAAGTGATACTGACCTTTAACCTTTTCTCCAGGATCTGTCTCCCTCCGACGGCACCATAGGGGGCCTCATACGGGAAGCTCCAGTCTCTCACGAGGAACTGCAGCGACTGTGAACACCAGGAGAGGAACCATCAGCAACCATGCGTGAATACTAACAGAAATGTCAGTTTTAAAACACTTAGCCAAAACACTACTGCATTAATCTGATAGATGTTGATGATATCAGGAAGCAAACGGACCAGATTAATCTGATAGATGTTGATGATATCAGGAAGCAAACGGACCAGATTAATCTGATAGATGTTGATGATATCAGGAAGCAAACGGACCAGATTAATCTGATAGATGTTGATGATATCAGGAAGCAAACGGACCAGATTAATCTGATAGATGTTGATGATATCAGGAAGCAAACGGACCAGATTAATCTGATAGTAGATGATGATATCAGGAAGCAAACAGACTAGATTAATCTGATAGATGTTGATGATATCAGGAAGCAAACGGACCAGATTAATCTGATAGATGTTGATGATATCAGGAAGCAAACGGACCAGATTAATCTGATAGATGTTGACGATATCAGGAAGCAAACGGACCAGATTAATCTGATAGATGTTGACGATATCAGGAAGCAAACGGACTAGATTAATCTGATAGACGTTGACGATATCAGGAAGCAAACGGACTAGATTAATCTGATAGATGTTGATGATATCAGGAAGCAAACGGACCAGATTAATCTGATAGATGTTGATGATATCAGGAAGCAAACGGACCGGATTAATCTGATAGATGTTGATGATATCAGGAAGCAAACGGACCGGATTAATCTGATAGATGTTGATGATATCAGGAAGCAAACGGACTAGATTAATCTGATAGATGTTGATGATATCAGGAAGCAAATGGACCAGATTAATCTGATAGATGTTGATGATATCAGGAAGCAAACGGACCAGATTTTAAAAAAGCAGCAAACTAAATGGTTTGGTCATACAACAGGAACAGCACAAGACAGTGGCCCTCAAAAACAGTTTCTAGCATTTAGAAATAACAGAAAGTAGAGCCAAAGGTCATCTTTGCAAGTGATGGAGTCATGCATTGCCTATGAAAGTATCTTCTTCAGGAACTTGGTCTGGACCAGTTACTGGCAATCATCACTTTCCTTTATTATCTAATATGTTCATGAAGTTGGTATTGCTTTTATTGTTACTTGTTTCTCAGCTAATTAAATTTCTCACATACTTCTTATTCTTTCTTATCTTGCCTCTCTCGCATAGTATTTTCCCATAAATGGGCCAATTTCAACTGGTTTCATTTGTCATTTCCTTATGGATTTTATTAGTGAGTTAGACACTTGCAGCTCGCAATACCTCTGTGTTTGTTTTCTTCTATGCCCGCGATATTCTCGACAATCTTCTGTCCATTATATTCTTAACATTCTTCTCTGCCTACAATATTCTCAACATTCTCCTCTGTCCATGATATTCTCAACATTCTTCTCTGTCCATGATATTCTCAACATTCTTCTCTTCCTACAATATTCTCAACATTCTTCTCTGCCTACAATATTCTCAACATTCTTCTCTGCCTACAATATTCTCAACATTCTTCTCTGCCTACAATATTCTCAACATTCTTCTCTGTCCATGACATTCTCAACATTCTTCTTTGTCCATTATATTCTCAACATTCTTCTCTGCCTACAATATTCTCAACATTCTTCTCTGCCTACAATATTCTCAACATTCTTCTCTGCCCATGATTTTCTCAACATTCTTCTCTGCCTACAATATTCTCAACATTCTTCTCTGCCTACAATATTCTCAACATTCTTCTCTGCCCATGATATTCTCAACATTCTTCTCTGCCTACAATATTCTCAACATTCTTCTCTGCCCATGATATTCTCAACATTCTTCTCTGCCTACAATATTCTCAACATTCTTCTCTGCCTACAATATTCTCAACATTCTTCTCTGCCTACAATATTCTCAACATTCTTCTCTGCCCATGACATTCTCAACATTCTTCTTTGTCCATTATATTCTCAACATTCTTCTCTGCCTACAATATTCTCAACATTCTTCTCTGCCTACAATATTCTCAACATTCTTCTCTGCCTACAATATTCTCAACATTCTTCTCTGCCCATGATATTCTCAACATTCTTCTCTGCCCAGGATATTCTCAACATTCTTCTCTGCCCATGATATTCTCAACATTCTTCTCTGCCCAGGATATTCTCAACATTCTTCTCTGCCCATGATATTCTCAACATTCTTCTCTGCCCATGATATTCTCAACATTCTTCTCTGCCCATGATATTCTCAAAATTCTTCTCTGTCCATAATATTCTCAACATTCTTCTCTGCCCAGGATATTCTCAACATTCTTCTCTGCCCATGATATTCTCAACATTCTTCTCTGCCCATGATATTCTCAACATTCTTCTCTGCCCATGATATTCTCAACATTCTTCTCTGCCTACAATATTCTCAACATTCTTCTCTGCCTACAATATTCTCAACATTCTTCTCTGCCCAGGATATTCTCAACATTCTTCTCTGCCCATGATATTCTCAACATTCTTCTCTGTTCATGATATTCTCAACATTCTTCTCTGCCCATGATTTTCTCAACATTCTTCTCTGCCTACAATATTCTCAACATTCTTCTCTGCCCATGATTTTCTCAACATTCTTCTCTGCCTACAATATTCTCAACATTCTTCTCTGCCCATGATATTCTCAAAATTCTTCTCTGCGTACAATATTCTCAACATTCTTCTCTGCCCATGATATTCTCAACATTCTTCTCTGCCCATGATATTCTCAACATTCTTCTCTGCCCACGATATTCTCAACATTCTTCTCTGCCCATGATATTCTCAACATTCTTCTCTGCCCACGATATTCTCAACATTCTTCTCTGCCCATGATATTCTCAACATTCTTCTCTGCCCATGATATTCTCAACATTCTTCTCTGCCCATGATATTCTCAACATTCTTCTCTGTCCATAATATTCTCAACATTCTTCATTGCTTCTGAGAAAGTAATTCTGTAATGTGTGGTAAAATAGTTTGTGATTACCTGTATAAGGATTGGTCATGTCTTTGATTTCTTGTGGAAGACTGTTCCACAGCTGAGCCGCAGAGGAAAAAGAAGAAAGAGAAGACAAGAAGATTGTTTTCTGGCCAGTATGGACCTAGATTCAACCTCAATCTAGTTTCGTAAACTAAGTATGTGAACAACTGGGTTAGAATTAAATTATAAGACACAGATTATGGCAGTCACAAGGAAGAAAGTAATACCACAATGTAATATACGGGTAAATTCATAAACAAGTGAATCAATACAATTATCTCGCAAGAGTCACCACCTGATGGGAGATGCCTTGAAGAGATTAGAACAATAATCGCCATGGCAAAGATAGATTTTTGCAAGATTGAAACCATACTGACCAATAAAAAGATGTCATCTGCAAAGAGAAAAATGTATTGAAGTGCTACACAGAACCCATACTTTTGTATGGATCTGAAGCGTGGACACTGAGCAGACAAGATGAAAAACAACTAATGGCTATGAAAATGTGGTTTCTGAGAAAAATACATATAATACCATGGACAGACAGAAAATCCAATGACCAAATCCTACAAGAAACAAACAAAATCTGTAAACTGATTAGAGAAATTAGATGCAGACAGCCACAATATTTTAGACACGTTATGAGAATAAAAAAATTGGAGAACTTGGCGACAACTGGCAAGATTGAAGGGAAAAGAACAAGGGAAAGGCAAAGTAAATACCTGGATGGCTTGGTCATGTGGTATGGTCAAGACAAGAACAGAGAGCTGATCCACGACTCTGGTTATCGAGTGAGATGGAGAAACATGACCGCCCACGCTTATCAGCATGGCACATGATGATGATGATGATGATGAAACTAAATACAAGTCTTTGTTCTCTATGAAGACAAAATGATCATATATCATCATCACTGTATCAGCCAAGCTAGCATGATGGTTAGTGCATCTCCTTGCCAAGGCAGTGTTCCGTATTCAACCCGCAGCAGTGGCAGGATTCTTACCTTTGACTGGTATGGCTGGCAGAAGCATGGCATACTCGTATCTCAAAACTGCCATAGAATTCAGCTTGAGAACCACTCTTATATGGGAACTACACTTCCTGCACTGCAATAAACGTCAGTCATTCTGGCCAGACAGTACTAGGTGCTCACAGACAACTTACTTGAAAAGGTTTCGAAACATTATCATTGGCTTCAAGGGCAAGTCGGCCATATTCTGTAAACAGCTGGGGGAAAAAGAAATTGTAAAAACTACTGCTTTAATTATATCACGACTAAAAACAAAATCAAAATATGTAGACCTTACAGCCATATTTACTCTCTCCTCTCCTACCCTATTAACAACACAATTTCATTCCTATTACCACCATTAACAACACAATTGCATTCCAATTACCACTAATCAACACAATTTCAAAGCAAAAGACAAACCTTAAAAAACAGGACAACAACAGAGTAACACACAAGAGAGAGTATTATAACTAGTCACCACAACCATACCTGCAGATGCTGTAAATCATCTTCTTGAATATTCTGGGTTAAGTTGAACACCTGAGGAAATATTTCAAATATACATTTCAGGTATGAATATACATTTCAGGTATGTCAGGACAGTGCACATACCCAGATGTCAGAGAGCCCTAAGTGACTTCCCCCTCTCATCCCATCCTACAGCCCCAAACACAGGTTATAGGGGTATCATATCCTCACAGGCTCACGCTGCTTCTTGTCCACCCATTCATCTTATCAGTCCAGCATTTTCCCTGCTATTCTCTTCTTAGTTTGCCCTCAACTGTTTCTTGGAGGAATAATTGAAGAAACTTTATTTTAAAGGGTTAAGAATTAGGTACGCAGGCCCATCTAGCATTCTGCCCTTCTTATTTCTCTCCTTTCATACATTGATGATAAACATTACAGTGGTACATCTGTTTGGAAACATATTACAAAGCAAACACATGTAGCAAACTAACCACTGTATCTCTTAACTGTAAGTTATGTTTAATGTTGCCTCTGCTGATGTTGCCTGTACTGTGCTAGCTGCAGTGATGTCAATGTACTGATGTCAACATACTAATGTCAACGTACTGGTGTAAATGTATTGATGTCAACATACTAATGTCAATGTACTGATGTCTATGTACTGTGTTAGCTGCAGTGATCTCAATATATTGATGTCGACATACTGATGTTGATGTACTGATGTCACCTGTACTGATGTCAATGTATTGATGTTGATGTACTGATGTCACATGTACTGATGTCAATGTACTGATGTTGATGTATTGATGTTGCCTATACTGATGTCAATGTACTGATGTCAATGTACTGATGTCAATGTACTGATGTCAATATACTGATGTCAATGCACTGATGTCAATGTACTGATGTTGATGCACTGATGTTGATGTATTGATGTTGCCTATACTGATGTCAATGTACTTGTATTACTTGTCGTGTTGCATGGTGGGAAAAGATCAGAAATGGTATAAAGACAGGAGAAAATTATTGCAGATACGTCACACACTAAGTGTGTGAGACGTCTGATGGTGGAAATGACCATGTGTTCACATGCATCTATTGTGGATGAACATTTACCCCATGAATGGGTCAGATCAGTCACATTCGCTACTGCCATGGGTTGTAGTTATGCCTTTTTTAAAAACACAATGTAACAAACTATCGGGTCAAGATGGCCAGGTGCCAGTATATTACCTGTACTCATGCTACCTGTATTTGTGGGCAGTCATGTTTTGCCATCTCGCACAATCACCACAGTCGTGGATTAGCTCTATGTTCTTGTCTCGTGGCCAAGCCATCCAGATATTTACTTCTCTGCATTCCCTTTGTTTTTTTCCCCCTCAATCTTGCCAGTTGTCACCAAGTTCTAACTTATTTTATCATATAACATATCCAAAAAAAGTATAACTGTCTACGTCTTATTTCTCTAACAACTCTACGGATTTAATTTGCTTCTTGTAGGACTTGCTCATTAGTTTTTTCTGTCTGTCCATTAATTGATATTAATGTTCTTCAACTTTAATGATGTTAATGTACTGAGGCTTCGTGTAATGATGTTACCTGCACTTATGTTAGTATACTGACATCACCTATGATGATATTACCTGTACTGATGTTACCTGCACTGATAAACATTAAAAAGCAGACAAACGTACCTGTACCGAGCTGACCATGGTACTAAGGGCGAATATCGTGGCACAGTCCTTGACTGTAGACTCGCTGTCAAATGCTCCCTGCGTGTCCATCAAGAGTATCACTATCTGTAAACACGACAACATGTGACAAATATATTGGGACAATAAGAACAGTAGTTAAATCATTATTCTATGCCTCAGAACAGGTCACAATAGAATACATGACCACATTTATACAGAATTCAAGATTGGGGAATCAGCCATGTGCACATCTCGATTGGTACCACAGACAGCAGATCACATACTCCAAGTCTGTCCAAAATATGACATATCTAGGCAAACCTTCTGGCCTAGAGAAACGAAAGTAGAGTATAAACTCTATGGACCACTGAGTGAACTAAATAAAGAGTTAAATTCACACAAGAGACACCTCCGAAGTCGGAGTTGGTTCGCCTGATGGCGAGAGACACTGTTAATAGGTAAAAAGCTAATCTACCTGCAACATTCAGTCCAGCACTACTAGAAGTACACTACTACAAGTACACTACTAGAAGTACACTACTACAAGTACACTACTACAAGTACACTACTACAAGTACACTACTACAAGTACACTACTAGAAGTAGTGTGTATAGACTAGTTTGAGTTTAAAGCGAGCAAGCGCCCAAAAAAAAAAAAATATACAAGAGAGACCATTGCAATTATAGACAAATTTCAAGCGAACGAAAGAAGATGTGACATACATTTCTTTTTAAAACTCCACCTACCGACAAACACACTGTAATTTCAAATTTAACACAAACTATATCTGTTTGCATTAAACTGACTGGAACCACTTAATTGCTAATGTCTCACTATATTTGAGCAATTGCTTATTGTTACTTGTGGGGATGACTGATGCTCCATATTCGACCAATACCTGTGACAATGTGATTTAATTTTTCAGCTCAAGTATTATTCATTTATTCACTTCATCTGATATGTAACTCTGCAGTATGTATCTGACGAGATGCTGCTAAATATGCCAGGCAATAAATCATGCAACCTTTCGTGTGTGGCTTCTGTGTTTAAGTTCACTAAGGGAATACACTGTTTGGAATTCTCGCCCAATACGCAGAAGATGACAGGTAAACATACAGGTAGGGCCATAGCAGACACCGTCACTGGAGTGTGACATGTTGGGCCTTCATATATTTTAGAACATAACATATGAGGTGGAGTGACCAGTACACTTATCTCTTGTCCTTCCTTCCCTTAAAACAGGGAGATAAACAGATTGTCCTTACCATAAAACAGGGAGATAAACAGATTGTCCTTACCATAAAACAGGGAGATAGATTGTCCTTCACATAAAACAAGGAGATAGATTGTCCTTCGCATAAAACAGGGAGATAAACAGATTGTCCTTCCCATAAAACAGTAAGATATACATCAGATCGTCCTTCCTTCCCATAAAATAAAGAGATAAACAGATTGTCCTTCTGTAACAGTACAGATCAACGATTAAGTCCTGAAGTGTTTCTTATAAACTGGTTTATTGGTTGATAACATTATACAGAGACCTTTCTAACATGATGTTCTCTTGTCTCCTTTCGGGTTGTAACTACCCAACTCCCAGCTACGTCACGACTTGAGCATCCTTCTCGCTATTCTATATTGATGCTCAAGCGTGCTGTAGACTTGCACACCTAGCTAATACTAATAATACCCTCATTCTGCTACACTTCCTTCCCATAAAACAGGGAGATAAACAGATTGTCCTTCCTTCCCATAAAACAGGGAGATAAACAGATTGTCCTTCCTTCCCATAAAACAGGGAGATAAACATTGTCCTTCCTTCCCATAAAACAGGGAGATAAACAGATTGTCCTTCCTTCCCATAAAACAGGGAGATAAACAGATTGTCCTTCCTTCCCATAAAACAGGGAGATAAACAGATTGTCCTTCCCTCCCATTAAACAGGGAGATAAATAGATTGTCCTTTCTTCCCATAAAACAGGGAGATAAACAGATTGTCCTTCCCTCCCATTAAACAGGGAGATAAACAGATTGTCCTTCCTTCCCATAAAACAGGGAGTTAAACAGATTGTCCTTCCTTCCCATAAAACAGGGAGATAAACAGATTGTCCTTCCCTCCCATTAAACAGGGAGATAAATAGATTGTCCTTTCTTCCCATAAAACAGGGAGATAAACAGATTGTCCTTCCCTCCCATTAAACAGGGAGATAAACAGATTGTCCTTCCTTCCCATAAAACAGGGAGTTAAACAGATTGTCCTTCCTTCCCATAAAACAGGGAGATAAACAGATTGTCCTTCCTTCCCATAAAACAGGGAGATAAACAGATTGTCCTTCCTTCCCATAAAACAGGGAGATAAACAGATTGTCCTTCCTTCCCATAAAACGGAGTTAAACAGATTGTCCTTCCTTCCCATAAAACAGGGAGATAAACAGATTGTCCTTCCTTCCCATAAAACAGGGAGATAAACAGATTGTCCTTCCTTCCCATAAAACAGGGAGATAAACAGATTGTCCTTCCTTCCCATAAAACAGGGAGATAAACAGATTGTCCTTCCCTCCCATTAAACAGGGAGATAAATAGATTGTCCTTCCCTCCCATAAAACTAGGAAATAGATTGTCCTTCGCTCCCATAAAACAGGGAGATAAACATATTGACCGTCCCATAAAACAAGGAGATAAACAGATTGTCCTTCCTTCCCATAAAACAGGGAGATAAACAAATTGTCCTTCCCATAACACAGGGAGATAAACAAATTGTCCTTCCTTCTCATAAAAAGGGAGATAAATTGTTCTTCCTTCTCATAAAACTGGGAGATAAACAGATTGTCCTTCCTTCCCATAAAAAACAGGGAGTTATACAGATCGTCCTTCCCATAAAGCAGGGAGATAGATTGTCCTTCCCATAAAACAGGGAGACAGATTATCCTTCCAATAAAACAAAGAAATAAATAGATTGTCCTTCCCATAAAACAGGGAGATAAATAGATTGTCCTTCCTTCTCATAAAACAGGGAGATAAACAGATCGTCTTTCCCATAAAGCAGGGAGATAGATTGTCCTTCCCGTGAAACAGGGAAATAAACAGATTTTCCTTCTCATAAAACAGGGAGATAAACAGATCATCCTTCCTTCCCATTAAAAAAAAAACAGGGAGATAAACAGACCATCCTCAATACTCTAAATTAGTGGTTAGTGGGGATTATCATCATCACACCCCAAACACCGGGAAGGCTAACCTGGTCAACAAATGTCCACAGAAGTCGGATGTGTCGACCTAAAGGCGCAGTATTGCAGCTCCGCTGTAAACAGGCACACATCCGAAAAAAGACTGGATAAATGATGAAGAAGAAGAAGAAGAAGAAGAAGAAGAAGAAGAAGAAGAAGAAGAAGAAGAAGAAGAAGAAGAAGAAGAAGAACAACAACAACAACAACAACAACAACAACAACAACAAGGCACCACAGATCCATAGATGCTCTCGTTTACTCCTTAACATCCCCACCAGCAAAGAGCGGCTGATCGCACCAGTCCTGTTTTGATTAATACAATGTTTTGTGCCCGTGACAAAATATTCATGTCTGGCACTGCCCCAAACCACTCACATCTCCCTCACTCTGGGCAAGGAAGCAGATTCACAAATATCCTTAAAGCCATATGTTAATCCCGTCAATTTACAGCACTGATGATGTCTGGCCAGCCCATTCATTGCTCTGCCCTTCTCGACACCGCCAAATCCACCAACCAATCAGCTCGCTCACCACCTCTACACCTGAGTGGCCCAGTAAATAGATTAGCTGAACTAATCCCTCCCATATAATCCCTCACTGCCTAGACGTGCAATGCTAGCTACCCAAGCAGTGACTACAGATGAGTAACAACAGGACCAGGAAGACAGAAGACTACTCACCTCCTCTCCGTCTCTGTTTGTTGTTATAAATGGTTCGCTCCACATGAGGATTCCAGTTGTGTCTCTTTCTGAACCACCTCTCCAGGAGAAACCTTCCAAAGGAGCATCTTCATCTCCCAGCCAGTCAGATGAGCCCTAGAGCCATGATACAATTTGTAATGAAGGAAAAGAAATCATCTTTCTCGTCTCAACTAATCCATATCTCACTCACTCCCTTCCTCCCATAATCTCATCTCTTTCAACTAATCCATATCCCACTTTCTCCCTCCCTCCCATTCTCTCACTGACTCCCTCCCTCCCATCTAATCCACCAAATTTTACAATAAAGGAAAGCAAATCATCTTTCTCATCTTGAAATCACAAACAGCCAAAAATGCTAGGGTTGACTGCCACATCCTGTAAAGGATATACAACTAACTATAATCTAATCTGTCTCTCTCATGTACCTCTCCCTCATTTAACTCCTCCCTCATATCTAACCCATCACATTTTAAATTAAAGGAAACAAATCATGACAGATACATTTAGTTGTGTTCTAGGTATTCAATATTTGTATTCTCAAATGGTCTCCCTCAAAATACATCTTTCTCAGGTCTTTCAACTAACCCATCTTTCATCTACTCCATCCTTCCCACCTAATTAATTTCTCTTTTAATTCATCTCTCCCTTCTAATTCATCCCTACCATCTGGACCATACTTCCCATCTAATTCATCTCTATCATCTAATACATCTCTCCCATCTAATTCATCTCACTCATCTATGTTATATATGATCTAATTCATCTCTCCCATCTAACAAGCCACCTGCATCTAATTCATCTCTCTCTCTCTCTCTCTCTCATCTAACTCATCCCTATCATCTATTCCATATCTGATCTAATTCATCTCTCCCATCTAACATGTCACCTGTGTCTAATTCATCTCTCTCTCTCTCATCTAACTCATCTCTCTCTCTCTCATCTAACTCACCCCTCTCATCTAATTTATCTCTCTCATCCAATTCATCACTTCTACCAATGTCACCACTCCTCCAAGACCCTTAATCTCACACCTATTTCATCTCTTATCCACTCCTCAAACCTAATCCATCCACCTCATCCAGTTTATCCTCAAATACTCACATTAGCACTGAGGTATCGCAAGAAGAAGTCCAGCAGGAAAGACTTCCCCTTCCGGAAGGACCCAGCAACAGACACAATCGAAACCTTCTTGTCTTGCACGTCTGGCCGCAGCAGAACCTTCTCCAGAGCTTCCTCATCCAGCTCAAATGTGTGGTTATCTGTAGCGGTTACAATGTGGACTGGTTCTCCTTTCAGTGGCACACCTTTTGCCGAAACTGGAAAACCATTGAAATATGAACTTTATTTTCAAAGGGTCACAAATTGGGCACCCAGGCCTGTCTCACATTTGGCCCTTCCAATCACTCATCTTTCATACATTAATTATCTAGTGTGCATGTTACATTCACACAGGAACAAAAACATTGGTTTTCTCCTTTATGTTTGCAAGAACAGTGGTAATATGGCCAACTCCCTACAATTTCCAACCACCTAGGGATCTTTTCCACATCATCATCCTCATCCTCATGTGTCATGCCGATAACCGTAGGCGGTCATGTTTTGCTATCTCACACGATTGTCAGAATCTCTGAGGCTTCATCTCCCTCGCCTGGCCACAACAGCCAGGTACGACCGTGAACTAGACTAACAGCTACTATGCAGGCGATGGCCAGAGGTCAGCGTGGTGCACGCAGACCACGAGAGCGGAAAGCCGGACCAACGAGGGAATCACTGCTGGTAGTTCAGACAGCCTTGGACAGCGAGACCGGACGGACATGAAAGTGTTGCTGTGTATCAGTCGAGACTGATGGAAGAAAGCCTGTATGCTTTGTTTGAGTAGAGTGAAGATTGCGTGAGTGATATATTCATTTGTATTTATGATACTATTGATATCTTGCATTGTATGTTTCTGACAATGGCATTATCGCTAACTTTGAGCGATGCCTGATGTGACTGCGTTTTGAGAGGTGCGATTAAAGTGTTTGAGTTATATCGCCGTGTGTTTGTACACTCATTGTGTGTGTGAGTGTTTCACGCCTGTTAGTGAACACGAGCCTTTGGTCATCTAATCAAGACCCTGACAACGATCACCAAAGTCGTGGATCAGCTCATTTCAATTGATATCTTTTTATTGGTCAGTATGTTTTCCGGCTTGCAAAAGGCTATGGTGATTCTTGTTCTAATCTCTTCAAGGCATCTCCCATAAGATGTTATGACTGTTCTGAGACAACTCTACCGATTCACTTGTTGAAGAATATGCCCATTTACTTGTATATTACATTGTAATATTTCGTACTTCCCAGTGACGACCATAATCTGTGTCTTCTTACAATTCAATTCTAACCCTTGTTGTTCACTGTGTGCAACAACCGCATCTACTAAATGTTGCAGATCCTCTTTTCCACATGCAAAGGTTTAAAAGTCTTCAAAGTCAGGAAACGAACCCACATCCTTCGGGGCATGATGCAGGTGGCTTAATCACTTTGCCGTGGAGATCCCCACATCCAGTATGCGCACAAGACTCTCCATTCTTTCTGCCATTATCCGACAAACCTAGGCCACACATTAACAAGGTACAGATCAGGGGCAGATAATGGCATTGAACTTCTCTTCTAAAGACCATTTCTAGAGAATACTGTTCTCATCTAGATTTAACCCCCGCCCTTTTCACGTAAGAGAAGTACAACACACAACCCACATCCTTCCCACCATCCAGAAATTGATCTTCATGACCCATCAAACAGAAATTATCCTGACCCAGGATGTCTTCCAAGCAACAAAGGAAGCAACTCCAGCAAGACAATATTGATCTGTGAGCTTACTGCCAACTTCAAACAGCACTTAAAGATAATTGCTTTCTTGATGTCTAAGGCAGTCAGTCTGGCAAATATGTACGTCTGTACAAGTTTGCTTTCAGTATTAACATCATGAAATCAGTTTAACATCTAGACAGATTAATAAAGCATTAAAAATTAGATTTGTCAAATGTTATGTATATTCAATGCTACTATATGGCGCTGAAGCCTGGACAATGAACAGGCAATTACTAAGTCAAATAGAGGCCCTGGAGATATGGATATACAGAAGAATATTTTGTATTTCATGGAAACAAAAACAATCAACTACAGAGGTTATAGAACAGTGGTTCTCAACCTTTTTTGGCCCATGCACCCCTTCACCATATGTTCAGAACGTCATTCCCCTCCCCCCCTCTTTTCGTATTTCCTCCCTATAAATCCCGCCCCTATACAGTAGGGGGAATTACCAACTAGTTGAGAACCACTGTTCTAGAAAGACTAGGAATGAAAAGAGAGTTTATGACAGAAATAAAAAAGAGGCAAGTGAAATATTTGGGCTACGTCAAAAGACATGACACTCTTATGAAAGCCATACTGGAGGGTTAGGTTGAAGGCAAGCGAGCTAGAGGTAGACAATGATACAAGTGGGAAGATATCATCAAGAGATGGACAAACAGCAGTCAGACAGAATGTACAATCAAGATGAGAGATATTGCTGGAGATCCATTGCAGCCAACCTTCACTGTAGTGATGCTACTTGACTGATTGATTAATTGACAAATTTGAGATGAAATTTGTTAAATCTCAACATAGGAGCTGCAAGCGCAAAGTGGTTAGTATGGTTGTTTGCCAGGGCAGTGGTCAGGATTCAACTCAACTATGAGACCATCTTTACCATTCTTTAAACTTAGCTCCAGATATCTAACAGACTATAAAACATAAGTACTCGATGGTCGAGTGGTTAGGATATCAGGCTCCTCTCTCTATGTTTTTGTTATACAACGGTTTGCTCCACATGAGGCTCTGAACCTGGAGAGGAGGGTTCAAATCTCCAGTAAATTACCGAGATTCCACAAGATCTGAACATAGAGGCAATCTGGGCCTTCAACAGTGTCATGTTTAGAAACTGAAAATACTTTGGCCACATCAAACTTCAGTGTTTCAGAAAGAACACTACTGGAAGACATGGTTCTTGGAACATCAAACTTCAGTGTTTCAGAAAGAACAGTTCCAGAAAACATGGTTCTTGGAACATCAAACTTCAGTGTTTCAGAAAGAACAGTCCTGGAAGATGTGGTTCATGGAACATCAAACTTCAGTGTTTCAGAAAGAGCAGTCATGGAGAACATGGTCCTTGGAGCATCAAACTTCAGTGTTTCAGAAAGAAAAGTCCTGGAGGACATGGTCCTTGGAACATCAAAATTCAGTGTTTCAGAAAGAACAGTCCTGGAGGACATGGTCCTTGGGGCATCAAACTTCAATGTTTCAGAAAGAACAGTCCTGGAGGACATGGTCCTTGGAACATCAAACATCACTGTTTCAGAAAAAAAAGTCCTGGAGGACATGGTCCTTGGAACATCAAAATTCAGTGTTTCAGAAAGAACAGTCCTGGAAGACATGGTTCTTGGAACATCAAACTTCAGTGTTTCAGAAAGAACAGTCCTGGAAGATGTGGTTCTTGGAACATCAAACTTCAGTGTTTCAGAAAGAACAGCCCTGGAAGACATGGTTCTTGAAACATCAAACTTCAGTGTTTCAGAAAGAACAGTCCTGGAGGACATGGTCCTTGGAACATCAAACTTCAGTGTTTCAGAAAGAACAGTCCTGGAGGACATGGTCCTTGGAAGCAGAGGCAGGGACAGAACAACATGAAGGTGGGCCCAGGACATTAAAGACACCCAAAGCCTGAAAATATATGAGGCGGGCAACTGGCAGCAGATCAAGCCTCTTTCTGGAGGGCTGTGATGAGAGCGATGTTTGGCAAAGAACTTGTCACACGATAGTAATAACGACTGCTGCATATGAAGGTAAGTACATTGTAAACATAATACACAATGATTGCATATGAAGCTAAATACATTTTAAACATGATTGCATATGAAGATACATACATTATAAACACAATGATAGCATATGTCACACACATTTTAAACTCAATAACTGTATATATTAGTTGCATGCCCTTTGCAGGGTATCACATTCAACCCCAGAATTTTTTGTGATTTTCTGGGTGATTTTACATTCAGAAGTTTGCCACTGCTTTCTGAATGACTGACGCTCAAACAATTGTTAAAAATCAACGCAAGTGATCAGCCACCAAACCATGTGCAGTTGATTTTTCACCAGTTATGAGGGAGTGTGAAGTGTGTTCACTGCCTCTTCACCACAGACGCCGTCAACTTATACAATGTTAAATACATTTCAATGCAATTAAAATGTTCTCAAAGAAAAATATATTCAAACATAAAACAGTAAACAGTTTCAACTAAACAAATAAACAGCACATTGATCAACACATACAAAAGTTGATTTCAAACATGAATAGTGGGTGAATGCTAAACAGGCAGCGGAGTCAACAATAACAGCAAACAACAAACATATAGCATCAGTAACGAATGCAATGACACCTCAGAGAAAAGCAATAACATTCGCTGGGGTGCCAGGATTGCCAAGAAGAAAACAGCTTGTGGAAGCTGACCAACTGTAACTGAAATGATTGACACACGTCTCGCTGCAGGATAAATTGTAATCCATAGTTAATGAGTTAACCTACGTAAAGTTTATAACTTATAAATCTGAACATAAATCAGTTGGAGTATAATTTATATCTGTTAAATTCAATAATGTATCTATAGGATGTATTTTTAATGACTCTGCAGTTTTTGAAATTACTGTTGATTCAAGTTTTGTATTTATCTATTATGTTGCATGAACTGCACAGAGGGCAAATACAAAATTTGAAATGGCAATATTTTCAAACATTGCAGTCATTAAAAATACACTCTGTATTTAACTGATAAATTGTTAAATCGATGCCATGGAGTGTTATCTACAAATGTTCAGCTTAAAAACTTGATGTATTAACCTCTCGGTCAAACTGCCCCTCTAACCTTTGAAATATTGTCTGCAAATGTTCAAATTAAAAGCTTTTTACATTAACCTATTCTGCTCAATCATCACTGAGCCAAAAATGCGTGTGCTATGGGTTCAAAATGTGTGACCCAGTGCACAATGATGGTGATTTAATTGCTACAGAAAGAGTTAACATGTATATGTGGTGTGTGACTTAGTCACTGAATGTATGGTGAGCTGCCCACTACAGAAAGAGTTAACATGCATATTTAGTGTGTGAATTAGTCAACGAACGAACGAACTTTATTTTCAAATGGTAACAAACTGGGCACGCAGGCCCGTCTTACATTTAGCCCTTCCAATCACTCATCTTTCGTTCATCAATAATGCATAATACATTCACATAGGAAAAAAACATTGTCAAATGAATGTTGTAAACATAATGCATATTACCATGTTATGAGACACATACCCCCAACCATCCACTCATCCCCCACCCAACCACACACACACACCCCCAGGCACACATACATGCCCTACCCATCCGCCCATCCCCACCCACACACATCTCCCAACTACCACACACCCCCCAGGCACACATACATGCACCCGCCCACCCATCACCCACATCTCCCCACCCACCCACATATCCTCCACCACACATGCACAGACCCCCAACCACCCAGTCAAACACACATCCCCAACCACACATCCCCACCTAAACACACACATATCCCCGCCAACCCACACATCACGCACCTACCCACACATCCCCCACTTTCACACAACCCCCACCCACACAATGGGTGTATGGTAAGCTGCCTACTACAGAAAGAGTTCAGATATATATGTGTGTGAATTAGTCAAATGAAGTATGGTGCATTTCCTGCTACAGAAAGAGTTCAGACATACATGTGTGTGAATTAGTCAATGAATTATGGTGAGCTGCCTACTGCAGAAAGAGTTCAGATATACATGTGTGTGAATTAGTCAAATGAAGTATGGTGAATTTCCTGCAAAGACATATATGCACAACGCGCAAACTCTGTAATTTAAGATCAGACTAAGGGGTTCAAAAAGTAAGTTTAAAAGTAAAGGGTGAATTAACGTCAAAGGCAACAGGGTTCAAGGTCAAATTTAAAGGTAAATAAAATCAGACAGTAAAAAGCAATGGGGGGTTAACAAACAAAAAAGTACAAAGGTAACGATTTTCTGAAGATCAAAGGCAATCAAGTTTTAAAGAGGTAATTTTAAAGTATAGGGTATATTATTTGAAGGTAAGGGGAAGTAGGGGGGTGTAAAGGGTAAATTACATTAAGCCTACTACAACCCATTGACAATGAAAAGTTTCACTGTATGACAATATCTATGTCAATGTAAGTTTACAGCATACACTATGAGACTTACTCAACTATGACTTATATGTGTGAACAATCCTACAATTATCATCATCATGTGCCATAGGGACAAGCGTGGAAGGTCAGGTTTCACCAGCTCACATGCACGATCAACAGAGTTATGAATCAAATCCTACAATATAGTTGTCGTAACATGCAAGGAACGTACAAAGCAAGCAAGGCAACAACTAAAGATACAAGCAGATGCACGAAGTATGCTCAGTTAGAAGTGATCTTTACTCTTCTACTCTGGGATGTAAAGTTACATTAGAATCTAGGTTAGTCTTTCCTATTCTTCCTTTGAGTATAGAAGTAATTACTGTCTTGTTTAGTCTAATCTCTTCTACTTTTAGGATATAGAAGTACCCTATAGTCTTCTTTAATCTGTCCTCTACTTCTCTGGGATATAGGGGTACCTTACAGTCTTATTTAGTTGTTCCTCTTTTATTCCAGGGTGAAGAAATACCTAACAGTCTTGCTTAATTTTTCCTCTTCTATCCTGAGGTGTAGAAATACCTTACAGTCTTGTTTAGTGGTTCCTCTTTTATTCCAAGGGTAGAAATACCTAACCCCAGGAAGGTTAACCCGGTCCTGCCAGCAGAAGTCGGATGTGTCAGCCTAATGGCGCAAGAACGCAGCTCTGCTGTAAACAGGCACAATGCAATCATGTCCGGAAAAAAACAAACTCTGGATGAACGCAGAAGAAGAAGAAGAAGAAGAAGAAGAAGAAGAAGAAGAAGAAGAAGAAGAAGAAGAAGAAGAAGAAGAAGAATAAGAAGAATAAGAAGAAGAAGAAAAGAAGAAGAAGAAATACCTAACAGTCTTGTTTAATCTTTCCTCTTCTACCCTGAGGTGTATAAGTACCTAAAGTCTTGTTTAATGCTTCTACCCTTGTAAGCAGAGATGCTTTAAACTTGTTTTTTCTTTCCTCTTCTAATTGGTTAGTAAAGAGGCACCTTACAGTCTTCTCAAATAATCCGTCTCCTACCTTACAATTCGGAGGTACAAAACATTCAAGTTTCGTCTTTCCTCTTCTAATCTGGGGTGTAGAAGTAGTGCTATACTTGTTTAATCTTATCCTCTTCAATTTGGCATATATACATACACTTATTTACATTTTCCTTTTCTTGCAGCCCAACAGTTTTGTTACTGGTTCAACTGTGACTGATTTACACACACATACATCAATGTGCCTTACTAAGTCGCACTAAAATTAACATTAACTATTTTTATTGTCTCATCTCAAACAGATAAGCCCCATTGTTTCATACATCTGTTTACCATATCTGTATGTAGTTATATTAGTGTCTGAGAGGGCCTACATACCCACTACTTAACCCTTTGAAAATAACATTTGTTCATTTGTTTGTTCTGCTGGTCATTGTTTTCTTTGCTGATGAATTATTTTTGGCTGAAATGCCTATTGTCATTTGTGACTGTAGTCTTATAAAGCTGACTTTTCCCACTTTGTGATATCCACTTATTTTCACAGCTTTAAAACATGTCTTGAAATAGAAACCTGTTATTGGTCCATCATGTGATAGGAAAACCATGATTTCTAGGCCGGAATGTGGGTCTGGGAACAGGTTCCAGTCTTCTCTCTGTTGGCAGATGATGAACGAAAGGTTCGAAACTTATCCAACGTGCTTTTGTGCTTCCAGGTATCAATTCTCCTAAAATGATCAACATTTTCAAATGTTAACTGTCGCATTCTGATATTTCGTGATCTTTGCTTTGTGTCTTAGCCTTCTAAACATTCATTCATTCAGTAGCATGTCCTTTGCACAACCTCGCTCACATAACAACCTTCCGGAAAATGTCTCGGTCATAAGCAAAATGTCCTGCGCCCAATACACCTATCTGGAGATCATCTGCCACATACTCTCTTTGGCCTTCCTCTCTTCCCAGGCATATGCCCCTCCATTATTGTTCTCTCCAAACTTTCTTGACATTTCAAGAGACCTTAATATTTCAATTTGCTTGGTTTTATCGTCTTTAATAGCCAACCTTCTTCAATATTCAACGCTTGTCATATGGAGGCATGTGTTCTTTTCTGTATCCAAGATATTCTTAGAACCCGTCTATGACATTTATATTCAAGCGCATTTAGCTTCCCCATTTTTGTTGTCCACAGTATTTTAACTATTCCTTAGCGAAACCACATTTATTTAGCTTCAAATGATTTTCTGGCTTGATTAATAATTGTCCATCATTTACAGTTATAAGGTAAAATGGGTTCTATGTAGCAGGCAAGAATTCTTTTTCTAATTTCCAATGATGAATTTCTAATGAATAATCATAAGCCTGCATGAAGAAACAACCAATGGCTGTTCACCATCTGTGCCCGTTTCATTTTGATGTCGGAATACTAGCATGCAAAGCTGACATTCAGAAAGTTTGCATACACAACAGTCTAAAAGCGGTGGCTCCCAAACAGAAAATCTACCATCACACATTGGTTTATGAACATTCAAAAACAACCAGGAATCTTGAAACATACTTCTCTAAATTTATGTTTTGTTCTGAACATTCATTTACAATGAAGAATCTTGAGACATATTTCACTAAATTTCTGTTTTGTTCTGAACATTATTTACAATGAAGAATTTTGAGACACACTTCACTAAATTTCTGTTTTGTGAACAAACCATTTTGTTTTAAAATGTGCACATGTGATATCCTGCTCAACCTTTCCAGGTTATAACAGCGATATATAGTGTCTACTGTTATTTCATACTATGGATGTTTGTTTATTTACTCATGACTGTCAAACACTTTGATCGACTGGTGCGCAGAGATGGGTAGTGTCATCAACCCAGATAAGGCCTCTGTATTATGGTGCTCTCTGGACAATAGGCAACGAATGAATCACCAAGAAACGAGAAGTAGATTCTCTGGAGAATAGGATTGTTAAGGTCAATGTTCCAGATCTCACAATAAATGACAGAAATATTAACACAGAAAGTAGTTGAGCACCCAAAAGTCACCTCTGACAGAAGCTTGTCGTTCATGGATCACATATCTTTCAAACATTCAATATAATAAGTCCACATCTTTCAAACACTTATTATTTTCAATTCCATGTTTTTTAAATATTCATTATATTAAATTCATGTCTTTCAAACATTTATTATATTAAGTTCACCTCTTTCAAACAGATTATAATAATTTCATGTCTTTCACAAATTTATTATAATAATTTCATATCTTTCGTACATATATCAATTTAATTTCATGTCCTCTGATCACTTATATTACTATCATGTTCCCTTGTCTTGAAAATAATATATGGTGTTATATTTTTCCATGTAATATTATGTACTTTGATTTTGTCTTCTTGCAATATCTTCATTTGAATTGACAACTGTTAACAAAGTGAGTTAACATTCTAAGTATTCTCTTTTCTTTTGTGTGAATCTCTATATCAAGGTTTTTGTCCTTGTTTTTATTCTCTTTTGTTTTGTTTGAATCTCTTTATCAAGGTTTTTGTCCTTGTGTTTCTAAATTGCTGAAATGATACATATGGTGTGAGTATCTTATGATTGCATTATTGTTGTATGCCCTAAGCTACGAATGAATCTCCTGCAGAAGGTTGATTTGCTGATTGCTGTATTTCTTAGTGACAAAAAAACAAAACGTGGTGTGGTACAAGGAAATGTTTATTCTAAACGTAGGAACCACAAAATTCCAGTTTGGGAACCACTGGAATGAAACAAGAAGATGAAAATGGTTGAAGGACAACAGCTTTGGTTGTGCTTCAGAAGACTTACGTACCTTTTTGATTCTGAATTTCATCTGCAAAAAATGGAACTCTACATTTGTTTGTATATGTATACTGTAAATGAATGAGTTAGTAGAGAGAGGGGGGAGAGAGAGAGAAATGGAGAGAGTGAGAGAGACAGAGAGAGAAATGGGGAGTGATAGAGGAAAGGAGAGATTATGTGATGGCAGTAAGAGTGACAGTGAAATATTACTAAGGAGAGAAACAAGAGAGGGGATGGGAAAGGGTTGAGAGAATGGTGTAAACACAAGAAAGTGAGAGATAAGAGAGTGGGTGAGAGACAGAGGGGAAAACAGACAAGAGGAAGGGGATCAGAAAATGAGAGACGGGTGGAAAAACACAAGAAACATATCACAGGGAATGTGAAAGGGTAGAAAATAGACACTAATGAGAATGTGAAAGGGTAGAAAATAGACACTAATGAAAATATGAAAAGGTAGAAAACAGACTCTAATAAAAATGTGAAAGGGTAGAAAATTGACACTAATGAAAATGCGAAAGGGTATAAAATAGACACTAATGAGAATGTGAAAGGGTAGAAAATAGACACTAATGAAAATGTTAAAGAAGGGTGGAAATAATAGACACTACTGAGACTGATCAGGGTGGAAGTGAAAGGAAGGAAGGAAAATAGACACCAAGAAAGAGAGAGAGAGAGAGAGAGAGAGAGAGAGAGAGAGAGAGAGAGAGAGAGAGAGAGAGAGAGAGAGAGATCATAGGAGGGTGAGAGAATGGTGGAAAATAAACACCAGAATAGAGGACTCTATAGAGAGAGAACAAACGAAATGAACTTTATTATCAAAGGGTCACAAATTGGGCACACAGGCCCAGTCTTACATTCTACCATTACATAAGAGAAGACATTAAGAAAATGGGGGGGGGGGAAACAGACAGGAAAAGAGAGATCAGAGAGGAGTGAAAGATTAGTGGACAAGAGACACAACAAAGAGGTTACAGGAAGTAAGAGAATGGTGGAAGATACAGGAAGAGAGAAATCAGAGGGGAAGAACAACTAGAAGTGGGAGAGAGACATAAATAGTGGATAAAGCATGAGAAGAGAGACAGACAGGTGGGTAAGAGTGACAAAGAGAGAGCAGGTGAAGGAAGAGAGAGCAGGTGAAGGAAGAGAGTGCAGATGAGCTTTCATACAGAATGGGCAAAGTGAGGAAGACAGAACAGAGGGGAAAGAAAAAACAATCAAATGGAGGGACAAATGAGAAAAAGAGAGCAGGTTGAGAGAGGAAATGACAAACTGGAAAGTCAGAAAGTGAGATATAATTAAAGGGCCGGTGGCAAAGAGAACAGAGGACAGACAACAGGATAAAGAAGTAAGAAACTCAGACAGATGAAAGCAAATACAGAAGAGTGAAGAAACACCATGTTAACAAAATTAGGAAATACATCTAAGTGCTAAAAGCAGACAGTGGTTAATAACAGTTAATTCAGAATGAAATCAATGTTGCACACAACCTCTTAAATTCACATGCTGTTATTGTAAGCATGCACTATAATTTCTTCTTGGTTCATTGGAAAATAATAAGCCTGTCATTGTTGAGAAAACCTGGCCACTCCTTACCTACACATCCCATTATGCAACAGTGCCTTATTACAAGTAAGGGGTGTGTTGAGTGTGGGAGATAGAGGAAGAAGATATAAAGTCTCTTTTCCTTTCACAGAAGGGCATGTCTTTCTTGCTTCCTCTCTTTGCGGTTCTTTTTCTTCTTCTTGTGCCTTTCATCCCCAAATGACAGCCACTCAGCCAACACATGCCAAATCCTTGTATTCTTTCCAATCTCTTGCACTTCCTCCATGTCCTTACATTATCCTGTCTCCAATTCTCTTCCTCATCTGTTTAATAAGACTCCCTCTACTTCTTGTGCCCTGTGGGCTCCGGCCAGGACTGTCTAGTGGTACTATCAACAGGTTTACTCAGTGTACCCTATTCATCAACAGCAGTTTCCACACCTGATTCACTCATATTTCTTGACTTCACATTGCTGATTATGCTCTACCATTTCAGTTCTATTCAGCGAAGGTACTAAGCATTGAATGTCTGTAGTTTATTAGTAACTGTTTTAGTCACTCCATGTTTATGATCTATACAGGAGTACTCATCTGACATGTTCAGGTTTCAGGCTAGAATAAATTTCTGTAGACTTTCATACATTTTCTAGTGCTATGAAAGCTCCTATAGAATTTAGTATTCTTTTTTAAATATCTATATCTGCTCCCCCAACTTCAGCTACATTGATAGCTAAATAGATAGAAGCTCCCACCTCGTAAAGTGAGGTCTCATCAATGAAATCAGGCTGTTTGCTGGATTTATTCTCAATATTTTTTTATTGCCCCCGTTTGCATAGCTGCGGATGGAATTACCTAGGGGCTCATAAGTCGACCCTGCCTAAAACAGGCACCAGGAAATGTCTTATCATCGGCAGCCCATGAGATACCGACCACATCACCTAGAGAATGCCCAGTGGTCAATAAAAAATGCATGTCTAGCACCATATGCCTTGGGACATGTAAAAATGACATTTACCATTTTACCTAACTGTCAAGTGCATTTGTTCTGTTGTGACCCTGCTATTTTCAGAATGTTGGCTAGAAAAAGGCATCTCGCCACTGTTGATTTCTCCTGTTTCCCTCCTGCATCTGTCTTCACCAACAGACAAAGCTGATACAGATCAAGGGAAGGGATCATCATCTCTTCTTCTCTCTCTCCCTCTCTCGTGTTTCTAGGAATCCTTGATCAGTCTATGTATAAGGCTGGACTCAAAAGTTATAAACATGACGCCATGGTTATATGTGTCCTCTTCATCACTACTACTACTACTTCTGCTGCTACTACCACTACTTCTGCTGCTTCTGCAACTACTACTACTACTACTACTACTTCTGCAACTACTACTACTACTACTACTACTACTTCTGCAACTACTACTACTACTTCTGCAACTACTACTACTACTATATCCTATATGGAGAACTAGCCACAGGAAAGAGGCCAACTGGAAGACCCCAATTGCGATATAGGGATGTGTGTAAACAAGATATGAAAACTCTTGGCACATGGGAAAGAGTTGCAACAGACAGATGCTCCTGGAGAAGAGATGTATGAAACAGACTGGTGCTCTTTGAGCGCTGTCTGATCCAACAAGCTGAGGATAGGCGGCACAGGATCAAAACACAGTCACTTGCTGCGGGACCTGACTCGTCTTACAGATGCGGAAACTGTGGCAGAGATTGTCACTCTCGCATCGGACTATACAGTCACCAGTGGTGCTGTCAGGTACCTCCCCAGCGGCACAACTCTATAGTCCTTCAGGACTGAAAGAGGCTTACTACTACTACTACTACTACTACTACTACTACTACTACTACTACTACTACTACTACTACTACTACTACTGCTGCTGCTACTACTCCCACTACTTCTGCTGCTGTAAAAATGTACTGGTGAGAACGTATCCTAACTTGAATACTGCGCACAGTTCTGAATGAACAGAAGGTAAACCTCTTTTTTAAAAATAATTCTCTCGGAGCCACGGCTGAGAGGATCTGATGTCCGCCTCAAGCACGGAAGGTACTGAATTCAATTCCAACTTAGGGTTGGGCATTTTTCCAAGAACCAATGGTACCTAATAACATCACGCATCCCTTGATCTCTTGCACAGTGTTATCAGATACCTAGTCTTCTCAAATAAGGGCGAAAATACAGGGAGCAAGTTGTGCACATTAAACATCCCATGGCAATTGGAAATTTCAAAGAGTAGGCCAAAAGGCTACTGCTTTGGCAACATTGTTAGAAAAGAAAGCCTACCAATGGGTTGATAGAGCCTAGTACCCATTACAGGAAGCAACTCTTACACTAATGCATGCTGAAGTCTGACCTTTGAGGTGTATAACATTGTGCCACACACTCCCCTCGGGAGAGGAACAAGGGGAAAGAAAAATTAGATGTCTCTCCTCTTTTGCTGATGGGGGGAAAAACCTTTGATTTTTGCTTTTGTATATAAGATTTAACTCTACAGGGTGTGGAGTGCACCTGGCCCTGTAGCCAGTAGGGTTAGGATCGGCTAGCCTCTCTCAGGAGGGGTGAACAATGAAAATTAGTAGCCTGCAGACTACACAAGTCAACCTCACCTCCCAGTGGCGTAGACCGGGAAACCATGACCGTGAAGTCAT
This sequence comes from Cepaea hortensis, assembly GCA_963921405.1. Taxonomy (NCBI): domain Eukaryota; kingdom Metazoa; phylum Mollusca; class Gastropoda; order Stylommatophora; family Helicidae; genus Cepaea; species Cepaea hortensis. The sequence continues at coordinate 94,459,934 of OY992894.1, forward strand.
GGGCCAATGCACTCCCTTGTTCAGATTTTTCTGTCTTAAACCTGCAACTGGCCTAGCAAGCCAGCAAGGGATTTTTCCTACTGCTTAAAGAAAAAAGAAAAAAGCTTATTCAGACTGACCCAAGGAATGATGTACAGACCATATGGAACCAGAAGAAGAGGCTGAGCATGTAAATGATGAACAGAGGGAATAACAGAGTCTATGGGAATCTCGATATATGAAGCCCACAAACGTGCACTCTCCCGCTGTTTATATTTCACCTTGACAACGCAAGGAACAATAGGAACAAAATGAGATGAGATATAAGATTTGAGTAGCGAGAAATGTTTAATCAACTGTAATGCCATGAGAGATTATGTCATCAAAATCCTCTTATACCTTGCGCGCCAAGGTGAAGCATAAACAGTGGGAGAATGCCCATTTATGGGCTTCATATATCGAGACTCCCCAGAGTTATGCTGCTTTATCAAGCCTGCAGTTTGGAACATCCAATTTTGAGAGGGGAGCATTTCTATTGGGCTTGCACCCCATGACCTTTAACTGTTCCCAGCCTACCTGCCTGTGTCTCTTAGCCTGATCCCCACCTCTTGACCTGCCAGACACGGCAGACACTTCTAGTAACTGTCTGCATATCTCTGGGTGTCACAGGGACACACATAACCCTTTACTACCACAAGATACAGAGACAGAATTGAGAAGAGAGCCGCATAACGGTCGATAATCAATTACATCAGTTACAGAGTTCATAGTTAGTTATTTACATATCCTTTACAAGATGTCGCAGTCAACCCCCACATTTTTGGCTGCCCGTGATTTCCTGACAAGTTTACGTTCAGTAGTTTTCCATTGCCTTCTTAAAGACCAACACTAATATTGTACAAAAACCAACGCAAAGCGGTCTGCAGCCAAATCACCGTTTCGAATATGGTATGCAGGATTACGAATTGCATCCGTAACCCCTTCGCCAGTGCCGGCACCGAGTTTACAGGTTAAAGAATGATCCACTACTCCATTGTTAACACTAAAAGCTTAACAATGCATGTTGAGTACAATCCCTGGTGATGGTGGATTGTTTCTTCAGACCAAGATGGCCACAGGATCTCATCCACTTCATAAAAGTGATCAGAGATGTGTCTGGGACACACAAGATGTAGATCTTATACTGACCATCTGATCTTTGTGCATCTCTTAGCTAAAGAAAATATACCTAGCTATTCCCAGTGATCTTAACAGCCTGTTTAAAAATATATTCTTTGCTACTACTTCATAGTAACTTATTAATTTCTTTATGAACCAAAGATTTACAAACAAAAATTCCACAATGGTGTTAAGGAAATGTGTGCAATGTTAGTGAAATTTGTACAAAGTTAATGACATGTGACAAAGTCTTATGTTAACCAAACCATTTATGAAAGCACACTGTAGTATTACATATTCAAAAGTTTATTACGAGGGGGCTTCACATGAAAACCTTAAAAGTGTGATAAAAATTACAATAACCATGTCATTGTCTTGTAACCTGTCAATATTGTTGTTAAGGATGTCAAGAGTGTTAGCACGTGACATCATGGTGCAGATGAACACGGTGAAGGTATAAAGATGGCCACCCCACTTTTGACGTGCACCAAAGAGAAGCAGCATTCTGTTATCCGCATTTTTGTTTCAGTGAAGGGGTGAAACCTGTAGAAATGCATCTGTGAATGAAGGTCCAGTATAGTGATGCATGCATGTCAGTCCAGCAAGTGTATGAGTGGAGTACAAATTTCAAAACGGCGTGACTTCTGCGACAGACTGTTTATGACCGGGTCAGGCACACCAAGTACTGACCCCAGAGTCAATTGTTCTACAGGAATCCAAGCACTTTATCGGCGCTGGAGGACTTGCATTGAACGCAGTGGTGACTACATCGAAGATGATACATTTGTTCTCTACTTTTTCAGAATATATTCACACAAAAAGAAAATTTGAGGTTTTCATTTGAAGCTCCCTCGTATTTCAATGCACACCATGTTATGGGAGCAGCAGTGGTGAAGTGGTGAGCATGCTTGCCCCTTAACCCAGAGGTAATGTGTTTGAGTACCCACTGAAGCAGGATGTTGTATTTTATTGGCATGGGCTCCCTCGCTCAACCCAGCCTTAAATGGGAACAAGAAAATGTTCTGGGAAGTAAAGACAACTGACCACATTCGCCATCGAGTGCCGATTGGTCTATTATTATTTTTTTTTAAAGAAAGAGAAAAAAAAAACAATATTGGGTTGGCACTGTATAGCTAATATCCCTTGAAGTGTGAAAACGGGTAATTTACTCTTTATTTTTTTAAATTTCACCATTTGATCATTACAAAATAATTATTGTTGCCAAAATGCAAAATGGTTAACAACACAATGAGAGACAACACGACTTGTGAATTCCCTGGTGACATAAATGAATATATATGAAACTGGAGAACTTGGTGACAACATAAGAATAAAGAGAAGCAGAAACGTAATTATCTGGATGGCTTGGCCACAGTATAATCGAGACAAAAACAGAGCTGATCCACTTTGGTGATCGAAGGAGATGGAAAAACACGACAGCCAACGCATATCAGCATGGCAATATATATATATATATACAGTAAACAAGCAACAACAAAATCTCTCATAGGCCTCACAGAAGAATGCTGAAAATTGACTGGACATCCAAAATGACCCAACTATAAGTTTTGAAAGAGGTTAAGAAACAGACAAATTATAAAAAGCAGCAGAAAGAGGCAGTCAACATTTCTTGGCCACATTATGAGAAGAAGACAAACTGAAACATGTAACAACTGGAAAGTTATTTTGTGGGAAAAGGGATAGAGAAAGATAGCGAGAAAAGCTGTTAACAACCATATGCCATGGCACAGAAGGATGACTTTGTTCCGAGACATGTGGGAGTTAAGGGAGATTAATGAGCAGGTAACTTGCTGGCTCTGCATCCCCTGCAGATTGCCAACCCATGGATCGTGCCGATATTAACGCCATAAGAGAGATGTAGAGAGTGAAGGACTATGACTCCTGTGAATTAAAATTGTCCAGAAATAGAGACTTGGGAGCAAGAATTGGCACGGCCAGACATGAGAGGCACATTGTACAACACAGAACTGGCACTATTAGCCGCCGGTGGCTGATGTATATGTTGGAGGAGGGTCTGAGCACATAAGAAGGGCTTGTCCAGAATGTAATATAAATATTGTAAGGATGATAGACCCCCAACAGATAACACTAAAGAGACTCTGGCTTATTATGCTAGAGAGACTGAAATGCGGGGAAAGTTCTGCACAGGACAAGTCATTGAGCGGATGAATCTTAATAATATTAATATTAATATCAATTACGTAAATTTCAACAGATTTTCAAACATCTTTGGCAAGTTTATTATTAATTTAAAATAATTTATCTTCGATTCCGTTGAATATACCTATATAACAATATAACTGAGAAGTAGCAAGATCACAGACCTCTAAAACATATGTAAAGCTGACAAACTTAGTATACATAAAAATAATATTTATTGTAAATAAATATTAAAAAATGACAGACACTGAGACAGTTGAGTACAGTACAGCTTTTTAAATTGTGTACCCCTGACCCCCAACAATGAACAAACAACCAGCAGCTATTCAGTCAAAAACTCCAACTTATCAAACTAACACCTCACGCCAAAGACTAAACTACATCGGTGGTCCGATTAGTATTTCCCAATGACACAAGGAATTCAAGTAAAGTGAAACTTACCAGGACTGGTCGGGTGATAACCGACATTGTTATTGCTTCGAGACTGCATTCTCATAGTCGCCTTATCCGCCATGACAGTTTGATGACGACAAGGCCAGGCTTTTCCAGGCTGGTGGCCAATTTCCTGACAAGTTGCATTGCGCCCATTCTTGTTACATAACATATCTGTTGTTATTGCTGCGCCCGTTAGAAGTTAGCGTTTTGTCCCCTCTTGTCATATCTGTTATTGCAGCATTCGTTAGAAGTTGGCGTTTACTAATCCCTGTGTTGTATAATATATCTATTACTAGTTGAGTTGAGTTAAGAACCGACATCACAGCACTCAGGACATTCCCATACGTGTCCCGTCCCCTCGTTCAACAGCCAATTAAGAGTCAAACTACTAATAGTTCCCACCGCTATCTGATTAAAAGTTCTCCTGGTCTTCCCTCTCAGTTTTGAGATTCTTCCAGAACCCCTGCCGATCCCCCGCAATCTCATTCTTTCCACATATGGGTTCTCAATCTGTTCCTCCGCCTTCTCCACCTGGTCCCACAAGCGCATGACCACCTCCCCCTTGTCCATAGGCAATGTACCACCAAGAGGTGCATTCCCTGCCAGTCTATCAGCCTGTTCATTCCCCCGTACCCCCGCATGGCCAGGGCAAAATATCCATACAACTCTCACAATCTGTGACCTCTGAAGTGACGAGAGCCATTCCACACGAAACATTCCTTTTTCCGCATTGCTAAGCATATTCTTTGAATCCGTAATGAATACAACGTGTGTTGCATTGGTCTTCTCTAGCCACCGGAATGCCGCTGTTACTGCCTCCACCTCAGTTCTCATGATGGAGGTCGTAGTCTCATATGCCAGACTCTCCTTTTTCAAGACTCGTCCATTAGCCTTTGCAATAAAGCCCCAGCCACTGCGTCTGTTTCTCACCACTGACCCATCGGTGTAGATGACTATGTCACCTTGATGTGTGTTGCTCTGGATCAGCTGTTTCACTTCAAACTCAGTGAGTCCCGCTGCCCATTCTCTGCACTCACGACCAAGTGTTATTATCACATTGTGCCAGTCCGTGATGTCTTCCGGAACTTCAACCCACTCTCTTTCACGATTGATGGTCTCTAGATCACACACCTGACGTATAGAAAGTTCTGCCTGTGCCATCCAGGACCTGCCTCGTCTTAGTCTATGACCCTTGACCATATCCATTGCTGCATGCAGCGGGTGATCCCTGTCTGCGGCCACTCTCATGTACCATTTGGCCTGAAGGACCCTATGCCTGCCCGTCATTGTTGGTAGCGCCAGGATATGCCTCGTGCATATAATTGGTGTGTCCTTTGTGCACCCCAGGATTACTCGCATGGCAGCATTATGTATGCGCTCCAGCCTTTCAAGCTGACTCTTTGATACTGTCAGCAGCCCCAAACCATACTCAATGACAGAAATTATAACTGCTGAAAGAGCCTGTACAGCATCCTCTGATCTACCCCGGTTGCTGCCATAGCCCTCAATGCATTAAGTCCCCTACCAGCCTTAACCACCAAAGCCTCCACATGATCCTTAAAAAGACAAACACCTGTCAAAGGTGATACCCACGTACTTCAATTTACTCTCTCGACTAAGAGGACATCCATTCAACACAATACCTGGGACGTCTGCCTTGACGATCCGGTTATCCAGGGAGTACCACACAACCAATGCCTTATCTGGGTTTATGATGGCCCCTGTACCACTCCGCTACCCTGTTTACCGCCACCTGTAAGTCTTTCGCCAAACTAACCCTGTCTCTGCCCTGTCTGTACACCAGCACATCATCTGCAAATGTCGAGATTCTACCCACACTTGGTGTCTCAATAGCTGCGATTTTGCTGGTGTAGACATTAAAGTGCACTGGTGACAAGGCAGATCCCTGCGACAACCCATGTGTAATATACCTATTACTAAAGCACCCGTTATAAGCTGCATTTTCGCCCAGACTGTTACATAACATCTGTTATTGCAGCTCCCGTTTGAAGTTAGCGTGTTGTCCCCTTTTATTATATAACATATCTGTTATTGCAGCAACCCTTAGAATTTGCATTTATCTTTGTGTTATATAACATATCTGTTATTGCAGCGCCCGTTAGAAGTTGCATGTATCTTTGTGTTATATAACATATCTGTTATTGCAGCGTCCGTTAGAAGTTGCATGTATTTTTGTGTTATATAACATTTCTGTTATTGCAGCTCCCGTTAGAAGTTGCATGTATCTTTGTGCTATATAGCATATCTGTTATTGCAGCACCCGTTAGAAGTTGCATGTATCTTTGTGCTATATAGTAGGCCTCTTTCAGTCCTGAAGGACTATAGAGTTGTGCCGCTTGGGAGGTGCCTGGCAGCACCGCTGGTGACTGTATAGTCCAATGCGAGAGTGACAATCTCTGTCACAGTTTCCGCATCTGTAAGACGAGGCAGGTCCCGCAGTAAGTGACTGCGCTTTGAGCCTGTGCCGCCTATCCTCAGTTTGTTGGATCAGATTGCGCTCAAAGAGCACCAGTCCGTTTCGTACATCTCTTCTCCAGGAGCATCTGTCTGTTGCAACACTCTCCCACGTGTCTGGATCTATTCCAATGGTTTTCATATCTTGTTTACACACATCCCTATATCGCATTTGGGGGTCTTCCGGTTGGCCCTTTTCCTGTGGCTAGTTCTCCGTAAAGGAGATCTTTGGGAATACGTTCATCCTCCATTCGAGATACGTGGTCCAGCCACCGGAGGCGTCTCTGCTTGAGGAGGGAGTGCACTGTGGTAATATCCGCTCTTTCAAGCACATGTTTGTTTGTTATGTGGTCCTTCCATGTTATGCCCAGGATACGTCTCAGACATCTCATGTGGAAGGAATTCAACTTCCTTTCCTGTCTTGAGTACAGGGTCCAGGATTCAGACCCATAGAGTAGTGTGCTAACAACACAAGCTTTATATACTTGAGCTTTTGTACGCTCTGTTAGTCTATTATTCTCCCAAACTCTTTTAGCTAGCCTGGAAAATGTTGTGGCTGCCTTTCCAATGCGTCTGTCGATTTCTGTCTCTAATGAAAGATTATCTGATATTGTCGACCCCAAATACACAAACTCGTGGACTAATCTTCAATTCGTAATTAGAAATTTTGATTGACGGGGGCGCACCAGCATCTTGTTCCATCACCTGTGTTTTATTTAGGCTAATGGTGAGCCCAAAGTCTTTGCAGGCGGCTACAAAACGATCTATGAGCCGTTGGAGATATTCTGCTGTATGAGTAGTCAGTGCTGCATCATCTGCAACAAGTAGTTCTCTTACACATCTTGATCTTATTTTGGTCTTTGCCTTGAGTCTTGATGGGTTAAAAAGTTTGCCATCAGATCTTGTGTGGAGGTATATGCCTTCAGTGGCAGTCCCAAATGCCTGCCTTAAGAGAACAGCGAAGAAGATACCAAAGAGTGTAGGGGCAAGCACGCAACCCTGCTTTACTCCGCTGCTGATGCTGAATGACTGGGATGTTGAGCCGTCAAATAAAATGGTCCCCTGCATGTTTTCGTGGAATGATTTCACGAGACTCAGAAGGGTGGGTGGACATCCAACCTTTTCAAGGACCTTAAAAGGCCGCTTCTGCTCACGAGGTCAAATGCCTTTGTGAGGTCGATGAAGGCAATATATAATGGCTTCCTCTGTTCTCTGCACTTCTCTTGGAGCTGCCGGAGTGAGAAAATCATATCGATGGTGGACCTGTTGGGTCTAAATCCGCACTGCGATTCGGGGTAGATTCTTTCAGCAAGAATGTGTAATCTTTTAAGGATTACTCTGGCAAAAATTTTGCCTGTAATGCTGAGTAGGGAAATGCCGCGATAGTTGTTGCAGTCGCTTCTGTCGCCTTTGTTTTTATAAAGGGTAACGATGTTTGCGTCTTTCATATATTGTGGTATTGATTTTTCTTTCCAGCAGAGCTGAAATATTGCATACAGTTCTGGGATGATTGTTTCTTTGCTACATTTTAAAATCTCAGGTGGAATACTATCTTTTCCAGGTGCCTTGCCGGATTCGAGAGTCTAGTGCTTCGCAGATTTCTGTGAGGCAAGTTTCGTTATCCAGGGCATGCATGGCGGACTGTTGATCGATGGCTTTCAGAGCTTCTTCGCTGACAGTGTTATCCACTGAGTATAGCTCCGGCATGGCACATGATTGATTGATTGATTGAAAGCTCTGAGTAGTGTTCTACCCAGCGATCCATTTGTTTCGCTCGATCTTTTATGATTACCCCCTCAGTTGATCGTAAAGGGGCCATCTTATTTTTTGATGGACCGACAGCTTGCTTGATGCCCTCGTACATTCCTCTTATATTTCCAGTGTCTGCTCAAGTTTGAATTTGAGCAGAGAGCTGTAGCCAGTACCTGTTCGCACATCTTCTTGCCATCTGTTGTACTCTGTTTCTGGCCGTTCGCAATGCCTGCAGTGTTTTCTCTGAAGGTGATGTTTTATTCATTGAGAATGCATGTCTCTTTATCTCCAGGACTGGGAGCATCTCTTCAGAGTGTGCTTCAAACCAGTCAGTTGACTTAGTTTGCTTCTTGCCAAATGTTGATAGTGCTGTATCGTAGATGGTGTCGCGAAAATGACTCCATCTCTCGGTGGAATTTCCGTTTGTGGGGCCAGGCAGAGTATCCGCTAGAGCCTGCATGAATTTGTTGACCTTCTCTTTATTTTGTGTGCCGCTGGTGTCAATGCGTGGTCTTCCTTCTGTTCGGCTTCTGTAAATTCTCTTGGGCTTTATCTTCACCTTGCTGGAGACGAGTGAATGGTCGGTGTCGCAGTCAGCACTATAGTAGCTGCGAGTCAGCCGTACATTACGGAGGTTGCTGCGTTTAGTGAGCACCAGGTCGAGTTGGTGCCAGTTCTTTGATCTGGGGTGCCTCCATGACACCTTGTGTTGAAGTTTCGTGTCAAAGAAGGTGTTGGTCACGCACAGATTATGGTGGCTGCAGAATTCCAAGAGACGTTGTCCATTGTCATTGATCTTCCCAACGCCAAACTGTCCTAGACATGAAGGCCACGATTTGTGGTCGGAGCCAACCCTGGCATTGAAATCCCCCAGGATAAAAAGATGTTTCTCTGGTGTTTCACTGACTTCTTTGCTAAGGTCGTCATATAACTTGTCTTTAGATTCTGATGCTGCAGTTAGTGTTGGGGTGTAAACGCTTATAATACTAACTGGGCCAGCCTCTGTCTGGAGTTGGAGCTTCAGTATTCTTTCAGTGCCATCGCTTGGCGGTATGGTGGAATTAAGCAGCTTGTTTCTGATAGCGAAGCCAACTCCATGCTCCCTGGTCTCCCCGCACGGCTTGCCATGCCAGTAGAAAGTGAAGTCCCTCTCCTTGATGCTTCCAGATTCTTGGAGTCTGGTCTCTTGCAGGGCGACAATGTCTATCCCCAGTCTTAGTAGTTCGTTGTTTATCACTGCAGTTTTGCGGGCATCCACAATCTCGTTTAGATCGTCTGAGATGCCAGGGGTCATGGTTCTTACGTTCCATGTTCCCAGCCTTAGGGCCGGTTGTTTTTTTTTTTTTTTCTTGTTGCTAGGTGTATAGATTGCGGTCCATGAGTCAGGATTTTCCCCTATGCTCCATACACCCTCAGGAGCAGATGAACCGTGGCGAGACAACACCTTATTGACTGGGGGATGCCCAGCTTAGGCGGGCGGTAGCTGTCTAGTGAGATATGATGATCTCTCCCACCGTCGGAAGAAGCCCCTGGCGCCTTGCTCTACGCCAATCGAGCATTAAGACTTATAACCGGCAAATGCTGCTTCCCGTGTTGTGTCACCGCTTTACGCGGTGCTGAAGTGACCTCTTCAGGGCACAAGCCTGGGCAATGGAAATCGGAGAACCAGCTGTTGCCCAGTAGCAAGTTCCCCCTCTCCACGTCGCCGATGTTGACCAAGAGAAAGGCAGTAGCCAATGCAACTTGGCATCGGTGCCGTCGCAGTAGTTGCCAGAACTATATTGTTTACAACATGGAACGGCCTTAGGGACTCCATCTCCAGATTTGTCCTCAGGGTTTACTCCCGAAACCTTTCCCATATGGGTATACCCGCAAGGCAGCGGAGGTTTGAGATTTAGAGTTCCCTCTCTTAGAAGAGATACCAACCAAGGCTGACGAGCCTCCTCTGCCAGGGAATCAATAAGGAGGGAAGTCTACCATTCTTCCCTCCTGGCAGCGACCATACAGATCGGATGACCGTAGCCATTGTCTCTACTGAGAGATCCTCTGCCCACCGTCACTGACTTGAAACCATAACCAACAACTATCTGTCGGCTGCTCCCAAGTCCAATCCACCACCTGCTCCCATGGCTTCACGTTACCCTGTTGGGGGGGGGGGGGGGGCTAAACGGGTACTCCACCTTGCCCAAGGGTGTCCCGTAGGCTAGCGGAGGGAAGGAGGCACCTTACTTCTCCTTTGATATGGGGTAACCCTACCCCGCTATCTGTTATTGCAGCACCAGTTATAATTTGCATGTATCTTTGTGTCATATAACATATCTGTTATTGCAGCACCCGTTAGAAGTTGCATGTATCTTTGTGTTATATAACATATCTGTTATTGCAGCACACGTTAGAAGTTGCATGTATTTTTGTGTTATATATCTGTTATTGCAGCACCCGTTAGAAGTTGCATGTATCCTTGGGTTATATACCATATGTTATTGCAGCACCCGTTAGAAGTTGCATGTATCCTTGGGTTATATAACATATCTGTTATTGCAGCACCCGTTAGAAGTTGCACGTATCTTTGTGTTATATAACATATCTGTTATTGCAGCACACGTTAGAAGTTGCATGTATTTTTGTGTTATATATCTGTTATTGCAGCACACGTTATAAGTTGCATTTTCGGCCCGCCTGTTACATAACATCTGTTATAGCAGCGCCGGTTAGAAGTTGCATGTATCCTTGGGTTATATAACATATCTGTTATTGCAGCACCCGTTAGAAGTTGCATATATCTTTGTGTTATATAACATATCTGTTATTGCAGCACCAGTTAGAAGTTGGCGTTTACTATCTTTGTGTTATATATTATATCTGTTATGACAGCACCCGTTATAAGTTGTATTTTCGCACCTCCTGTTATTTAACATCTGTTATTGCAGCGCCCGTTAGAAGTTAGCATTTTGTCCCCTCACGTTATTTAATATATCTATTATTGCAGCGCCCGTTAGAAGTTGCATGTATCTTTGTGTTACATAACATATCTGTTATTGCAGCGCTCAATAGAAGTTGCATGTATCTTTGTGTTATATAACATATCTGTTATTGCAGCACCCGTTAGAAGTTGCATGTATCTTTGTGCTATATAACATATCTGTTATTGCAGCACCAGTTAGAATTTGCATGCATCTTTGTGTTATATAACATATCTGTTATTGCAGCGCTCAATAGAAGTTGCATGTATCTTTGTGTTATATAACACATCTGTTATTGCAGCAACCGTTAGAAGTTAGCATTTTGCCCTCTTGTGTTGTACAACATATCTGTTATCGTAGCAGCCAATGCAAGTTAGTATTTGGCTCCCCTTCTGTAGTATAACATATCTGTTATTGCACTGGAGCAGCCTTGTCGAATGGCTAAGAACTCCGGCTTCTCCTTCGGGAGACCCAGGTTCGAATCCTCGGTAAGGTGTGGGATTTTTTTCTGCCGGGGGTAAAAAGAAAATCCTAACCTGCACAGTTCGCGGCGACTGCACTAGCCAGGCGGCCTTTATTTCTCAGGCTCAAAGACACCCCCCCCCCCCGTCCTACACCGCAAGGTACGCAGTAGATCAGTGGTTCTCAACTGGTGGGGAATTCGGGGGGGGGGGGGATTTTAGGGTTTCCGGGGGGGGGGGGGGTGAAGATTATTTCAAGATCGCGTTAATACAAGAACCGATTACTTGATAATGTTTTTCCCTTCATACTTTACGGTTCTGTACGCCTCACCCCTTCTAAAATTCATTTTATAAAGTAAATAGACCCACAAATCACGTTTTATGTGGACGTCTAGACTTGTTTTAGTATGTGCTTCCATTATTACGTATACTGTGTAGGGGCAGGAGCGGGAGTGGGGATTTAGGTAGGAAATACGAAAGGGGGGGGGGGGGTGTGACGTTGTAAAGATATGGTGAAAGGGGGCACGGGCCAAATTTTTAGGTAGGAAATACGAAAGGGGGAGAGGGGATGACGTTCTGAAAATATGGTGAAGGGGGGCACGGGCCAAAAAAGGTTGAGAACCACTGCAGTAGATGACAATGACAGTTATTGCACTACTCGTTACCAGTTGCATTTTGTCACATTATGTTATATAACAATCTGTTAATGCAACACCCGTTACAAATTAGCAGTTTGTCCCCTTCTGTTATATAACATATCTGTTATTTCACTATCCGGTATAGGTTGTCTCCTTCTGTTATGTAACATATATGTTATCGCACCACTCTTTGCAAGTTAACATGAGAAATACATACACAGCTTTTGATCGGCGCTGCACTAATACTAATATAAGTAAAGAAAATAAGTATACATGTATCAGCAGAGATCGATAGAAATTAGAATAACGGGGGAAAATTCACTAGTGTTATTTACAACCATTTTTAATAAACGGCTCTTATCGGAATGCAGCGGTTTTGGTCCGTGAAAATAAACATAGTTACAAGAAATGATTAGGGGGGGGGGGAGGGGTTTAAAGACTGAAATAATGGTGATTACCAAGAAATTATATATATATACACAAACGAGGCACATTCAAGGCGAATGGAATAGTGGTGAAACAAGTCACTAAGAAACAAGGAAAGACCAACGCGTAACACTCTGAGTGAGCTGAAGCAAGCGAGGAAGGATGTACAAAAGGCTGCCAGGCAGTGTGCGAATGACTATTGGATCAAGTTATGTGAGTCCATTCAAATCGCAAGTGATAAGGGAAACATCAGAAGCATGTATGAAGGGATAAAGAAAGCCTGTGGTCCAATGATCAAAAGAAGTGCACCGCTGAAAACCTTGACTGGAGAAATCATCACTGATAAGAAACAGCAGATGGATAGATGGGTCGAGCACTATTTAGAGCTTTACTCAAGTGAGACCAAGCTGGCGGATGATGCCCTCAACGCCATAGAGGCCCTGCCAACTCTTGACCACCTGGACACACTTCCCACTATAACAGAAGTTAAGTGTGCTATAAATGAGCTTGCATCTGGCAAGGCTCCAGGTAAGGATGGGATTCCAATAGAGGTGATCAGGAGTGGGCAAGACACCCTCGCTCTACAGATCCACCAGCTAATAGAGCTATGCTGGCGAGAAGGGCAAGTCCCACAGGATTTCAAAGATTCAAACATCATAACGCTGTACAAGAACAAGGGAGATCGGAGCGACTGCAACAACTATAGGGGTATCTCACTTCTGTGTATTGTTGGGAAAGTATTTGCCAGAATTGTCCTGCGCAGACTTCAAGTCCTGGGAGATCAAGTCTACCCCGAATCACAGTGCGGCTTCCGTCAGAACCCGTCTACCATTGATATGATATTCTCATTGCGACAGATGCAAGAAAAATGCCGGGAACAAAATCAGCCACTGTTTAATGCCTTCATCGACCTCACAAAGGCATTCGATTTGGTCAGTCGTGAGGGTCTGTTCAAAGCACTAAAGAAGATTGGCTGTCCACCAACTCTTCTGTCCATTGTGGAATCGTTCCACACAGGCATGAAGGGTATAATCAAGTTTGATGGCTCAACTTCAGAAGAGTTTGAAATCAAGAGTGGAGTTAAGCAAGGTTGTGTACTAGCCCCCACCCTCTTTGGGATATACTTTTCACTTCTACTGAAATATGCCTTTCGTGATCAGGATGACGGTATATACATTCACTCACGCTCAGATGGTGGCCTCTATAATGCTCAGAGATTGAAGGCCAAGACCAAAATTAGCAGGGTACTGATCAGAGAGTTGCTTTTTGCGGATGATGCTGCGATTACGACCCACTCTGAGGAAGAATTACAACATCTACTATCTTCATTCTCCAATGCTTGTTCTGAATTTGGTTTAACAATTAACAAAAAGAAGACACAGATTATGTCACAAGGTGCACATGGTGTACCATCAATCTTTATTGACGACGCCGAACTGGAGATAATAGACCATTTTACATATCTTGGATCAGAGGTAAATAGCAAATTATCCCTCGATCAGGAAATCAACATCAGGATTGGCAAGGCAGCAACAACAATGAACATGTTGGCAAAAAGAGTCTGGGAGAACAGGAAGCTTACTGCCAAAACAAAAGTCCTCGTCTACCAAGCCTGTATCCTTAGTACTCTTCTTTATGGCAGTGAAACCTGGACAACTTACTCACGCCAAGAGAAACGTTTAAACAGCTTTCATATGCTGTGTCTGCGAAGAATACTTGGTATTAAGTGGCAAGACAAAATCACAAATACTGAAGTATTGGAAAGATCAGGTTGTGTGACGGTGTATTCCATGCTCAAGTCTTCGTAGACTTAGATGGATAGGACACGTTAGGAGGATGGATGATGGTAGAATACCAAAGGACATCTTTTTTGGTGAATTACAGACGGGTAGGAGATCTCAGGGTCGGCCTCTACTACGATACAAAGATGTGTGTAAGCGGGACATGATTGATACAGGCATTGATAATGCACAATGGGAGCACGTCGCCGCTGAACGTGTTGCATGGAGGGCAACTATCAGAAATGGAATAAAGACAAAGGAGAAAATGATTGCAGATAAAGCACACACAGAGCGTGAGAGACGTAAGATGGTGCAAAATGGTGGAAATGACCATGTTTTCACATGCACCTACTGTGGGCAAACATTTGCAGCAAGAATTGGCCTTACCAGCCACACTCGCCACCGCCATGGATCGTAGTTATTGCCATATGACAGTTATTAAGCCTTTTTGAAGCACAATGTACCAAACTATCGTCTGTCAAGACGGAAAGGTGCCAATGTAAAAAAGTCACTTGTATGTAAGTATTCTAATAACAGCAGGTGAAAGATCTGTTAAGGAGGTTAAATGTAGAATTTCGCAAGCAAGGGCATCATCTGACAAAATGAAGATTATTATGTGTGTGTGTGTGTGTTTTTTTTTTAAATTTATTCGCGCTAGCTCGCTTTGAATTCAAACGTATTCCATACACGTGATACTACTTCTAGAGTACTGAACTCATTTTTGAAAGCGGGTTAGCATTCCCTATTACCTGTGTCCCTCGCCATCAGGCGAACTCACTCGTACTTCAGAGGTACTTGTAATTGACGTCCCAAAGTCAAGAAAGAAAAGCAAACATTTTTGTCCATCTGACCAGTGTAGGGGTAGAACTGCTACCCCGGCGTCATCACACCGGATGTTTCAGAATCAGCGCTCTTGTCCATTCGGCCATACTGACTTCCGCTGTGCTACAATCGAGATAAGAAAAAGAGTTTAGGAGAGCTATATCGAGCCAATCCTGATGTACGGAAGCGAATCATTGACAATTATCAGACTAGTGAGGAATTATGTGAAAGCTGCAGAGACGTAGTTTTACAAAAGAATGATGAGAATACCATGGACGAAATAAAAAAAAAAGGCGCACTGAAGATATAGTGCATGAGGTTAACTCATGCACAGAGAGAACTGTTTACTCGCATCAGAAGAAGACATTCCGCTTGCGTTCGGCATGTCTGCTTCTACTTCTTTCGTTCGCTTGAAATTTGTCTTTAACTGAAATATTATCTCTTGTATGAATTTAACTGTCTTGTTTTTGTTCACTCAGTGATCCATAGTAATTATCTTCCACCATTGTTTCTCTAGGCCAGAAGGTTTGCCTAGATATGTCGTAATTTGGGCAGTCTTTTAGTATGAGATCTGCTGTCTGCGGCCCCAATCCACATGTGCACATGGCTGATTCACCAATCTTGAATTTTGTATACATGTGTTTGCGTAATCTATTGTGTCCTGTTCTGAGGCGCAGAATGATGACTTGTTCTGGTCTGTCCATAACATGGTTGTCGTCTTGAGCAGGTTTTGGTGGCTTTCTGACTGATTTCATCATTCTTTTCTTTTGATGGTATGTAATGGGAACATCAGGTCGCTCTTCTCTTGCTCCGTCCTTGGCTAATCGATCAGCTCTCTCTCGTTTCTGGGTACTCCACAGTGAGATGATATTCACTGTATGGAGACCTTACCCTGGCTGCCAAGTTCAGAAAGTAGTGTCCGTAGTACTGGCAATTAACCAGACAGGTGCGCCTCAAATACTGATTTTTGCATCTGTTAATATCACCACAGGTTGTGTACCATGTTTGGTTATGGTAATTTCCCTGTTTCTATCTTGTTTGGGCACGTCAAGGGTAAGCTGGAGTACGTTGTGACAATGTACAACAATGGCCAGACTGCGAAAACAGCAAATTAAAAGAGGGGTGGCCAAACAAGAACACTACGCAGGAAGCCAAAGAAGATTGATAAACCAACACAGAACTGGCGTCGTTAGCCGCTACACGCTGCGGGATTTGCTGAGGAGGGGATCCGAGCACTTATGGACTGAATGGTTCGACGTGCAATGAGGATGGTCTGTCGACTAACTAACTAACTAACGTTGTGAGAATGGGACAGTTGGAGGAGATCAGAAGCAGGGGAGGCTGTTAGTTTTGCAGTTGTCACAAATGTTTTTCGCTGGCTCCGTGGCGAAGAGGTTACAGATGTCGTTCGTAATCTCGCATACCCACGTTCGAAACACATCTGCAGGCGATTTGGCAGCAGACAGTCTTGCATTGTTTTTTTACGAAATGGTATTGGTGTCGGTCGTTCAGAAGGCAATGACAAACTACTGAACGTAAACTTGGTAAGAGATCAGAAGAGCAAACAATGCTGGTGTTGACTGCAACCTCCTGTAAAAGATATGCAACTAACTTACTAATGTTTTACCTCATCTCATTTTGTTCCCCTTGTATTTTGTGGTGTCGAGATGAAGCATAAACAGCGGGAGAGTTCCCGTTCATATATCGAGATTCCCATGGACTCCGTAATTCCCTCTGTCTATCGTTTAAATGGTCGGCATCTTCTTCTATTCTCGTTTGGAGTCTATGTCATTGCTTGTTGTGGCATACTATCAGTTAGTAGCCGAGTTATGAGGCCGAATCATTTCATACAGTTTTCTAATGAAATCTGGCTATCTCACTTGTGTTTCTGTTCGTCCATGGTATTCTTTGTATTTTTCCCCGGTAACCAAATTTCCACTGCCATTAGATGTTTTTCCCTACAAGCACTTGGAATCAACGACTGGCAAGAGAAGGTCCACCAGAGAGACGAATGGAGACGGATTGTATTTGCAGCAAAGAACCTCAATGGCTCGGAACGCTGAAGAAGAAGAAGAGAAGAAGATTAGATGTTTTTCAGCGTGTCTGCTTTATGTCCCTGTATCACTTGCATACAAAAGTATAGGTTCCTTATTGCATTTCAACTTCTGTTTTTCCTCTCTTCAGTAATGAATTCCTCAAGTTTTCACATTATTTATGTATATGTTTATTTATGCATATTGTTTGGTATCCGTTGAGCGAGGCAGAGAGTGTGTGAGTTTGTCTAAAGTGTAAAGATGTGGTCTATGTTACCAAACAAAACTGCTTACTGAGAGAAAGGGTAAACAGTTCGCTCCCTCGTCACATTCAACTTTTAAAACTGAAATCTAAATCGGGTATACGCCTTACGAACTGGCTGCGATTTTTGGATGAGACGATTGGTTGATGTGATTGGGGAAGCTAACTGGGAGATGTGATTGGACGAGCTAATTGGGAGATGTGATTGGATGAGCTAATTGGGAGATGTGATTGGATGAGATGATTTGGAGATGTGATTTGGTGAGATAATTGGGTGAGATGACTGGGTCATATAATTTGTGGAGAGGATTGGATGATGTGATTGGATGAGCTGATTGAGTGATGTAAATGGATGAGCTGATTGAGTGATGTGAGTGGGTGAGATGATTGGGTGATGTGGTTGGGTGAGATGACTGGGTGATATGATTGGTGAAGAGGATTGGGATATGTGATTGGATGAGATGATTGGGCGAGATGATTGAGTGATGTGATTGGGTGAGTTTATTTGGTGAACTGATTGGGCGAGATTATTGAGTGATGTGATTGGGTGAGCTTATTTGGTGAAATGATTGGGCGAGATGATTGAGTGATGTGATTGGGTGAGTACTTTGATGAAATGATTGGGCGAGATGATTGAACGAGATGACTGACTGATGTGATTGGGTGATATTATTTGGTTAAATGATTGGGCGAGATGATTGAGGGAGATGATTGAGTGATGTGATTGGGTGAGCTTGTTTGTAAAATAACTGGGCAAGATGAATGAGAGAGACGATTGGATGATGTGACTGGGAGGGTACTTTAGTGAAATAATTGGGCGAGATGATTGAGAGAGATGATTGAGAGAGATGCTTGAGTGATGTGATTGGGTGTGCTAATTTGGTTAAATCATTGGGTGAGGTGATTGAGCGAGCTGATTGAGTTATGTGATTGGGTAAGCTTATTTGGTGAAATGCCTGGGAGAGATGATTGAGCGAGATGATTGAGTGATGTGACTGAGTGAGTACTTTGGTGAAATGATTGGGCGAGATGATTGAGCGATGTGATTGGTGAGTTTATTTAGTGAAATGATTGGGCGAGATGATTGAGCGAGATGATTGAGTGATGTGAATTGAGCTAATTTGGCGAAATTATTGGGCAAGATGATTGAGCGAGATGACTGAGTGATGTGATTGGGTGAACTAATTTGGTGAAATGATTGGGCGAGATAACTGAGCGAGATGATTGGGTGATGTGATTGGACGAGGTTATTGGATGCGTGAAGGGTTGCAACAACTTCGATGTTTGAAGGTGACCGCCGCTTTTTGTCTGTATATTCCTGTTAAGGCACTACGAGTAATACACAGTTTAATTAGCTAATAATTTATAGAGGGCTTCTTGTTATCGTCTGATTAATTGCTCTTATTGCCAACGAGTAATTCACAGTTTCATTTACTAAGAATTTATAGAAGCACAACAAGTAAACCACTGCCTAATTAGCTAATAATTTATAGTGGCCTTGTTGTTTTTGTCTGATTAATTGCTCTTATCGCCAACGAGTAATTCACAGTTTCATCATTTTTTGGTGTTTGTTTCTCGGCAAGTTTACCTCCAGTAGCTTGCCATTGCTTTCTGAACAACCGGCACTCATACCATTGTATGACAATGTAAGAACAGGAGTGCGACAGGTATGTCTTTTGTCACCATTATTATTCTTACTGACTACACTGTCTTTAAGGGATTAGACAAATAACTTGCTGCTGTATTTCAGTATGTGGAATTGCTAGCTGCGTTCCTAATCCCTTCTTTACAACGTCCCGGAAAGAGCAACGGAAAAGACGTCAATCAATTAATTGCCGTCTCCACAATGCAAGTTAGCTGCCATGGATCCCCAACACTGTCTCTCGTCTTGTTACATTCTGTCAGACCGCTGTTTGTCCATCTCTTCCCACCTATATCTTTCTCTACCTCTTGATAGCTTGACTGCAAGCCTATTCTCCAGTGCGATTGTTATAAGAGTGTTATGTCTTTTATCGTGGCCGAATTATTTCAATTGAAAAGACGATGATCAATCAGGTACCTTCTCCACAATGAAGGTTGGCTGCTATGGATCGCCAATATTGTCTGTTTCTCGCCTTGATTTATATTTTGTCAAACTGTCCACCCTTTGATGTTATCTTCCCACTTGTATCGTTGTCTACCTCTTGCCTTCAACCCTAACCTCCAGTGTGATTTTAATAAATGTTATGTCTTTACTCAGTGCATCCTGTTCATCGACAGCAGTTTCCGCACCTCCTGATTCACTCGTATTTCTTTACTTCAGATTGGTGATGATGATCTACCATTTCAGTTTTATTCAGCGAAGGTACCAAGTATCAAGTAGTCAATGTCTGTAGTTTATTAGTAACTGTTTTAGTCACTCCATGTTTATGATTATGATTTATCAATAAATCAGGTGCCGTCTCCACAATGAAGGTCGCCTGCAATGAATCTCCAACACTTTCTGCCTTGATTGTACATTCTGTCATACCGCTGTTCGTTCAAGCTTACCCTCCAGTATGGTTGTTATAAGAGTGTCATGTTTTTTAACGTGGTAGAAATATTCCACCTCAACAGACGTAGAAGAACCCCCAAGCTGACCAACCTGGCATCTCTAGTTTGGCCTCAAAGTTTAGTTCCGATCATGCGCAACAATATTCAGTGATGTCATGGACTACTTTTTGTTTACAAATAAACTTCTCACAAAAAACCCTTCTAACGAACATAATTAAACTATACAGTGTTATATTACTGTAAATAATTCCGTCGAGTATAAATTGATTTAAGAACATTTGAGAATTTGACAATCGTTTGTGAGAAAATGAAGAAAGAAGAGGAAAGTGTGGGACCGGAAGTTGTAATGACACACTTCTGCTGATTGCTGTCGGCAATTAATGGCCGACCCCAGTGGCCTATTTCTGCGGTTAGAAGCCACCAAAACATTGCCGAAATACTTCATCTTACCTCCAGCCGACGGGTAATTCACGGTTTGATTTGTGATTTCTGAGTTTCATTTCATCGCAACAGGCGTTTTTATTACTGCAAGTGCTGTGGCTGCTGCTGAGGTTGGGCTAAATGTGCGGTTTCTGGTGAAGTCAATAAGACTGCTAAACTAAGAAAAAGACTTCTTGGGGTACCGTCTATCTCTTTAATCTGACAGTGACAGAACTCACTGTTGTGGGTGAAGTTGAGTATCTTGGGTCGAACTACTACTGTTACTCACTTATTTACTACTACTACTACTACTACTACTACTACTACTACTACTACTACTACTACTACTACTACTACTAACTTTAATGATGGAAATGTTTTTTTTTTTTTATATAGATGTTTTCATTTTATCATATAATTATTTATTAGTACAATAAAAACGATTGTTGAATTTTTGTAATAGTAAAAAAGGTGAAGTATTTTTGAGATGAAAGTGTAAATTGTAGCAACTTACATCTAATAATTAGTTTACTAATTGTTACACTACAAAATTTGCGTAAAAAATGTAAAGAAGGGAATACACAGTTTCTTGAATTTAAGATGAAAACGTTCTTTCCCTAGCTGGTTAAAATTATAAAATTAATACTGTTGAATATATTATTTCTGAGCTTTTCCCCTTAGTATGCATGCAAGTGATGAGATTATTGCAAGCTTTGATTATATAGCCTGGCCTATCCTGGGTTAAACTGGAGATAACTACTTAGGTTCTAAGTGGGGAGTTTCAGTTTTCTGTCTTATAAAGGTTAGTTGCATATCCTTTACAGGATGTGGCAGTTAACCCTAGTGTTTTTGGTAGTCAACCCCAGTGTTTTTGGCTGTTTGTGATTTCTTAGCAAGTTTATTTTCAGTAGTTTGCCATTGTATGGGAAGCAATGCAAGGCAGACTGCTTCCAAATCACCCACAGGTGTGTTTCGAATGTGGTATTTTGGATTATGAATTGCATTTGTAACCCCTTCGACATAGAACTGGCTTCTTTCTGATACCAGATAGGGAATGTTACTCTGAGCAGCAAGACTCCTTGCCATTGTGGAATATCTCAGAGTTATCAAACTGTAGCTACATGTATCTTGTGCCAGTTTGTTTTCTTGACTGTGAATCATTGTTTTTATTCTGCTGTGTTTATGATTTTTGGAAGGTTAAAAAAAAGGGCTTGTCTTTTAGTATGGCGAATTTATACCAATAGTTTCTTTTGGAATTCCAGTGTGACAGTGTTTTTTTTTATCAGGCTGCAAAATCCATGAGCTCCATATTCATTAAAAGTGTTTTTCATCTATGGTCAGTGCCTGTTAATTAATCAAGTGCGTGACAGTTTGGAAAAGGATGCCTCCTTTTGTGCAGATAGTCCATTGGAAGTGGTACACCTTCCTCTGGAAGAGAAGCTGGGCTTGTTGTCTAGTTTGTTGATTAGGTGATGATTAGAATCTGCATCCCATTCCTCCAAGCTGTTCATGCACCCAGTTTTTAGAATGAAAGTTCACAATCTGCTTCTACTCAGCTTTTTCACATAGAGTATACCAGTATTTGTGTCTGGTCTTAGTCAGATATGATTGAGCTATCATATCAAAGTAGACGTTACTAGCTGCTTTCTGTTAGTGCCGAATGTTGGGTGGCGCTCACCAAACTCAACACCCCACATTGAACCAACGGCTTCAGGCGGAGGAGTGCAATTGGGAGGGTACAAGCCTTACCCTAGTGAGAGAAAATGCAACCTAAAGGCTAAATATCATGACAGAGCAGACCAGGCCCTAAGCCTTGGTCGGCAACTGGTCTATAATCGAAGCTCCGATAGGCAGACAGTTAGAGCATTGCTTTGCTGATCTGGCAGCTTCTGCATCTCGTCTTGTTCCAGACATATTGGTGTTACCTTTCCTCTGGAGTAAACTAGGCAGGCCGAGAGAGGGATCATGCTGCAAAGGCAACACGTGGTCTCTAAATTCAGCCCAGGCTTTGTGTTATGGAGAGGTGTAACTCTATTTTACAAACTACCGTCTGTCAAGACGGCAAGGTGCCAGTCAGTCATACGTAAGTTAAAGATGATCACAAAGCACAAACTACCCTTGGGATATGAAATTTCAGACCGCCACATACTTTTGGTCACAGTAAATGTTAGACCACCACATATACATTGTTAGATATGATTGTTGTCACCTCCCATCTAGTGTGTTTAGTTGTATCTGGCATCTGATGTCATGTGTGGGTGAGGAAGGTAATGTCATCAGTGAAATCCAGATCATCCAGCTGCACTGTCAGTTAATTGAATTCCATTTCTGGCGCTGGTCATTGCTGTCTTTATAATCCAGTCCAAGGTCAGCATGGTAAAATGGAGAAGCTCGCTGGCTCTAAAACTTCCAGTGTGCTGATGCTGAGGTAGCGGGTTCAATCCCTTGACCAGTCAGTTGGACTAAAAGTTTGACATCTCGTCATTGACTTGGAGATGTAAATTACAAGGACCTTAGAAGTCGGAGTGGATTCACCAGATGGCGGGGACGCTGGTAATAGGAAAAGCTAACCCATACAAAAATTAGTAGCTCGTGTATGGACTACGTTTGAGTTCAAAGCGATAGAAAGCATACAAAAATTCAGTCTGTAGTCAGTATGAATAATAACAGTGACAAAAGGCATAACTGTCGCTCTTCTGTTCTTAATTCAAATGTACCTGTAGTTTTCCCTCATGAAGAACTCTGCACCTCATGTCTCTGTATATTGCCTTTGTTAAGTTTATGATCTTCTGTTGATCCCAGAGAACCTCATCACTTTCCAAATGGATTCTCTATCATCACTGTTAAATGCTCAAAATTCCCTACGCAGTTAAACATCTTAAGGAGCATGTCAAATATGGTGCTATCCTGACTAAATTAAAAAAAAATATCCTGCCCACAACAGAATATTTATAGCATATATGATTCTCGTATATTCACGTGAGAATCCTTGCCAGTTCAGTGGAGCGTATGTGAGTATAGAGTTTCATAGTGTTACCTAAAAAGAGCCAGTCTGTGGTGAAGTGGTTACGAATGTAATTGGTAACCCCGCATACCACGTTCGAAACATAGCTGCGGGCGATTTGGAAGCAGACCGCCTTGCATTGGTTTTTATACAGTGGTATGAATGCTGGTTGCTCAGAAAGCAATGGCAAGCTACTGAACATACATTTTCCAAGAAATCACAAACAGCCAATAAATGCTGGGGTTGACTGTGACATCCTGTAAACGATATGCAACTAACTTAAACTAACTTAAAAAGAAGAGAGGATTGAACACTAATGGATCATTTTGAGGGTGATGAAGATGATCGTTAAATCAAGTCAGTCAGTGAATCAATCACACAATCCTTCCTGAAGATTACATTCCTGGCATTATTTGTCAGTTCTTGCAGCAGTAGATTTCTGTCCCGATCAGTACAGCTTTATGGTTGACTCCAAAACAGAAAATAAGTGCTGGGACATTTTCCTCTTGTACTGAGAAGGTAACATGACAAGGAAGCCTGCTGATGACCCCACCTCGTACTGGAACCCAATGATGATCCCATCTCGTTATACTAGGACCTAGTGATGACCCCATCTCTTTATACTAGGACCTAGTCATGACACCATCTCATACTGGGACCTTGTGATTACCCCATCTCTTTATACTAGGACCTAGTGATGACCCCATCTCTTTATACTAGGACCTAGTGATGACCCCATCTCTTTATACTAGGACCTAGTGATGACACCATCTCTTTATACTAGGACCTAGTCATGACCCCATCTCTTTATACTAGGACCTAGTCATGACACCATCTCTTTATACTAGGACCTAGTCATGACACCATCTCATACTGGGACCTTGTGATGACCCCATCTCTTTATACTAGGACCTAGTGATGACACCATCTCTTTATACTAGGACCTAGTCATGACCCCATCTCTTTATACTAGGACCTAGTCATGACCCCATCTCTTTATACTAGGACCTAGTGATGACCCCATCTCTTTATACTAGGACCTAGTGATGACCCCCATCTCTTTATACTAGGACCTAGTGATGACCCCCATCTCTTTATACTAGGACCTAGTGATGACCCCATCTCTTTATACTAGGACCTAGTCATGACACCATCTCATACTGGGACCTTGTGATTACCCCATCTCTTTATACTAGGACCTAGTGATGACCCCATCTCTTTATACTAGGACCTAGTCATGACACCATCTCATACTGGGACCTTGTGATTACCCCATCTCTTTATACTAGGACCTAGTGATGACCCCATCTCTTTATAGTAGGACCTAGTGATGACCCCATCTCTTTATACTAGGACCTAGTGATGACACCATCTCTTTATACTAGGACCTAGTCATGACACCATCTCATACTGGGACCTAGTGATGACCCCATCTCTTTATACTAGGACCTAGTGATGACCCCATCTCTTTATACTAGGACCTAGTGATGACCCCCATCTCTTTATACTAGGACCTAGTGATGACCCCATCTCTTTATACTAGGACCTAGTGATGACCCCATCTCTTTATACTAGGACCTAGTGATGACACCATCTCTTTATACTAGGACCTAGTGATGACCCCATCTCTTTATACTAGGACCTAGTGATGACCCCCATCTCTTTATACTAGGACCTAGTGATGACCCCCATCTCTTTATACTAGGACCTAGTGATGACCCTCATCTCTTTATACTAGGACCTAGTGATGACACCATCTCTTTATACTAGGACATAGTGATGACCCCATCTCTTTATACTAGGACCTAGTCATGACACCATCTCATACTGGGACCTTGTGATTACCCCATCTCTTTATACTAGGACCTAGTGATGACCCCATCTCTTTATACTAGGACCTAGTCATGACACCATCTCATACTGGGACCTTGTGATTACATCTCTTTATACTAGGACCTAGTGATGACCCCATCTCTTTATACTATAACCTAGTGATGACCCCATCTCTTTATACTAGGACCTAGTGATGACCCCATCTCTTTATACTAGGACCTAGTCATGACACCATCTCTTTATACTAGGACCTAGTGATGACACCATCTCTTTATACTAGGACCTAGTGATGACCCCATCTCTTTATACTAGGACCTAGTCATGACACCATCTCATACTGGGACCTAGTGATGACACCATCTCTTTATACTAGGACCTAGTCATGGCAACATCTCTTTATACTAGGACCTAGTGATGACCCCCATATCTTTATACTAGGACCTAGTGATGACCCCCATCTCTTTATACTAGGACCTAGTGATGACCCCCATCTCTTTATACTAGGACCTAGTGATGACCCCATCTCTTTATACTAGGACCTAGTGATGACCCCATCTCTTTATACTAGGACCTAGTCATGACACCATCTCATACTGGGACCTTGTGATTACCCTATCTCTTTATACTAGGACCTAGTGATGACCCCATCTCTTTATACTAGGACCTAGTGATGACCCCATCTCTTTATACTAGGACCTAGTGATGACCCCATCTCTTTATACTAGGACCTAGTGATGACACAATCTCTATATACTAGGACCTAGTCATGACCCCATCTCTTTATACTAGGACCTAGTCATGACACCATCTCTTTATACTAGGACCTAGTCATGACCACATCTCTTTATACTAGGACCTAGTGATGACCCCATCTCTTTATACTAGGACCTAGTGATGACCCCATCTCTTTATACTAGGACCTAGTGATGACCCCCATCTCTTTATACAAGGACCTTGTGATGACCCCCATCTCTTTATACTAGGACCTAGTCATGACACCATCTCATACTGGGACCTTGTGATTACCCTATCTCTTTATACTAGGACCTAGTGATGACCCCATCTCTTTATACTAGGACCTAGTGATGACCCCATCTCTTTATACTAGGACCTAGTGATGACCCCATCTCTTTATACTAGGACCTAGTGATGACACAATCTCTTTATACTAGGACCTAGTCATGACCCCATCTCTTTATACTAGGACCTAGTCATGACACCATCTCTTTATACTAGGACCTAGTCATGACCCCATCTCTTTATACTAGGACCTAGTGATGACCCCATCTCTTTATACTAGGACCTAGTGATGACCCCATCTCTTTATACTAGGACCTAGTGATGACCCCCATCTCTTTATACTAGGACCTAGTGATGACCCCTCTTATACTGGGACCTAATTATGACCCCATCTCATACCAGGACCTAGTGATGATCCAATTATGTTATGATATAGTGGTGACCTCATTATATTTAAATACAACGTAGTGATGACTCCATTATATTATAATATGACCTAGTGATGACCCCATCACATTATACTAGGACCTAGTGATGACCCCATCTGATTATAATAAGACCCAGTGAGGACCCCATCTCATTATGTAGAAGCACTGATTCAATAAAGAGATCCTTTACAGCGACAAAGAAATATTGAAATATAAGTTTATGATCAACACAGCATATTTAATATGTTTATATTTTATAACTTTCAGAGTCATATACATAATTAAACATATGTTTATTTATGATCAACACAGTATCCTTAATACGTTCTATGTTTGATGACTATTGATGAACAATGGGATATGCTGCGGGAATCAATCCAACAGACATTAACAGAAATCATTCCAATCAAACATAGAATTGTTAAAAAGAAATGGAAGACAGCTGACATTCTGCAAATGATGGATGAAAGATGACAGGACAAGCAAGATGAAGAAGAATATAATAGAATACATGAACATGTGGTAAACAAATGCAAAGAGGATGAAGAAATATAACTGAATCAACATTGCATGGAGATAGGGACAAGCTATGGAAAACATTCACGTTTCATGTAACAACAAATAAATACACTATCCGGTAGGAAAACACTAAATACCACTGGATGTTTAGAATGTATGAATGTATGGTAATAAAGGGGCAAGATGATATAGCCAATAGATCAGTGTTTCCCAACCTTTTTTGTGCTATGCCCCACCTATGCCTTTCTAAAATTCTTATGGCCCCCCCCCCCCCCCCCCCCCCAACCTAACATATACATTATTTTTAATATTCAAAAATTGAAATGTTCATTAAAGAAACTTGAATGATAGGTTTTAGGAAGGAATCAATAGGAAATTATTGAGCAAACACAGTAAGTAAATTTTCAAAACATATAAGGGAGAACTGAAATTCAAGCAAAAAATAATTTTAATGAAAGATTTTTCTATATTATTTTAATTATTAGTAATTATTTATTATTTAACTTTAGTGAGATCCTTGCGCTTGATGCTTGCTGCAAAGATATTTTATGTCAGGTTCCTTCTTCTTCTTCTTCTGCGTTCATCCTGAGTTTTTTTTTCTTTTTCGGACGTGACTGCGTTGTGCCTGTTTACAGCAGAGCTGAGTTCTTGCGCCGTTAGGCCGACACATCCGACTTCTGCAGGCATTTATTGACCGGGTTAACCTTCCTGGGGATGTCAGGTTCCAATTTAGTTAACTCAAGTCTGCCCGTTTTGTTATATCCAGCTGATTTCTTCCATTTTCGAATTGCCCCCCTTAACAATCGAATTGCCCCCCTGTGGGGCGTGGGCCCCACGTTGGGAAACACTGCAATAGATGGACTGAATATCTGGAAGAGCTGTATGATGATAGGAGACCGGATGATAATATTAAAAACAATGGCGAAGGTCCACTATTACTTCAGTGGAAGTTGAGGATGACTACATCACATGAAGAAAGGAAAGCACCCAGTCCAGGGACATGGGGGACCTGATGGAGCGGCTCTGGCCCCTGTGGGAACTGCAAGCCCTTACATTAGAGAAAAAAAAATGAGAAGATCATCACACAATGTCTTATGAGTTAATGACAAATCTGTTGCTGAGAACACACATATGAACGAACAAATGTTATTTTCAAAGGGTTAATAATTAGGCATCACAGATCCGTCTATCATTCTACTCTTCATATCTCTCTCTTTCATACATTATTTCAACCATTCATCACCTATGAAGTTAAACGAGGACAATAACAACAATATTATATGTATTATAAAGGCATGGGAAATGTGCATATATCAATGCTACATAACTCACTATATTAATTATTGATGTGACAGTTGTTATTAGCTAAAGGAGACAAACTGTTCTACCAGTAATAGACTGACTGCTGTACTAGGGTTTTATTATTGTTATTACTACTATTATTAATATTAAGGCAGTAGATATTCTGTACTGAGATAGTGTTTGAATTGTATAATTATGAGAAGTCACCAGAAATTGGTTATAAACAATGTTGATTTGTAGAGGGAAAGGACACAAACAACGCTACTTAATATTCTCAGAACTCTATTAGAAACATCTACTTAAGCAAAAACAGATCTGTACTTATGCTTCATAGACCACACAAAAGCGTTCGACAATGTGAAAACATAAAGAAATATTCAAACTACTAGAACAATTAAATATTGATGACAAAGATCTGCGAATAATAAAGCACATACATTGGCAGCAAACAGCAGCCATGCAAATCAATAACCTTTTAGGAACATTTCAGTGTATAAAGAAGGGCGTTAGACAAGGATGTGTGTGTCCTGATTTGTTTTTGATTGTACATTGAATATATAATGTGATCTACAGAAAATATGCCAGGGATCCTGGTTGGTGGACATAATAGAAATAACTTACATTATGCTAATGAGACCGTCTTGATAGTAACAAGTCAGAAGGAACTACAGGAAATGATAGATACAGTGGTTGTAGACAGTGAAAAAGTTGGCCTTAGCTTGAATAAAGAAACAGATTGTGCCTAAATGTACAGTTATAGTAAATGATGTTATTTTGGGGCAAGTGCAGAAATTCAGATATCTGGGCACATAGATAACATCAGATAAAAGATATATCACAGAGGACGGAATAGGACAAGCAAAAACTGCATTCTGACAAATGTACATTTTATGCAATAAGTCCTTGTCATTGGCGATTAGAAAATGATTTCTTGCATATTATATAGAACCAGTTTAAACCTACGGCTGAAAATTCTGGACAATTAGTAAACAAGCGAAAAAATCCTGGAGGCTTTGGAGATCCAGTTTTATAGAAGTTTGCCGAAAATTCCTTGGACAGTCAAAATGAGCAATCTGGACATTTTTAGGGAGACTTAAGACACAAAGACAACTTATCACATCAGAAAGAAGCAGTCTTCATCTTTTTGGCCTTATTATGAGAAGACACAAACTGTAACATGTTGTGACAACTGGAAAAATTTGTGGAAAAAGAGGATGAGGAAGACAGCAAGGGAAAATTCTTGGCACTCTTGTGTCATGGCACAGAAGGGATTCAGTACCTGAATAGATACATATCGTTGAAGATCAAAATTTGTGTAGAAACATGATCACTCACGCAAGTCTTCAAGGCACTTGATGATGCTGATGTTTTATGACTTTCAGAGACAAATAATTAAACATAATTTTACTTAGCAGACCACGAGAAATGATGCTGGATGGATTGCGATGGTGGCATGGAGGAATATCAACGGCAGAGTTGATCCAGAACACCAAAGATCGAGATCTGTGGAGTCATGAACGCCTACACCAGCTGGCACGGCACTTGATGATGATTTTACTTATGGTCAAGATGGTATAATTAATATGTTCTATGTTTTATACTTTCAGAGACAAAAAATAATTTAAACATAAGCTTACTTATGATCAAGACATTATAATTAATATTTTGTATGTTTCTTGACTACCAGAGACAAAGAAATTATTTAAACATGGTCAAAATGGCACAGTTAATTTGTATGTTTTATACTTTCAGATTCAAAGAAAAATTTAAACTTAAGTGTATGTATGATCAACACAGTGTAATTAATATGTTGTATGTTTCTTGGCTTTCAGATAGCGAACATTGATCATGTAGCAACAGGCTTGTTGCAGCATTGAACCTCCATTCTGCATAATAATTAGGGACATGGTTGGCCAGGAATTGGACGGGCACATGCAGTGGACTTCGTTGGACTGGTCTGAGAAATGGATGGACAGCATGTTGGTGGGGCAGGCGGCCAGGCATCACCTCTTGCCGTTGGTTTGAGCGGGCCGACTTTTTTTTCCAATTTAATGTCCTCAGTAGCACCCGACAACCAGAACTGTGGTTTAAACTTGATCGATATCCCACTGACATTGTCAGCTTTTAACGGGTACCAGCCGAACATAACTTTTGCCACCTCAGACGATTTACTGGTGTCGTCAATTAATTTACCCATAAATAGCTTATCAGATGCCGGTCTCTACAGAATGTCCGACGGCAGCTTCCTAAATTCGTCCGACAGCATGATAAAGAAAGAGTCCAAGTCACCGATAAATATCATAGTTACAACAGATGGCATCCAGATCCAGGGACCGGTCAGTCCTGTCATCACATCTCAGGCAAACCGGTCCAGTCTGCAGTTTCAGTCAGTGGTCAGGGGCGGGGATAAAATGCTCAGCGCAGTCAATAGTCTTAGTTTCAATGACTCAGAAATGCTCGGGGATTCTGCGTTTGACTCCACTTCTTCCTCGGGTCTGGCGCAGTTTGATGACGGGTTACTCTCCAGCCTCGGCTCTGCTGGCCAGGGAATGAGGCTGGGGGATGGGACCAGTGGGACGTCCTTCGACTTGTTTGATGGAGAGGTGACGGATAACTTGTCGCTGTCGCCTCAGCCCTTCTCAGACACCGGTCTTATGCCCGACACAAGTGGAGTAATGGACACAGGTAAAATTCTAGTAATAACTAGTTTGTTTAGTCTTTTCTTATCTCATAGGGTTTAAACCACATATGTTGTCTGTCCTGCACACCGTCCTTTATAAACATTTCAGTTCCTAACCAATATGTCATTACTTGACTAACACTTTCTCGTTCCGCCTTCTTTTATCTCCCAAAGAAGCCTAGGCCGTCAACCAACTCACACCAAGGCGTCTTATTTTTTACTATCGTCTGAGGTCCCTCAGTGTCCTCCACATATTCATTTGTTTCTAATTCTTTCCTTCATGTTTTCTTTCAGGTCTCCATCTATTTCTTGTGCTCCGTGGGTTCCACAAAAAGGACTTTCTAGCTGCACTATTAACATTATCTTAATGTGTGTCCTCCTTAGGAACAGCATCTTTCCCACACCTCATGATTCACTGGGATTTGTTTAGCTTGCTCCATGATCTCAACATTCATGATTCTGGGCTCGTCGCTTGTCACGGTGAGGGAAAGACTTGCCACCTCTTTCTTCTGCTCTAGGCCTTCAAAATGTGATGGCGCTGTCACATCTCACAACTATAGCAAGAAACTGCTACAAGAATAATAAAAAAAAATCATTTATTGGTAATTGTTTTAGTGGTTGTCTATGTTTATGATCCTTTCAGCAGGACTGATTGGAAGTTGGAGTTAACTATTCTGAGTTTGGTTCTAGATCTTAGTCAGATATGACTGAGCTGCCGTATGACAGTAGACGGTACTACCTGCTTTCTATTAGCGCCAAATGTTGGGCGGCGCTCTCCAGACCCAACGCCCAAGATTCTGCCAAAAGCTTTGGGCGGAGGAGTGAAATTGGGAGGCTACAAGTCTTATCCTGATGCTAGGAAATGCAACCTAAGATTAAATGCCATTGCAGGGCAGACAGGCCATAAGCCTTGGTCGGCAATTGGTCTAGGATCGAAGCTCCAACAGGCAGTTAGAGCATTTCTTTGCTGATCATGCAGCTTCTGCAGCTTGTCTTGTTCCAGATGTATTGGTGTTATCTGTCCTCTGGAGTAAACTAGGCAGGCCAAGAGGGATCATGTTGCATAAGCAATTCATGATCTCTGCAATTCAGCCCAGGCTTTGTGCTGTGGAGAGGTATAACTCCATCTTTGGCCTTACAGCTAAGGGTTGTAGTTATTATGCTTTTTCTTGAAGCATAATATAACAAACTATCATCTGTCAAGACGGCCAGGTGCCAGTGCGGTTCTAGATTTGATTTATTTTAACTTCGACAAATTGTTTGTTCTTTAAAGGTCTGTCTTGCCTTTTGTATTCTTTCTGTAATATCTTTGTCCGTTCATCAATCTTTCTCTACATTGCTACCTAAATAGGTTTATGATTCCACCCCTTGAAGGGAAATCAAATTATCATGTGCTTGATTTATTCTCATTATATTTGTTGTTCTTTCCCATTGCAACATACACCTGTGAGACCTGGACACTTACTAAACAAGTTGAATGGTGCATAAATGCCTTTGAATATAAATCTTATAGACGGGTTCTAAGAATATCTTGGATATGGAAAAAAACATGCATCCACATAACAAGATCTGAATATTGAAGAGGGTTGGCTACTAAAGACGATAAAACAAAGAAAATTGACATATTTTGGTCACTTCTTCTTCTTCTTTGTGTTCATCCGGAGTGTTTTTTCAGATGTGATTGCGGTGTGTCTAGTTAGGCACCTTTGGATCGAAACCCTTAGGAGAACACATCCGACTTTTAGCATGCTGTTTTGACCAGGTTAGCATTCCTGGGAGACCTCTCACTTTTGTGGTACCGTCCACATGCCAGCTGGTCAAGTTGGAACAGTCGAAGACTTCGATCATCCCTCAAGGGAAGGCAGGGACAGTCCATAGCATTTTCCGCCATCCAGGGTGGCTTCCATAATTGAAGAACCGACACATAGCACTCTGGTGCTGGGCTCACCGAGGGAATCGTCACGTCGTGCTCATGGCTGCTTTAAATCCTCACTTTCGTTCGCCCCGGGCCGTTCCTGCACAAACCAGACCAGTCTGCAGACAGTATCCACTCAGCGAGTTTTAGGTTCGGACATGTGCTTTGTCGCTGTGCCCATCAGAGCTGTTCCAGGCATGACGGACATTCGGAAAACTACCTAGTCAAAGCTGTTCCGAACACGAGCGGCATTCGGAAACTAGGTAGATTTTCCTAGCACGAGGGAAGACTAGTTAGAGCTTTTCTGGTCACGAAAGACATTTCACTCGGACATAATTACGTAGTGCCATTTTTATTTTGCCGCCCCGTAGGCTGGCACTTCCGACTTCGGGCATTTTTAATGAGGTTAGCCTTCCTCGGGTTTCGAGACAAGTTAAGACTCTTATTTCGACTTCCACACAGCAGGCTTTTGCTTCGGGCTGCCACGTAATGGATTCGCAAGCCAAGCGTTCCATTTAGTGTCAACGAGACAATTTTCCACCTTTGACTACACTCACTCCATGAGTAACGAGTAACAGTTACAGATTTTCATCGGAACGTGCGACCGAGGTGTTTTTCCACCTTGAGTACTCGCTCACGAGGTAGGCTACATGTGTTGCCGGCTCAGCACCGTACCTCCGTGTGTCTGTGGGCGAGAAACGGCCAGGCCCTCTCATCCGGGGATCCCTCATATCCCCCAGCTAAGAGCCATCGAACGAGTATCTGCACCAAGCATGTAACGTGCTCAGCACCTCATCTCAATTTTGATATAGGTATGTGTCGGCCAGGCTCTCGCATCCGAGGGTTTATGGCTTAGAGACGTTCAGCCATACCCCTCGGCTGAGAGCCTTAGAGGTTGTGTCAGACAGATTATTGGCATCGTTCGCCTGATTTAGACTGCTATCCTCAGTCTACCTGTCGAGCAGCAGGTTGTGTCTCTCTTAGTCTGGTCCCTATCCCAAGAGCTGTCCAATATGTAGTTAATATCCATCGGTATAGCGCTTGGGGTCAGTGGGACACTCAAAGCTCCCCCACCACGGCAAGGTGGAGACACATCGGGGGAGTTTTGGTCACTTGAAACATCATGAAAGTTTGGAGAGAACAATAATGGAGGGGTATATGCCTGGGAAGAGAGGAAAAAGAAGGCCAAAGAAAAAATGTGTGCAGGATGTGGTGGATGGTCTCCAGATGGGTGTATCGGAAGCATTTGGTGAAGGTAGCATGAGAACCCATCTTATCAGGCACATCATTGTCGCCTTCATGGGAAATAGGAGATACCATAATCAACTCCTCATAGGAACTGTGATCTGAATTACTTTGGGACCGCTGTTGTTTCGAATGAATGAACGAACGATCAAACTTTATTTTCAAAGGGTCACAAATTGGGCATGCAGGCTCGTCTTATATGTGGTCCTTCCAATCACTCATCTTTCGTTCATCAATTGGGCATGTTACGTTTACACAGGAAAAAACATTGTCAAATGAATGTTGTAAACATAAACAGTGCATATTACTGTGTTATGAGACAGGCAGGCAGGCAGACACACATGTTCACACATGCATACATACAATCCTGCATACATACTTACACCATTTACACAAACTCTCACAGTGATGCACACACTCAATAACACACAAATACACACTTCCTAACATACATATACATATAATCACAAATTCATTAACAATAGTTTATATATACATACATACATACATACATACATTCTCTCTCTCTCTCTCTCTCTCTCTCTCTCTCTCTCTCTCTCTCTCTCTCTCTCTCTCTCTCTCTCTCTCTCTCTCTCTCTCTCTCTATCTTTCTCTCTCTCTATCTTTCTCTCTCTCTCCCTTCCTCTCTCCCCCTCTCTATCTCTCACTCTCTTTCTCACACTCTCTCACACACTCTCTCTCTCACTCTCACACTCTTTCTCTCTCTCTCTCTCTCTCACTCTCTCTCTCTCTCTCTCACTCTCTCTCTCTCTCTTTCTCTCTCGCCCATATATTCTTATTCATACATACAGCAAGGCACACACATGCACTCCTTCCCATATTCACATAACTGACACATACACACTTTCACACACTCAAATACATAAATACTCACACAGCCGTGCATCCCCACAGTCACACACCCACACACACTTCCTTACATAAAAATACACATACCCACTCACAGCCACAAACCCTAAATCATTCACTTATTCATACTCTCTTTGTCTCCCACTCTCTCATGCCCACATATATTCAAACATACACAAAATCACACACGCATCCACACTCTCCTTCACACAGTCACTAAAATTAATACACACAGACTCCCACACTTTCACATATATACATTGACAACTGTCATGAGCATCCACACAACAAGAGAAAATATGTTGTACATACACATTGCATATCTTAAAGTATATTCAATCAGTCAATCAATCAGGTGCCATCTCCACAATGAAAGTTGGCTGCAGTGGATCTCCAACACTGTCTGTCTCTCGCCTTGACTGTACATTCTGTCAGATTGCTGTTCGTCCATCTCTTGATGTTATCTTCCTTTTTGTATAAATTATAAGATTATTATGTCTTTTAACGTGGCCAGAATATTTCACATACCTTTTTTTTTTAAAATTTCAGTCATCAACTCTCTTTTCATTCCCAGTTTTTCTAGAACTTCTGTATGTGATTGTTTCTGTTTCCATGAATTATGACACATTCGTCTGTGTATCCACATCTCCAGGGCCTCTATTGGACTTTCTAGTTGCTTGTTCAATGTCCAGGCTTAAAGTATATTCATGCAGTGCCACAGGATAATGTTAGCTACAACTGATAAAACAGTGCAATAGCACTATACATGCAGGGCTTTTTTGGCATGTGGTGCTAGGCTAAAACAACTGAATAAATTATCGAGTGGAACAGATAGAACTACAAACATTAGATTTTTAAGAGCATGCATCTTTCCCTTTGCAACATACACATGTGAGACCTGGACACTTACTAAACAAGCTGAACAGCACATAAATGCTTTTGAATATAAATGTTATAGATGAGTTCTAAGAATATCTTGGGTAAAGAAAAGAGCAAATGTATCCATACGTCAAGAGCTGAATATTGAGGAGGGATGGCTATTAAAGAGGATAAAACAAGGAAAATTTATATATTTTGGTCACTTGAAACGTCATGGAAGTTTGGAGAGAACAATAATGGAGGGTTATTTCCTGGGAAGCGAGGAAGAGAAAGGCCAAAGAGAAAATGGGTGCAGGATGTGGTGGATGATCTCCAGATGGGTGTATCAGACGCGGGACATCTTGCTTGTGATCGAGCAGTTTTCCGGAGGGTTGTTATGGCAGCGAGGTTCTGCAAAGGACATGCTACTGAATGAATGAATGATGCTAGGCTCAGACCTATCGGCACTTGGTTGGTGATGTTCAACAACATAACATACATAACATAACATAACATAACATAGCATAGCATAACATAACATGGCATGATATGACATCATCATCATCATCATCATCATCTTCCACTTCTGCCGTCAAGCGTCGTGGGGAGGAATAATTTGCGTTCCAGCGCCCGGTGGACGGCACTGGATAGTGTCATTCCGTGAGGTTGTACAATGTCTCTGATGTCGTCAATCCATTTTCTTCTTGGACGTCCTCGTGGTCTCGTCGCAGATGATCTTTGATGTAAGGCCAGTGATGGTAGTTGTTGATGTTGCATTCTAATGACATGGCCAAACCACTTGATCTTCTGTCTGTCAATAAATGTGGCACAAGGTGTTGATCCCACAGTCTGTCTGATAGTAGCATTTCTTACTCGGTCTCGGATTGTTAAGTTGGCAGCTCTCCTCAGGCATCTCATTTCGCAGGTGTTGATTTTGCGAAGGTGTAATTTGGATAAAGTCCAGGTTTGAGATTGGTAGCATAGGGTTGGTGTGAATATGCTGTATTCTTCCCATATATGAATATGATATGACATGATACAACATAATCCAGTTTTTACTAGATCGACCTGGAAGTTCAGCTCAGTTTTTAAAACATTGCTGGCCTTGATGGGGATTTGATCACATGCCTGCTGGGCTGACCAGCGGTAGGGTCGCCGAGGAAAAATTATACACGTTTCAATATTTGTGTAAATAGAAATGTTTCTGTGTTTCCCTAGGTTTAATTCAGCAGAACAATGACTCGTTCATTGAAATCAAAGTAACAGCAAAGAAAAATTCCTCCACAATTCAAAGCCCTGACCTGTCGGGACAGAACAAGTGTGGGCCCTCTCAGTGTCCCTTGTGTGGGAAGAACTTCAGCAACATCAACGCCTTGTCCAAACATCGACTGACTCACTCTGACGAACGCAAGTATGTGTGTAATATCTGCTCCAAGGGCTTCAAACGTCAGGATCATCTGTGAGTATACCGTAAACACCCTGTTGTTTGCATCTCAGTATAGACACTTTGTTACATGTTACATTGTATCTCATTTGTTAGGTATCTTCTTCCTATATATAATGAAACAAAACATTATTTTACATTATAGATACACTGATAGCACAAGCAAAACAGAGGTAATGACTATAACTAAAGAAGAACAAACAACAACAATTCACCTAAACGAACATCCCTTGAAACAAGTAAAGAGTTTCAAGTACCTAGGAAGTATATCATCAAATGGCAGATCAGAAGACGAGATCGAAAATAGGTGCAATAAGGCAAACCAACTCATTGGACAAATGGCACTAATATTAAAGAACAAACATGTATCAATAACTACTAAGAAAGCACTTTACAACACAATCTTCCTACCAACTCTATGCTACCAATGCCAAACCTGGACAATGACAGAAAAAGAGAAAAGAAAAATCACAACAACAGAAATGAGATTCCTGAGAAGAATACTCAACGTATCAAGAAGAGATAAGATCAGAAATGAAGAAATCAGGACTAAAGTGGGGGTTAAAAGCAGCACTAGATTTTATTAGAAAGCAGCAAGTCAAATGGTTTGGCCATGCAAGTAGGTTACCAGTCAACAGCATACCACAACAAGCAATGATGTACAGACCAGATGGAAACAGAGGAAGAGGCCGACCACGTAAACGTTGGACGGAGGGAATAGCAGAGTCCATGGGAATATTGATACATGAAGCCCATAACCGGGCACTCTCACGATGTTTATACTTCACCTCGACACCGCAAGGTACAAGAGGAACATGATGAGATGAGGTACACTGTTATATCTTCTTCCCATCTATAATGAAACAAAATGTTATGTTACATTACAGGCACTCTATTATATCTTTTTCCCATAAATAATGAAACTAAACGTTATTTTACATTATAGACTATAAGTTAAATCTTCTTCCTGAATAAAATGAAACTAAACATGATTTGACATTACAGTCACCCTGTTATCGCTTCTTCCCATATATTGTTATTTTGCATTATAGACACCCTGTGTCATTGTGTCAATGCTATATATCTTCTTCCCATATATTGTTATTTTGCATTATAGACACCCTGTGTCATTGTGTCAATGCTATATATCTTCTTCCCATATATTGTTATTTTGCATTATAGACACCCTGTGTCATTGTGTCAATGCTATATATCTTCTTCCCATATATTGTTATTTTGTATTATAGACACCCTGTTACATACATTGTGTCAACACTATATATCTTCTTCCCATATATTGTTATTTTGCATTATAGACACCCTGTTACATACATTGTGTCAACGCTATATATCTTCTTCCCATATATTGTTATTTTGCATTATAGACACCCTGTTACATACATTGTGTCAACGCTAAATATCTTCTTCCCAAATATATTGTTATTTTACATTATAGACACCCTGTGACATTGTGTCAACGCTATATATCTTCTTCCCAAATATATTGTTATTTTGCATTATAGACACCCTGTGTCATTGTGTCAATGCTATATATCTTCTTCCCATATATTGTTATTTTGCATTATAGACACCCTGTGTCATTGTGTCAATGCTATATATCTTCTTCCCATATATTGTTATTTTGCATTATAGACACCCTGTGTCATTGTGTCAATGCTATATATCTTCTTCCCATATATTGTTATTTTGCATTATAGACACCCTGTTACATACATTGTGTCAACGCTATATATCTTCTTCCCATATATTGTTATTTTGCATTATAGACACCCTGTTACATACATTGTGTCAACGCTATATATCTTCTTCCCATATATTGTTATTTTGCATTATAGACACCCTGTTACATACATTGTGTCAACGCTATATATCTTCTTCCCAAATATATTGTTATTTTGCATTATAGACACCCTGTTACATTGTGTCAATGCTATATATCTTCTTCCCAAATATATTTTTATTTTACATTATAGACACCCTGTGACATTGTGTCAAAGCTAAATATCTTCTTCCCAAATATATTGTTATTTTACATTATAGACACCCTGTGACATTGTGTCAACGCTAAATATCTTCTTCCCAAATATATTGTTATTTTACATTATAGACACCCTGTGACATTGTGTCAACGCTAAATATCTTCTTCCCAAATATATTGTTATTTTACATTATAGACACCCTGTGACATTGTGTCAACGCTATATATCTTCTTCCCAAATATATTGTTATTTTACATTATAGACACCCTGTGTCATTGTGTCAATGCTATATATCTTCTTCCCAAATACAATGAAACAAAAATTGATGCTAAGTTATAGACACATTGTTACGTTGCCTCAGCGCTATATATCTTCTTCCCAAATACATTGAAACAAAAATTGATGCTACCTTATAGACAACTAACTGTGTCTCATACCTTTTACCTTGTATCCGACAATAGAGTATGAGCTCATGTGTTACTGATGTGAATAGATGTATTGATATTGCACATATAGTTTTTGATGTGGATAGATTTATTGATATAACATATATATTTACTGATGTGAAGACATTTACTGATATGGCATATATACTTATTACCGATATCTGTGGCTAAGGGCTTGCGAATGCGGTTTGTGAGCCTGTATACCCGGGTTCAAAACACAGCGGTGCTGATTTTTTCGAAAAAGGTATAGAAGCCGGTCGTTTAGAAAGCAATGGCAAACTACTGAACGTAAAATTTGCCCAGGAATCACGAACAGTGAAAATGCTGGGGTTGACTGCTACGTCCTGTGAAGGACATGCAACTTAATTTAAAAAAAAAAAATATGTTTATTGATATGAATAAATTTATTGATATAGCATATTCATTTACTGATGTGAATACATTTATTAATGTAGCATATATATTTTAATATATCGCACGCGTTCACTAAGATAAATAAATTTATTGATGTAGAATACAAATTTACTGGTGCGAATAAGTTTATTGATGAGGCATATATATTTACTGATGTGGATAGATTACTGATATAGTAAATACCTTTTTGGGTATAGTTTATGACATGTACAAATTTACTATGTTGTGCATGCATTTATAGTAAATATAATTATTGACTTTATGTATATGTTCTTCAACTGTGTGTACATTTATTGATAACTCAATGTATGCTTATTGTTATTAGCAACGGCCATCTGATGACCCACTTAGACAAGAAGCCATATGAGTGCCAGCTTCCCAACTGTGACAAGGGCTACTGCGACGCCAGATCCTTGCGACGACATCTGGAGCAGCACCACCACCTGGACCCAGAGACTGTCCAGGCCCACGTGCAGGCCAGCATGGCAGCCGCAGGCATCTCCCCACCAGCCCCTCGCAACGGAAGCAAGAAGGCTGGGGAAGGTCGAAGCAAACACCTTAGTTCACCCGTGTACAGTCCTGGATCAGCCACGCCCACCCCCAGCCCTGGTGCTTCAGGGGTAATGTCAGCTGTTATCATTGTTTTAAAACTAATTATTTTATTAGTTAATAGTTAAGAAAGACAACTTATCACAAACAGAAAGAGGCAGTCCTCGTTCTTTGGCCTCATTATGAGAAGGGAAAAACTGGAACATGTTGTGACAACCAGAAAGATTTGCGGAAAGAGAGATAGAGGAAGACAGCTTGAAAAGATTATTGACAGTCTTGTGTGGATTGAAGCGTGGACAATAAGCAGTCAAGCTGAAAAACAGCTGATGTCTATGTAAATGTGGTTTCTGGGGAAAATGCAAAGAATACCATGGACAGACAGAAAAACCAATGAACAAGTCCTTCAAGAAACACATGAAGATTGTAAACTGATTAGAGACATTAGATGTAGACAGTCAAAATGTTTTGGGCATGTTATGAGAAGAAATGAATTGGAGAACAGAACTTGGTGACAACTGGCAAGATTGAAGGGAAGAGACCAAGGGTAAGACAGAGAAGTAAATACCTGGATGGCTTGGCCACATGGCATGGTCGAGACGGGAACACATAATTTGTGTGTTGACTTCCTTCTGTGCCATGACTCATCCATCCATCCATCATGTGCCATGCCGCTAAGTGTGGGCGGTCATGTTTTCGCCATCTCACTCGATCACCAGAGTCGTGGATCAGCTCAGTGTTCTTGTCTTGACCACACCACGTGGCCAAACCATCCAGGTATTTACTTCTCTGCCTTCTCCTTGTTCTCTTCCCCTCAATCTTGCCAGTTGTCACCAAGTTCTCCAATTTATTTCTTCTCATAGCGTGACCAAAAAATTTAGACTGTCTACTTCTAATTTCTCTAATTAGCCTTCAATTTTCATTTGTTTCTTGTAGTACTTGGTCATTTGGTTTTTCTGTCTGTCCATGTTATTCTTTGCATTTTCATCAGAAACCACATTTCCACAGACATTTTTCAGCTGCCTGTTGCAGTTTGTATTTGATCTTTCTTTAGTCTGCACATCAAGTCTGCTGTCTTACATGAAGTCTTACAGGTTAATAAAAGGTTAAAGGCTAGATGATTGACTTCATTGCACCAAGTTTACCCCATATGGCACTTATTTTACTCTTCAGAAGTTTAATTGCTTCTGCCTAGTATTTGACACTTGGAATGTTATCATCATTGTCTACTATTTGACACTTAGAATGTTATCATCTTTGCCTACTATTTGACATGTAGAATATCATCTTTGCCTACTATTTGACATGTAGAATATCATCTTTGCCTACTATTTGACATGTAGAATATCATCTTTGCCTACTATTTGACATGTAGAATATCATCTTTGCCTACTATTTGACATGTAGAATATCATCTTTGCCTACTATTTGACATGTAGAATATCATCTTTGTCTACTATTTGACATGTAGAATATCATCTTTGCCTACTATTTGACATGTAGAATATCATCTTTGTCTACTATTTGACATGTAGAATATCACCTTTGTCTACTATTTGACATGTAGAATATCATCTTTGCCTACTATTTGACATGTAGAATATCATCTTTGCCTACTATTTGACATGTAGAATATCATCTTTGCCTACTATTTGACATGTAGAATATCATCTTTGTCTACTATTTGACATGTAGAATATCATCTTTGTCTACTATTTGACATGTAGAATATCACCTTTGTCTACTATTTGACATGTAGAATGTTATCACCTTTGCCTACTATTTGACTTGTAGAATGTTATCACCTTTGTCTACCATTTGACATGTAGGATGTTGTTATGATTGTCTACTATTTGACATGTAGAATATCATCTTTGTCTACTATTTGACATGTAGAATATCATCTTTGTCTACTATTTGACATGTAGAATGTTATCACCTTTGCCTACTATTTGACTTGTAGAATGTTATCACCTTTGTCTACTATTTGACATGTAGAATGTTACCACCTTTGTCTGCTATTTGACACAAAAACTGTTATCACCTATGTCTACTATTTTATGCTTAGTTTTTTATCACCTTTGTCTACTATTTGACACTTTAGAATGGTATCACCTTTGTCCACTATATGAAACTTTAGAATGGTATCACCTTTGTCCAGTATTTGATGCTTCGATTACATGTGATGATTTCTCCAATACTTGGCACAACCAACTGTTTCTCTGCGCTGTCCTCAGGCTGGGAATGTTTTCCACTTTGATGCACAACAAACAAAAAACAGCCAGCAACAAAAACAGCCACATGAGATCCTGGTCCAGCAGATCCACCAGCAGCAGAAGCTTCTACTTCAACAGCAGAAACAGCAGCAGCAACAGCAGCAGGAGGAGGTACACATGTGCCTGTCTGTTGCTTCTTTCTCTGTACACTTTTCCAGGTTGAGTCAAGAACCACCATCACAGCACTCCGGACATTCCCACATGTGCTCTGTCTTCATCTTTGACAACCAGCGAAGAGTCCCAGTACTAATGGTACCAGTAGCAGTCTGATTATGTGTCAGTCTGGCCTTTCCTCTGAGAACTGAGTATCGGCCAGACCCTCTGGTCACTGGCTGCTGCGCCAGTCTTCCACGTTGTCTTATCCTGCACCAATACCCCACCCAGCGATACAGATCCAGCCAATCTGTCTGCCTGTTTGTTTCCCAACACACCAGCATCTCTAGGGAAAAGATCCAATGGATGCCCCCTATCTTTGATTCCTTAATTGAAGCATGTTGTTTAAAGGAAGCATGCATCTTCGTCCTTGTCAACATACCCTGTGAGCTGAACTGGGTCATTGTTTCTGCTGCCTACATGGTTGTGTTTGTTGCCTGTGCTAGCTAAGTCATGTCATACGTCCAGATCTGTATCTAACTGCATAATCCTGCTGAAGCTTTCTTCCATTTCTTTGAGCATTATCCATCCACTGATGACTTGTGGGCCAGTCCCTGCTTCTGGTATCCAGACTGATTGATTGTAGGCCAGTCCCTGCTTCTGGTATTTGGGCTGATTGATTGTGGGCCAGTCTCAGCTTCTGGAATCTGGACTGATTGATTGTGGGCCAGTCTCAGCTTCTGGTATTTGGACTGATTGATTGTGGGCCAGTCTCAGCTTCTGGTATTTGGGCTGATTGATTGTGGGCCAGTCTCAGCTTCTGGTATTTGGGCTGATTGATTGTGGGCCAGTCTTAGCTTCTGGAATCTGGACTTATTGATTGTGGGCCAGTCTCAGCTTCTGGAATCCAGACTGATTGATTGTAGGCCAGTCTCAGCTTCTGGTATTTGGGCTGATTGATTGTGGGCCAGTCTTAGCTTCTGGAATCTGGACTGATTGATTGTGGGCCAGTCCCTGCTTCTGGTATCCAGACTGATTGATTGTCGGCCAGTCTTAGCTTCTGGAATCTGGACTGATTGATTGTGGGCCAGTCCCTGCTTCTGGTATCCAGACTGATTGATTGTGCCAGTCTCAGCTTCTGGTATTTGGGCTGATTGATTGTGGGCCAGTCTTAGCTTCTGGAATCTGGACTGATTGATTGTGGGGCAGTCCCTGCTTCTGGTATCCAGACTGATTGATTGTAGGCCAGTCTCAGCTTCTGGTATTTGGGCTGATTGATTGTGGGCCAGTCTTAGCTTCTGGAATCTGGGCTGATTGATTGTGGGCGTCTCAGCTTCTGGAATCTGGACTGATTGATTGTAGGCCAGTCTCAGCTTCTGGTATTTGGGCTGATTGATTGTGGGCCAGTCTCAGCTTCTGGAATCTGGACTGATTGATTGTAGGCCAGTCTCAGCTTCTGGTATTTGGGCTTATTGATTGTGGGCCAGTCTTAGCTTCTGGAATCTGGACTGATTGATTGTGGGCCAGTCCCTGCTTCTGGTATCCAGACTGATTGATTGTGGTCCAGTCTCAGCTTCTGGTATTTGGACTGATTGATTGTAGGCCAGTCTCAGCTTCTGGAAGTTGGGCTAGCTTGCTTGTGTTC
This sequence comes from Cepaea hortensis, assembly GCA_963921405.1. Lineage (NCBI taxonomy): Eukaryota > Metazoa > Mollusca > Gastropoda > Stylommatophora > Helicidae > Cepaea > Cepaea hortensis. Next base: position 94,504,790 of record OY992894.1, read on the forward strand.
GCTGGCCGTGAACTCCAGCACAAAGTCCTGAGTCGGATGAAGACATCCTGTTGTCCGACATCAGTGTGATGTCATACAGGACCTGTGGTTTGCGTGATTATCCGTTGTCCCATGTCTGACTTATTGGTGTGCAGACTGGTGGTTCCTCGCTGTGCAGGCACACTCTCCGGCTTCGGAGGAATCAACGATCCAACTGACTTTAGCCAGGACCCCGAAGAGACCTGTTGCCCAGGACGCTCGACGAGGACGTGTCAATAGGTCTTGGCCAGTATAGAACCCAGCCCTGGTACCTTGGAAACACCTCTGTTGCCCAGGACGCTCGGCGAGGATGCGTCAATAGGTCTTGGCCAGTATAGAACCCAGCCCTGGTACCTTGGAAACACCTCTGTTGCCCAGGACGCTCGGCGAGGATGCGTCAATAGGTCTTGGCCAGTATAGAACCCAGCCCTGGTACCTTGGAAACACCTCTGTTGCCCAGGACGCTCGGCGAGGATGCGTCAATAGGTCTTGGCCAGTATAGAACCCAGCCCTGGTACCTTGGAAACACCTCTGTTGCCCAGGACGCTCGGCGAGGATGCGTCAATAGGTCTTGGCCAGTATAGAACCCAGCCCTGGTACCTTGGAAACACCTCTGTTGCCCAGGACGCTCGGCGAGGATGCGTCAATAGGTCTTGGCCAGTATAGAACCCAGCCCTGGTACCTTGGAAACACCTCTGTTGCCCAGGACGCTCGGCGAGGATGCGTCAATAGGTCTTGGCCAGTATAGAACCCAGCCCTGGTACCTTGGAAACACCTCTGTTGCCCTGGAAGTTGGGCTGATTGATTATATGTGTGACTATTCTTCATGTGTATGTATCAACATATTATATGTGATTGGCTATTCTTCATGTGTATGTATCAACATATTATATGTGATTGGCTATTCTTCATGTGTATGTATCAACATATTATATGTGATTGGCTATTCTTCATGTGTATGTATCAACATATTATATGTGATTGGCTATTCTTCATGTGTATGTATCAACATATTATATGTGATTGGCTATTCTTCATGTGTATGTATCAACATATTATATGTGATTGGCTATTCTTCATGTGTATGTATCAACATATTATATGTGTGACTATTCTTCATGTGTATGTATCAACATATTATATGTGATTGGCTATTCTTCATGTGTATGTATCAACATATTATATGTGATTGGCTATTCTTCATGTGTATGTATCAACATATTATATGTGATTGGCTATTCTTCATGTGTATGTATCAACATATTATATGTGTGACTATTCTTCATGTGTATGTATCAACATATTATATGTGATTGGCTATTCTTCATGTGTATGTATCAACATATTATATGTGATTGGCTATTCTTCATGTGTATGTATCAACATATTATATGTGATTGGCTATTCTTCATGTGTATGTATCAACATATTATATGTGTGACTATTCTTCATGTGTATGTATCAACATATTATATGTGATTGGCTATTCTTCATGTGTATGTATCAACATATTATATGTGATTGGCTATTCTTCATGTGTATGTATCAACATATTATATGTGATTGGCTATTCTTCATGTGTATGTATCAACATATTATATGTGATTGGCTATTCTTCATGTGTATGTATCAACATATTATATGTGATTGGCTATTCTTCATGTGTATGTATCAACATATTATATGTGATTGGCTATTCTTCATGTGTATGAATCAACATATTATATGTGATTGGCTATTCTTCATGTGTATGTATCAACATATTATATGTGATTGGCTATTCTTCATGTGTATGAATCAACATATTATATGTGATTGGCTATTCTTCATGTGTATGTATCAACATATTATATGTGATTGGCTATTCTTCATGTGTATGAATCAACATATTATATGTGATTGGCTATTCTTCATGTGTATGTATCAACATATTATATGTGATTGGCTATTCTTCATGTGTATGAATCAACATATTATATGTGATTGGCTATTCTTCATGTGTATGTATCAACATATTATATGTGATTGGCTATTCTTCATGTGTACAAGTGGACATATTATATGTGATTGGCTATTCTTCATGTGTACAAGTGAACATATTATATGTGATTGGCTATTCTTCATGTGTACAAGTGAACATATTATATGTGATTGGCTATTCTTCTTGTGTATGTATCAACATATTATGTGTGATTGGCTGTTATTAATATGTACCAGTCAGTTTATAACATGTGACTGGCTGTTTGTCATGTGTACCATTCAATGTGATTGGCTATCCTGCATGTGTATCAGTCTTGTCTCATTTATCTGGCTATCCTTCATGTGTACCATTTCTCTTCCTCTGTTTCTTCTTCTCTTTTTCTTCTTCCTCTTCTTCTTCCTCCTCATCCTCTTTCTTCTTCCTCATCGTCATCTTTCTTCTCCTCTTCCTTCTCTGCTTCGTCATCTTCTTTCTCCTCCTCTTTTTCCTCCTCCTCCACCTTCCTCTCCCCCTTCTCCTCCTCCCCCTATTTTTTTTCTGTTTTGTCATGGACTGCTGGGGAAGGAAAGGCTGGATGGACAAAACTGTTGTGTGGGCTAGTCATGAAGTTATGCTACAAGCATGATATGTAAAAAAGAATGTACAATTGCACAAGTTGAGTGGTGAACTTTCATAATTCACAAAGACAATTCTTGAGGGTCATGCTGAGAATCGAACACATGTCTCATGGGGTGCGTGGCAGACATTGTGACCCCTGGGTCACCCATTGCCTCTTGTCTTTGTGACCTGCACAGATAGTTCACTACTCAACACAAGGCAACACACTACACCCATTCCTCTTGCATTCACATTCTGGGTAATAGTCGAACCCACCTGACACTTGCAGAAAGCTAAAGAGCATAATCTTCAAGCCAGTGATGCCGTGTCGCAACACCTGCAGCTGCAACTACAGCTGCAGCAACAACAGCAGCAGCAGAACCTCCAGCAGCCAGATGTGTTAGCCGTGATTCAGCAGGTACACCAGCAGTTAGATGTGCAGAAGAAGAAGGCAGCAGCGGCAGCAGCAAATGCAGAAATGGAGTCAACAGCAGCGGCTGCGATGGCTCAGGAATCGACTCTTTCTTGGCAAGATAAAGCTGGGGTATGTTCCCATTTTCATATTGCTAGTTCATCACCTTATCTTGTTCCTTTTGTACCTTGCGGTGTCGAGGTGAAGCATAAACAGCGGGAGAGTGCCCGTCCATCATCTCATCTTGTTCCTCTTGTACCTTGCGGTGTCGAGGTAAAGCATAAACAGTGGGAAAGTGCCAGTGTATGGGCTTCATTTATCGAGATTCCCATGGACTCTATTATTCTCTCTGTCTATTGTTTACATGGTCAGCCTTTTCTTCTGGTTCCACTTGGTCTGTGTACTGACAGTTGTATACTACAAATCTCAGGCAGGTAAGGTGAATGAAGTAACAGAGGAATTTATTGTGGCACAGGATTAACTATTGGTATTGACAGTTGTTGGTCTAAGGCAGTAGTAAGGAGGAATGTCACCTATAGAGTTGATCCTGTATACCAAGGACGTAGATCTGTGGAGTGGCACAGGGGAATGTCACCTATAGAGTTGATCCTGTATACCAAGGACGTAGATCTGTGGAGTGGCACAGGGGAATGTCACCTATAGAGTTGATCCTGTATATCAAGGACGTAGATCTGTGGAGTGGCACAGGGGAATGTCAGCTATAGAGTTGATCCTGTATATCAAGGACGTAGATCTGTGGAGTGGCACAGGGGAATGTCACCTATAGAGTTGATCCTGTATACCAAGTACGTCGAGATGGATCTGTTGTAAAGCAGCAGATAAGTGCGTGGGCATTTACAGCCCGTTCAGCGGGCCGAACCGTTCAAGAATCCCGTGGTGCCCACTATATGACCACGAGCAGCATGACGATGGAGGTGGTGGCAGTTACACAGGCTTTCGTGTGGCTGGAATCGCAGCATTGTACCAACGTGTGTGTACTATGTGATTCAATGAGCATGATTCAGAGGGTCGGGGCTGGATCTGTACGTAGACAGTGGACTGAATCGCTGCGGAAGTCTGGTGTCCGTGGGGTCGCCTTCGTCTTCGTCCTGGGACATGCGGGAGTCGAGGGAAATGAACGAGCTGACAAACTGGCTGGCTCTGCACCCCCTGTAGATGGCCAGCCCATGAATCGTGCCGATGTTATCAACGTCCTTAAAGATATGGCGAGAACAGAGGACTTTGACGTCAGTGATTCCACATCGCTGTCCAGGATGAAAGACCTTGGAGTAAGAATCGGCACAGCCAGACGCGAGAGGTACATCGGGAAAACAAAGCGCCTCATCAACCAACACAGAACTGGCACTATTAGCCACCGGACGCTGATGCATATGCTGGGGGAGGATCTGAGCACCTATGGACATGTCCGGAGTGCAATGAAGATACCCCAACTGATAACTGATAACTGATAACCAAGTACGTAGATCTGTGGAGTGGCACAGGGGAATGTCACCTACAGAGTTAATCCTGTATACCAAGGACGTAGATCTGTGGAGTGGCACAGGGGAATGTCACCTATAGAGTTGATCCTGTATACCAAGGACGTAGATCTGTGGAGTGGCACAGGGGAATGTCACCTATAGAGTTGATCCTGTATACCAAGGACTGAGATCTGTGGAGTGGCACAGGGGAATGTCACCTATAGAGATGATCCTGTATACCAAGGACTGAGATCTGTGGAGTGGCACAGGGGAATGTCACCTATAGAGTTGATCCTGTATACCAAGGACGTAGATCTGTTGAGTGGCACAGGGGAATGTCAGCTATAGAGATGATCCTGTATACCAAGGACTGAGATCTGTGGAGTGGCACAGGGGAATGTCACCTATAGAGTTGATCCTGTATACCAAGGACGTAGATCTGTGGAGTGGCACAGGGGAATGTCACCTATAGAGATGATCCTGTATACCAAGGACTGAGATCTGTGGAGTGGCACAGGGGAATGTCACCTATAGAGTTGATCCTGTATACCAAGGACTGAGATCTGTGGAGTGGCACAGGGGAATGTCACCTATAGAGTTGATCTTGTATACCAAGGACTGAGATCTGTGGAGTGGCACAGGGGAATGTCACCTATAGAGATGATCCTGTATACCAAGGACTGAGATCTGTGGAGTGGCACAGGGGAATGTCACCTATAGAGTTGATCCTGTATACCAAGTACGTAGATCTGTGGAGTGGCACAGGGGAATGTCACCTACAGAGTTGATCCTGTATACCAAGGACGTAGATCTGTGGAGTGGCACAGGGGAATGTCACCTATAGAGTTGATCCTGTATACCAAGGACATAAATCTGTGGAGTGGCACAGGGGAATGTCAGCTGTAGAGTTGATCCTGTATACCAAGGACTGAGATCTGTTTAGTGGCACAGGGGAATGTCACCTATAGAGTTGATCCTGTATACCAAGGACATAGATCTGTGGAGTGGCACAGGGGAATGTCAGCTATAGAGTTGATCCTGTATACCAATTACGTAGATCTGTGGAGTGGCACAGGGGAATGTCAGCTATAGAGTTGATCCTGTATACCAAGGACTGAGATCTGTGGAGTGGCACAGGGGAATGTCAGCTATAGAGTTGATCCTGTATACCAAGGACATAGATCTGTGGAGTGGCACAGGGGAATGTCAGCTATAGAGTTGATCCTGTATACCAAGGACATAGATCTGTGGAGTGGCACAGGGGAATGTCACCTATAGAGTTGATCCTGTATACCAAGGACGTAGATCTGTGGAGTGGCACAGGGGAATGTCAGCTATAGAGATGATCCTGTATACCAAGGACATAGATCTGTGGAGTGGCACAGGGGAATGTCAGCTATAGAGTTGATCCTGTATACCAATTACGTAGATCTGTGGAGTGGCACAGGGGAATGTCAGCTATAGAGTTGATCCTGTGTCAATCATCAGTGAGGTGCCATCTTCACAATAAAGGTTGGCTGTAATGGATCTCCAACAGTCTCACCCTGACTGTACATTCTGTCAGATTGATCCTGTATACGAAGGACTGAGTTCTGTGGCAAGGCATATCACCTATGCCTGTTGACAGGGCACAGGCTGATGATACACTTTCCACATCATATGACTGCGAGTGCAGTCCACAATAACCATAGACAACTTCAGACTCACATATAGGTGAGGGGTTACATGAGTCTCACATTGTTTTGTTTGTACAATGTTTTATAGTTTTGTTTTTACTTTAGTTAGGGGAATGGTTAATAAATGGAAAATATGCATAAAAAGTGTTTAAAAGGCAAGAGTTTGCTTACAACAATACTTTTCCGTACAGTTTACTTTCATCATGGCCACATGCAACTTTTGTGTGGACTTCTAGTAACAAAATTTCCCCTGGTCTCTGGGTAATGAGATCGGACGCCCATGTGTATTGTTGCACACGTAAAAAATCCCTTGGCAGTTGGAAATAGAAAAAGAGTAGCCTAACGGTGCTGCCAGGGCAAAATTTCGGGTTAAAAATCTACCCAAAGTATTTCAGGATCCTCGCCGGTGCTACAGAGTTCGTGCACTGAGCTGAGATTCTCCGGACTCAGGCTTGAGTTAGGAGTAGAACTTATGGTTTACACCCATGTGCTGTGATGTTGATCAGTCGACTAAACTAATCTAAAACAGAGACAAGATGATAGTTGATACCAAGGCTATCGTTGACTCTGTTTGGTTCGGTGATGGTGGAAGCCTTGGCTGACAGTTTGCAGCGTCCACCTCAGGGTCAGAAATTAATGGGTTTGATCGCAGCATAGGGCTGGACATTTTCCCAAGAACCATTGGTATCTAATGACACCACATGTCCCTCTGATCTCTTGGGTAGTGAGATTAAATACCTAGTCTTCTCGAATAAGGGCAAAAAACTGGAGGTCCTGTGTGAAAATTGTACATGTTAAAAATCCTGCGGCAGTTGCAAATTGCAAAGAGCTGGCAGTAAGCCGCCACCCTGGCAAAGTTTGAAGGAAATCTTAGTCCAGGGTAGGCAGAGACTGTTACCATGGATATAATCTGTCTAGAGCAGTGATTCTCAACCTGTTTTGGCCAATGCACCCCTTCACCATATGTTCAAAATGTCATTCCCCCCTTTCATATTTCCTCCCTATAAATCCCCCCCCCCCCCACACACACACAAAGTATATGCAAAAATGGAAGCTAAACTTAATAACATACTAGAAAAAGTCTAGACGTCTACATAAAACATGATTTGCAGGTCTACTTTCATTATAAAATGAATTTCAGAAGGGCGAGAAGTACAGAACTGTAAAATATGAAGGGAAAAACAATATCAAACAATCGGTTCTTGTATTAACGCGATCTTGAAATAATCTTAATCCCCCCCCCCCCCCCCCCAAAAAAAAAACCCACCTAAAATTCCCCCCTAGGGGGGACTTCCTCACTGGTTAAGAACCACTGGTCTATGGGAAGTAAAGAATATGCGTTCACCTCGAAAGAGGAATGATGAAGGAGGAAATAGGTGATGATTCATGCCCACCACTGTCTGTTCTCACCAGGTGTACACATTTGTTGGAACCCCAACCTCCAGCGAACTGTCCCCGGTTTCCCGCAGCGACCAATCCCCAGGTGGCATGCACGTACCCTCAGAGATGCCAGCACGCAGCCCGGTCTCTCCAGCCACGTCTCAGCCTGTCAGCCCACTGAACCCAACCACAAGAGCCATCTGGTATAGCAGCTCCCCGGACACCTCGGCCACTTCTAAGATGTGAGTAATCATTACCATCATCATGTCATCGTCATCATCATCATCATTGTTGTCATCGTTTTTGTCATTGTCATCACCATTGTCATCATCATCATTCATGTTGTTGTCATTACCGTCATCATTATCCTTATCATCATCATTGTCGTAGTATTTCCTGGGGTGAGGGAAGCATACTATTAAACCTTAATAACGGGATAGATGCACTCTGGGAATACAATAAATCTCAGTCTACAGACCCCACCAGCCCTTGGATTCCTGTCTCTCTCACTATCAACCGCTGGACAATACCTTTTTCACCTCTCATCCAGAACAGATGACACGACTCTGGTGTCTACACATAATGACTAGATGATATAATGTACAAGAGGATTATCAACAAGGGGAATGTTCATGAGAGAATCCTGGCCGCCGCCAGGTGATAGAAGAAAAGGCTGTCTGGATTAGCCTCAGGCCGTCTCACTCATCACTGTACATTGGTTACGATACCACAAGGTTAAAGAGGTCACTCATCTGCACACGTAGCGTGGAATATCTCTGCCGAGAGGTGGACTCAGCTGAAATGACTAGCATGTCAGTGTGGTGACTCCAAGTTGCGGTGGTACGTGATGACTCCGGACTAACATCCCTGTAGAAGTTCTGCAGGCCTGTCCTTCAAGCTTCACTGGTAAGGCCTGTGCTAGACAACGGTCCTAAGAAGCCACCATAACAATTAACACACATTTAACAATGTCAAAGTTCTGGAAACAGATGGTGGTCTCTAATGGGATCAGGATGGGTATAACTGGGCCTATAAGCACAGAAAGTTGGCACAGTTCAAGTTGACTCTCTCACTCAAAGTCAGTACTCGTAGCTCGTGACCCTGTAATGAAGGTCACCAATGTTCCTAGTATGAACGGGTAAACTCTTCCCGGAACAGCAGGCCATCCTGAAATAAAGGGTAAGGTAGTTCTTCTCTACCCGTTTGGCTAGTGGGTCACAATGTCAAAATTTGTCACAGACAAGAGGACACGATACTCGCCCGTGTGTAGCCATCATAATACTTGGTGGACTGACTGAAGATCATTTAGCGGTTGAGACGGGACTGGACTGTGGCGTAGTGAGATCCCGGCATGTGGTGTGGTGTAGAAGCCTCACTTCACGTCACATAGGTAGGCCAGTCATTTAGCCTTCACCAAGTCATCTTCCTCTGGTCCCCTCACGTAAGTCTCTCAGAAAGTAGAACCTGCCAAAGACAACACCATGTGTGAATATCGTGACACAGACTTACCCCCAGCGGTACACGTTACCTATGTGTACTCAGCCTAGGCCGGTGTTGCTATGACCAGGCCGGCAGCCTCACAGACCAGGATCCACTGCCAAAACTGAACTAGGTCTGGGTCCTAACAAGTGCTGGCTGAACCGTCCTCCGTCTCGAACCCGCCCAAGGTAGGGCTGTGTATCTGGTCCTGGTGTCGGCGAAATCCTTCTGTCCTAAAAAGACTTCTAAGGACATACTATACCAGGTTAGTAGGTTAAAAATACCTAGAGACAGAATGGGCCTGAAGGAGGACCGGTGACCACCGAATTCCCCTCCCTCGGAGGTAGCCCCCTCTCCCTGGTTCTATTTTATGTTTACCTACTATACAACCAGTTTCCCGGAGCTCAAGCTTTGATCCAGGAATTTAAAGATGATACAGGGAAATCCCCCTGTAGCGGAAGTCCACATCCCGTTCCCTCCTCCCCTAGTTAGGGTCAGAGCATTTGGAACGGTGTTCAGCTGGTTGTGACCAGCTCTGTCGCATTCCCCAGTTTCTCCAGTGTCAACCTCTCGGGAACCAACTGTATATCAAGATGGTGTTCCGTCACGGCAACCAATAACATAAAGAGTAAGAGGAAAGCTCAGCAAAGCCAGTGGTCGCCACACCAAAGAATTCGAACTTAGACACCCGCACTGTCCTTCGAATGACCTTTGACACGTCCGGCGACCATCGCATGGGTTTCGTCTAGTTCGGCCGAGTTCCCTGATACCTCACTCGACCTATGTTCTACAACGCCTTCGCCCACGTCCGGTTGTGTCGACTACGTTAGAGTTCTAAGGCCACCCAGGAGTGAACTCGGACTACTAACACTATTGGGCCTGTCCTAAGTTTACCTAACTACTTGTAGCGGCGATAACACGCATTCACGCACTTGTACAATTGTAACGTAAAAACAGGCCTACAATTCATCGTGTTCAACTAGCCTGCAGTGTTAAGTTAAAACACAAGCCCACAGGTTCACCCCTGACTGACCTTTGTGCGCCGGGCGGGACATGTGGTCGAACAGCTTCGGTTCAACGCGGTAGCGACACACATTATTTATCTAAATATGTTTCACGTACCTTACGACAAACTGTGCATTCAGAATTGAGGAGCTCCCGTCCCAACACTGGACGTTCTGTCAGTTTTCTTTGACAAACAGCAAGACACTGGCTTCCTCTTTCCCATTTACGAATTCACACAGTCGTCCAAACACACCGTCTTGCTCGCAATGCCGGATCTCAACTGAGCCGGTCTTTGTTCTGAGAAGGTTATTGCGCATGCGTTAGCGGACCCGGTTGGGTTGAGCATCACTCACCAGAATAGTCTAGAAGTCAAGGGCCACCAATCGCCCTTGCGAGGGGTACATTAATACCTCGGTTGTATCCCTTCGACTAGATCGGCTGTTCTACTCTTACTGAAAAGGGGAATGGGACTTTTGGAAGTTTTGCTAGGTGAATTCTCAGCAGTTCCATGACAATCATCATCATCATCATCATCATCATCATCATCATCATCATCATCATCATCATCATTGATGTTGTCATTGCCATCATCACCATCATCATTATTCTTATCATCATTGATGTTGCCATCATCACCATCATTGTCATTTTCATCATCATCATCATCATTGATGTTGTCATAGCCATCATCACCATCATCATTATCCTTATCATCATTGATACTGTTGTCATCATCATCACCATCATCATCAGCATTGATGTTGTCATCATCATCATCATCCTGATCATCATTGATGTTGTCATCATCACCATCATTGTCATTTTCAACATCATCATCATCATCATCATCATTGATGTTGCCATCATTGTCATCACCATCATCATTATCCTTATCATCATTGATGTTGTCATCATCATCACCATCATTATTATCATCATCATCATCATCATCACCGCCGTCATCATCATCATCATCACCATCATCACTATCCTTATCATCATAATTGATGTCGTCATCATCATCATCATCATCATCATCATCATTAGCATCATCACCTTTATCATCGTCATCATCATCATCATAATCATCATCATCATCATCTTCAGCACCATCATCATTGTTGCCATCATCATCCTCATCATCATTACCATCATCACCATCATCATCATAAGAGCACTCTCTTAAACACCCCGGGTACTGATGACGAGGTAGCGGGTTTAAACCCTAACCTGGGAAGGTTAACCCGGTCAACAAATGCCCGCAGAAGTCAGATGTCTCGGCCTAATGGTGCAAGATCGCAGCTCTGCTGTAAACATGCACAACGCAGTCACGTCCGGAAAAAAAAACTCTGGATGAACGCAGAAGAAGAAGAAAAAGAAACCCTACACCAGTCAGTTGGACTAAAATGTTGTCTTCTCCTTTAATTGGGGACATAAATTACAAATACCTTAGAAGTCAGAGTGGATTTGCCTGATGGCGAGGGCATGTGTAATAGAGAAAGCTGATCTTTACGCACAAATCAGTCCACTGCACTAGAAGTAGAGCATGTGTATGGACTACACTTGAGGTCCACGTGAGCCAACGCAGAAATAAAAAAATCATATTCATCATCGTCACAAATTATAATGATAAGATGATGTGTTATTCCCTTATGCAAATTATAGTGACAATATGATGTGTTTTTCCCTTTTACAAATTATAATGATGAAATGATGTTATTCCCTTTTACAAATTATAGTGATAAGGTATGTTATTCCCCTTTACAAATTATAGTGATAAGATTATGATGTGGTATTCCCTTTTGCAAATTCTAATGATAAGGTGATAATGTGATATTTATTTTCTCAGATTAGAATGCTGTGATGATTATTGGTTATTTACAAATTGCAGTGATGACATCCCAAAGAATCAGGCTTATTGCACAACCTGCGACCGCTTTTTCAAGAATGCATCTGCTCTTAACGGACACATGCGGTGCCATGGTGGCTTCCTAAAGAAGGGGAAAGTAAGTAGAATTAACATTTATGTGTAGTTTTCTTGCTTCGTTTTCTTTAGTTGTCACTTGGGTTGCTATGTTTTAGGATCCTTTGTTGAGGCTCTGTGTGATCATGAGTTTAGTGCAGAAGAACAGAGAGATCATCATTGCCTGGAGAGAATGGTGCTGCATGGAGTGATCAGAGGATCTGGCTGACGCTTCGTATGACTCCAAGGACTGGTACCATTAGTAATGGAACTCTTCGCTGGCTGTTGAAGATGAAGATGGAGTCACGAGTGCTATGATTTTGGTTCTTGATTCAACTCAGCTCAACAGTTTATTTTAGCATTTCTACTGTTTTGTTAAATATTTGTAATATTGTTTCTGTGCAAGCGTGTGTGTAAGAGAGATTGAGAGAGAGAGATATTGAGAGAACGAACGAACAAACTTTTAATTCAAAGGGTCACAAATTGGGTGCACAAGCCTGTCTTACATGAGGTCCTTCCAAAAACTCATCTCCCATACATCACTTATCTATTATGCAAGATGCATTAATAGAGGCACAGAGAGAGAGAGAGAGAGAGAGAAAGATGTTTGCTAATTATTCCAGGTTTGTATTCCTAATAATTTATTGAGGAACCCAATGTTGAGATTGTCTCTTCGACAGACTGAATACTAACCACAACATAATGTTTTGTTGTTTCTTTGGTTCAGGAGAAAGACGGGAAGAAATCTCCGGTAAGAAAGTCGTCTTCTGACATGGGTCCCCCCTTGAGACGGCCCCCTCACACTTCAACACCGTCACCTCAGCCAACCATCTCTCGTACGTCCCCTACCATGTCCAGCCCCATCACCTTCGTCCCCGCTGCCCTTGTCCCCATGACCACCAGTCAGTCTGACCAGAACAGTGCCATAGAAGTGCTCAGTGTGGGCCCGTCCTCAGATCACCACCTGCAGAACGTGAGTGCTTTTGTACTTTCATTTTATATTTTGGTCTGGCATGAGTGCTTTTGTACATTCATTATTATATATTAATCTGGCAAGGGACACTGGTAATCAGCAGAACGTGTGTGCTTTTGTACATTCATTTTTATATTTTAGTCTGTTTTTGTGTATGTGCTTTCTCACTTTGAACTCAAGTGTAGCCCATACATGTGCGACTACTTCTAGTGCACCGGATTGATTTTTCCTTGTGGATTAGTTTTTCCCATTACCAGTGTCCCTCACCATCAGATGAACCAACTTTGACTTCTGAGGTACTTGTAATTTACATCCCCAAGTCAAGGACGAGAAGTCAAAACTTTAGTCCAACTGACTGGTGTAGGTGTTGAACTCGTTACCTCGGCACTAGCACACTGGAAGTTTTAAGAGTGAGCACTGTTATCCATTTGGCCATGTTAAAAGGGGGTTTAAAGACAAGAGGACTTTCTTCATTGCACCAGGTGTGATCCCATGTGGTTTGGTCTCTTTACTCTCTTTACACAGAGCCGCCTGCCGAAAGCATCACACATTGCATGAACTCTGTAGCTTCAGTGATGACCCCAGGTGTGCCTGGGTTGAGGTCTATATTGACCAAGACCTCCCTTCTTGTCCACATGATGATCATGATGATGATGAGTCTATGCATAGGATTCCGAGGGGCCAGTGTGCCTGGGTTGAGGTCTATGCTGACCAAGACCTCCCTTCACGTACATATTCAACATCATGGACAGGAACTAGTTGAGCTAGCAAAGGAAGCATCCACCATTGTCTCTGCTGTGATGGAAGAAGTCCTGCTGAGCACTCGGCTTTCTCTGCTGCAAGACTGCAAGAGAATCACATCTGTTTCCTGTAATGATGGTAGACAGGCAGCACTCAAGTCTCGCACTCACCTGCTCGGAGAGCTCATGACCGTGCTCAGAATGTGAGGGTTGCTTGCTGCATCTCGTGGGGATAGCAGATGCTGCACATTTGAATAGTACCTGTGACTGTTTTAATTGTTTCAGTTCAAGTATTATTCATACATTCACTTCGTATGAAATATAACTCTGCAGTATCTATCTGATGCGATGCAGCAAATTATGCCAGGTAAGAGTTGAGCTGGGTCAAGAAATGACATCCCAGCACTCGGGACATTCCCATACATGCTCTGTCCTCATCTGCAACAGCCAGCGAAGAGTCCCAATGGTACCAGTAGCAGTCTGATTATGTGTCCGTCTGGCCTTTATTCAGAGTTTTGAGTGCAGGCCAGATCCTCGGGTCACTCCCTACAGCACCATTCTCTCCAAGCAGTGATGATCTACCAATTCTTCTGCACTATACACAAGATTCCAAAAGGTCCCGACCATGTCTGCCTTATCATGCACCCAATACTCCACCCAGTGATGCACACCCAGCCAATCTGTCCACATGCTCTTTTCTCACCACACCAGCATGTCCTGGGGAAAAATATTCAACAGATTCTTTGTGCTTCCATATTGACGTGGATAGGCCTTAGGTTCATGCCGGAATACGATCAGCGTTGCCAGTAGTGGGTTGTGCTCAATATTTAAATTTTAAATCCCGGAACAACCAAATAATCAAATTAATTAATTAATTAATTTCATTCATTCATTCAGTAGCATGTCCTTTGCAGGACTTCGCTCCCGTAACAACCATATGGAAAACTTCCCGATCATAAGCAAGATGTCCCGCATCTGGAGATCATCTGCCACTTCCTGCAACTGTCTTCTCTTTGACCTTCCTCTTCCTCTCTTCCCGAGCATATACCCCTCCATTATTGTTCTCTCCAAACTTTGTGATGTTTCAAGTGACCAAAACATTTCAATTTTCTTTGTTTTATGGTCTTTAATAACCAACCTTCTTCAGTATTCAGATCTTGTCGTATGGATGCATTTGTTCTTTTCTGTATCTAAGATATTCTTGGAACCCGTCTGTAACATTTATGTTCAAAGGCACATATTCGCTATTCAGCTTGTTTAGTAAGTAAATGCCTTTGAATAATCCATGAAACTTTAGAATAGGCTTACATTAAATTCTCTGCACATCTCTATTATCAAACGCGTGTTGAGTTTGTGATCTCTGGTTCCTCATACTTGTCTAACTTACACTTGAACCATGTTAATCTCTTCTTCCAGTTTATGGTTTCTGTATTTGGTTTCACCAAATAGCAATGATGGGTATATGTATCTTAGATTTATCAATGTTGGGTATATGTATCTTAGATTTATCGATGTTGGGTATATGTATCTTAGATTTATCAATGTTGGGTATATGTATTTTAGATTTATCAATGTTGGGTATATATATCTTAGATTTATCAATGTTGGGTATATTATCTTAGATTTATCCTCACATATGCTGACCATACTTGCTTGGGTTCTCTGCAGTTCCTAATGAAGACGGACGTGGCGCTGGTGAACTCAGTCCTGCCCCAACAGAAGCACAAGCACCTCCAAGAGCAGCTTTCCTCCCACATCCTCAAGAGGAGGATGTCGGGCGAGCTGCAGCAGCGGCAGCAGAAGACCCTGCACAAGTCCCAGCAGCAGCAGCAGCAGCAGCAGCAGATTCAGTCCAGCCAGGAGCAGATGCGTCTGCTGGAGGAGCACATCAAGCAGCAACAACAGCAGCATATGCAGGAGCACAGTCAGCAGAATTTGCAGGTAGTGCTCCGGGGTGTGAGCTGAAGTTATGCCTGCTCTGATATTAACTTCCAGAATATTATGTATACTTACTAAACAAGCTGAACATCGCATAAATGCCTTGAATATGAATGTTATAGATGAGTTATAAGAATATCTTGGATACAGAAAAGAACAAACGCACCCCTACGACAAGAACTGAATATTGAAGAAGATTGGCTACTAAAGACGATTAAACAAAGAAAATTGAAATATTTTGGTCACTTGAAACGTCATGAAAGTTTGGACAGAACTATAATGAAGGGGTATATGCCTGGGAAGAGAGGAAGAGGAAGGCCAAAGAGAAGATGGGTGCAGGATGTGGCGGATGATCTCCATACGGGTGTATTTGATGCAGGACATCTTGCTTGTGATCGAGAGGTTTTTCGGAAGGTTGTTATGGGAGCGAGGCTCTACAAAGGACATGCTACTGAATATCATGTATAGAAGAAATAAGTCAGTAAAGAACTCTTAACCTACCTTACCGTGCTGTGAACATATGGTACTAAAGCCATATTTTACAGACTAATGGGCTCTAGAGTGCTGATGTGGGCAGCATCCCATCAATCACCTTCACTTTCCTGGTATCCATAAGTCAGTCAAGGACTCTTAACATACCTGAAGGCTATGCGGACATATGGTGATAAACCCATATTTTATAGACTGATGGGCTCTAGTCTGCTGGTGTGGGCAGCATCGGGTCAACTGCCTCCACTTCCCAAGACATTTTCTGGTACCTGTTTTAGGTGGGGTCAACTTGGGATCCCAGGTTACATTTTTAACATCCTCCTCAAAGCGGATTTGAACCCTTGGCCAGTGGGCCCACAGCCAGCCACAATGCTCATGCCAGTCCCATGTAGAAGGAGGAGGGGAATGAATAGCAAGGCAGGATAACATTGGAGCCGTCACGGTGACGCAGTGACTAGCATGCTAGTGACATTTCAGGCGAAATGTATAAGAGCATGTGCTCTTACACATCCAGTGTGCTGTGGCTGAGGCAGCGGGTTCAACCCCGACACTGGTCAGTTGGACTAAAATGTTGACTTTCGCCCTTGACTTAGGGACGTACATTACAAGTACCTCTGAAGTCGAAGTGGGATCTCCTGAAAGCGATGGACACTAGTAAGAGGGAAAGCTAATCCACACGCTAAAATCAGTCCAACCCTACTAGAAGTAGTAGCATGTGTATGGACTACGCTTGAGTTCAAACCGAGCAAATGCAAATAAAAAGCATTTGTAACATTACAGGCGAAAGGTAACATTTCAGGTGAAAGGTAACATTTCAGGCGAAAGGTAAAACCATCATGCAAACACTATTCACTGTCAGCAGGGGGTTATAGCATGCCAGGAACATGAGAACATTCTGGAAACAGCAATTTAGAATTTCACAGCAGGTCAAACTCGAGGAAATATAAAACGGGGGCAAGACTGAATATTACACGCAACATCAGGTTATCCAGAATGTCAGGAAGCATTATCGGCTATTGGGTTAGTTTTCGAATGAACGTTTTTTTTAGAACGATCCGTCGTTCGTTCAAATGTATGTGATCTTTCTTGGTAAATAATGTGCATACCGAAACAAAACCATGCCTGGTTTCCTATTAGCTGTTGGATACTTTAAACTTCTGTTGGATACATCATATATTAACTGTTGGATACATCACAAACTTTAGCTGTTGATACATCACAAACTTTAGCTGTTGGATACATCACAAAATTTAGTTGTTGGATACATCAAACATTAACTGTTGGATATAAAACATTAACTCTTGGATACATAATAAATCTCACTATATTACCAACTGCTCCACCTGATTCATTGGACTTCTTCACTTCACACGGTTGAATGTTCCACTTGGTCAGTGGACTTCTCCACTTCACACGATTGAATGTTCCACTCCTTCATCGGACTTCTCCACTTCACACAATTGAATGTTCCACTTGTTCAGCGGACTTCTCTACTTCACACAATTGAATGTTCCACTTGGTCAATGGACTTCTCCACTTCACACAATTGAATGTTCCACTTGTTCAGCGGACTTCTCTACTTCACACAATTGAATGTTCCACTTGGTCAATGGACTTCTCCCTTCACACGATTGAATGTTCCACTTGGTCAATGGACTTATCCACTTCACATGATTGAATGTTCCACTTGGTCAATGGACCTCTCCACTTCACATGATTGAATGTTCCACTTGTTCAGTGGACCTCTCCACTTCACATGATTGAATGTTCCACTTGTTCAGTAGACCTCTCCACTTCACACGATTGAATATTCCACTTGTTCAGCGGACTTCTCCACTTCACATGATTGAATGTTCCACTTGGTCAATGGACTTCTCCACTTCACATGATTGAATGTTCCACTTGGTCAATAGACTTCTCCACTTCACACGATTGAATGTTCCGCTTGGTCAATGGACTTCTCCACTTCACATGATTGAATGTTCCACTTGGTCAGTAAGCTGTTTGAACCTGATGTGTAGCTGGGAGTTAATTTTAAGAGTGTGCCTGACCTCTTTATTCTGTCCTTCATTAATAATGCATTGCTTATTTGCATCCTGATGCCAGGAGCTAATGTTAATAATTTGCCTCACCTCTTTATTTTTTCCTTTGTTTATAATGCTTTGCCCATTTGCATCCAGCCCTTTCGCAGTGTTATTATTTATGTGTATCGTCTGTTAGCAGTTGCTGTCTAGCCACTTGATGGATGGAAGTTCGAATGCCCAGGTGAGCCTGGACTCTGGAAGGGCAGCCTCACCTCACCAGGGCGAGCATATACAGCGATTGGTACAGAGTTTTCAACAGGTATGTCTGTTATCTCTTGACTGTGTTGTGGTCTTAGCTTAACTTTCATTTGTTACTTGTTAAGCTTGGGATATACCTGGGTGTTTCTGATATGTTTATCCAGTAAAACAGGATCCATTGCTGTTGGTTGGATGATTCCAGGCCCACATTTTCTTGACTAGAGGTCACTGGGTAGATGATGTCAGGATCATGCCATCATGTGTCTTTATAGAGATAAAATAACTTGCCGTCGAAAACTGGACATCTATAAATGACTGGTCATATAAACATGGGAAATTGGATATCTATAAATGTCTGGTCATATTAACTCAGGAAATTGGATATATCTAAAAAACTGGTTGTATTAACGTTGGAAATTGGATATCTATAAATAACGGAACATTAACATGGACAATAGGATATCTACAAATGGCTGGTCAAATTAACATGAGAAATTGGATATCTATAAATGGCTGGTTACACAGCCACATTAACATAGAAATTGGATATCTATAAATGGCTAGTCATATTGACATAAGAAATTGGATATCTAAAAATGGCCTGTCGTATTGACATAAGAAATTGGATATCTATAAATGGCCAGTCATATTAACATAAGAAATTGGATATCTATAAATGGTCCGTCATATTGACATACGAAATTGGATATCTATAAATGGTCAGTCATATTGACATAAGAAATTGGATATCTAAAAATGGCCAGTCGTATTGACATAAGAAATCGGATATCTATAAATGGCCAGTCGTGTTAACATAAGAAATTGGATATCTATATATGGCCAGTCATATTGACATAAAAATTGGATATCTATAAATGGCCAGTTGTATTGACATAAGAGATTGGATATCTATAAATAGCAGTTGTAATGACATAATAAATTGGATATCTATAAATGCCCAGTTGTATTGGCATAATAAATTGGATATCTATAAATGCCCAGTTGTATTGATATAAGAAATTGAATATCTATAAATGCCCAGTTGTATTGACATAAGAAATCGGATATCTATAAATGACCAATTGCATTGACATAAGAGATTGGATATCTATACATGGCCAGTTGTATTGACATAAGAGATTGGATATCTATAAATGGCCAGTTGTATTGACATAAGAAATTGGATATCTATAAATGCCCAGTTGTATTGGCATAATAAATTGAATATCTATAAATGCCCAGTTGTATTGACATAAGAAATTGGATATCTATAAATGACCAATTGTATTGACATAAGAAATCGGATATCTATAAATGGCCAGTCGTGTTAACATAAGAAATTGGATATCTATAAATGGCCAATCATATTGACATAAAAATTGGATATCTATAAATGGCCAGTTGTATTGACATAAGAGATTGGATATCTATAAATGACAGTTGTATTGACATAATAAATTGGATATCTATAAATGCCCAGTTGTATTGGCATAATAAATTGGATATCTATAAATGCCCAGTTGTATTGATATAAGAAATTGAATATCTATAAATGCCCAGTTGTATTGACATAAGAAATTGGATATCTATAAATGACCAATTGTATTGACATAAGAAATTGGATATCTATAAATGGCCAGTCATAAGTAAGGGACCCTTGTACATACCTTGAAGTACACCAGACCTGTACTTGTGTAGACCGGTCGACACTCGGTGCGTAATGAGATAGGTAGATCACCGATCACCTTTACTGCCCAAGACATTCTTGGTGCCCGTATCAGGCTGGGTCCACCTGGTCAGGTTTGCAAAATCTGAATTTGCCCAGCTGCGGATTGAATCCATGACTCCGGATTGAATCCATGAACTCCGAGTCAGCATAGTGTCGAGTGTATAAAAGGCGAGTGCCATAGCAACACATTAACATGGGACATTTTATATTTATTAATGGCTTGTTGTATTACCACATTTAATTGTGAAATCTTCGTCTTCTGTGTTCATCCGGAGAATTTTTTCGGACATGATTGCGTTATGCCTGTTTACAGCAGAGATGCCTTATAGCGCCGTTATGCTGACACATTCGACTTCTGCGGGCATTTATTGACCAGGTTAACCTTCCCGGGTAGTTGGGAAATGTGATGCCTGTAAATGGTTTTCTTACTGTTGTTATTGAAGATGTTATCTGATGGATGTTTGTCAGGGATTTTCCAGCCCATCTTAAAGTGTAATACAATACACATCTGTCATGTTCATGTGTGCTTTCAGGTTGAGGAGTTCCAGAGGCAACAGCAGCACCAGGCGGAGTTGCCCCAGTTGAGTGCCGAACAGCTGGAGCTGATCCGGCAGCAGCACAAACTCCTAGGTCTGCCTCCTCTGAATCCACAGCAGCTTCAGTACCAGCTTCATGAGGAGCACAACCGGCTGCTGCAGGCACAGCTCCGGGAACAGCAGCTGCAGGAGCATCATCATTTACAAGGTTTGGACCACGGGACTCTAGTCATGACATCTGCCCCCCTCACCCAACAACAGCTGGGCAATGCCCAGATCACATCAACTTTAAGTGTCAGTTCCCAGCCCATCAGCTTGTCTGGCCAGCAGACCCTTGTGCAGCTGACCAGCCAGCCTGGCGAAGATGTTGACTCCAGATCTTCCATCCATTCACAGGTGGCGCTAAATACCTCGGTGCAACAGATTCTGGCCGCCTTAGACCCAGCTGTGGTCAGTGTTGCCGGGATAAATCTCGCTGATCACCAGCACCTGCTTGCCCAGCTTCAGAAACAGCAGCAGATGCACCACTCGGACATCATGGGAATGCAAATCCAGCCACAAACCGGACTGGGCATTGGTGGTCAAACCGCCACCCTCATCACTGGCCAGGTACCGGGCTTACATGTGAGTCATTTACCACAGATTCTTCTACAACCTCCTGATCCAGATGAAATTAATGGGGTACCGACTATATCTATCCCGGAATCAGTGGTTCTGGGGGGGAGTTCAAATCCAGTTCTGCATTCCAGTTTGCTGGAGTCTGAACGGGAGCAGATCGAGCGCATTCAGAACGGCCTGATGGCCAGTGTGGAGAAGCAACAGCATACTATCACTGCAGCCCTCAGCCATCCCAGCATGGCTCACTCTCTGGCAGCGGGGCCCATGGGAGCCCTGAGCCTTGACCAGGCAGTCCCCAACTTTCTCAATGTACAGTCTACCGCAGCACATTTACAGCCCTCGCTGGAGTCACAGGTAGGAATGTGTGTATTGTAATGGGCCCTTGAGGCACATTGTCAAACCATCTAGCCATATATTTTTTATAGAGTTATCTGCTCTCTGAGAGTGGTACCCAACAATAGTGGTCTAGGAGTGCTACCCAGCAATAGTGGTCTAAGAGTGGTACCCAACAATAGTGGTCTAGCAGTTGTACCCAACAATAGTGGTCTAGGAGTGGTACCCAACAATAGTGGTCTAAGAGTGGTACCCAACAATAGTGGTCTAGCAGTTGTACCCAACAATAGTGGTCTAGGAGTGGTACCCAACAATAGTGGTCTAAGAGTGGTACCCAACAATAGTGGTCTAGCAGTTGTACCCAACAATAATGGTCTAGCAGTTGTACCCAACAATAGTGGTCTAAGAGTGGTACCCAACAATAGTGGTCTAGGAGTGGTACCCAACAATAGTGGTCTAGCAGTTGTACCCAACAATAGTGGTCTAGCAGTTGTACCCAACAATAGTGGTCTAAGAGTGGTACCCAACAATAGTGGTCTAGGAGTGGTACCCAACAATAGTGGTCTAGCAGTTGTACCCAACAATAGTGGTCTAAGAGTGGTACCCAACAATAGTGGTCTAGCAGTTGTACCCAACAATAGTGGTCTAGGAGTGGTACCCAACAATAGTGGTCTAAGAGTGGTACCCAACAATAGTGGTCTAAGAGTGGTACCCAACAATAGTGGTCTAAGAGTGGTACCCAACAATAGTGGTCTAGCAGTTGTACCCAACAATAGTGGTCTAGGAGTGGTACCCAACAATAGTGGTCTAAGAGTGGTACCCAACAATAGTGGTCTAGCAGTTGTACCCAACAATAATGGTCTAGCAGTTGTACCCAACAATAGTGGTCTAAGAGTGGTACCCAACAATAGTGGTCTAGCAGTTGTACCCAACAATAGTGGTCTAGCAGTTGTACCCAACAATAGTGGTCTAGGAGTGGTACCCAACAATAGTGGTCTAAGAGTGGTACCCAACAATAGTGGTCTAGCAGTTGTACCCAACAATAGTGGTCTAGCAGTTGTACGCAACAATAGTGGTCTAGCAGTTGTACGCAACAATAGTGGTCTAGCAGTTGTACCCAACAATAGTGGTCTAGCAGTTGTACCCAACAATAGTGGTCTAGCAGTTGTACGCAACAATAGTGGTCTAGCAGTTGTACGCAACAATAGTGGTCTAAGAGTGGTACCCAACAATAGTGGTCTAGCAGTTGTACCCAACAATAGTGGTCTAGCAGTTGTACCCAACAATAGTGGTCTAGCAGTTGTACCCAACAATAGTGGTCTAAGAGTGGTACCCAACAATAGTGGTCTAGCAGTTGTACCCAACAATAGTGGTCTAGCAGTTGTACCCAACAATAGTGGTCTAAGAGTGGTACCCAACAATAGTGGTCTAGCAGTTGTACCCAACAATAGTGGTCTAGCAGTTGTACCCAACAATAGTGGTCTAAGAGTGGTACCCAACAATAGTGGTCTAGCAGTTGTACCCAACAATAGTGGTCTAGCAGTTGTACCCAACAATAGTGGTCTAAGAGTGGTACCCAACAATAGTGGTCTAGCAGTTGTACCCAACAATAGTGGTCTAAGAGTGGTACCCAACAATAGTGGTCTAAGAGTGGTACCCAACAATAGTGGTCTAAGAGTGGTACCCAACAATAGTGGTCTAGCAGTTGTACCCAACAATAGTGGTCTAGCAGTTGTACCCAACAATAGTGGTCTAAGAGTGGTACCCAACAATAGTGGTCTAGCAGTTGTACCCAACAATAGTGGTCTAGGAGTGGTACCCAACAATAGTGGTCTAGGAGTGGTACCCAACAATAGTGGTTTAAGAGTGGTACCCAACAATAGTGGTCTAGCAGTTGTACCCAACAATAGTGGTCTAAGAGTGGTACCCAACAATAGTGGTCTAAGAGTGGTACCCAACAATAGTGGTCTAGCAGTTGTACCCAACAATAGTGGTCTAAGAGTGGTACCCAACAATTGTGGTCTAGCAGTTGTACCCAACAATAGTGGTCTAGCAGTTGTACCCAACAATAGTGGTCTAAGAGTGGTACCCAACAATAGTGGTCTAGCAGTTGTACCCAACAATAGTGGTCTAAGAGTGGTACCCAACAATTGTGGTCTAGCAGTTGTACCCAACAATAGTGGTCTAGCAGTTGTACCCAACAATAGTGGTCTAAGAGTGGTACCCAACAATAGTGGTCTAGCAGTTGTACCCAACAATAGTGGTCTAAGAGTGGTACCCAACAATAGTGGTCTAGCAGTTGTACCCAACAATAGTGGTCTAGCAGTTGTACCTAACAATAGTGGTATAAGAGTGGTACCCAACAATAGTGGTATAAGAGTGGTACCCAACAATAGTGATATAAGAGTGGTACCCAACAATAGTGGTCTAGCAGTTGTACCCAACAATAGTGGTCTAGCAGTTGTACCTAACAATAGTGGTATAAGAGTGGTACCCAACAATAGTGGTATAAGAGTGGTACCCAACAATAGTGGTCTAGGAGTGCTACCCAACAATAGTGATATAAGAGTGGTACCCAACAATAGTGGTCTAGGAGTGGTACCCAACAATAGTGGTCTAGGAGTGGTACCCAAGAATAGTGGTCTAGGAGTGGTACCCAACAATAGTGGTCTAGGATTGGTACCCAAGAATAGTGGTCAATATCACCCAATGCCTTTAATTCTCAAGACATTTCCTTGGTGCCCAACAATAGTGGTCTAGGAGTGGTGCCCAACATTAGTGGTATAAGAGTGGTACCCAACAATAGTGGTCTAGGAGTGGTACCCAACAATAGTGGTCTAGGAGTGGTACCCAACAATAGTGGTCTAGGAGTGGTACCCAAGAATAGTGGTCAATATCACCCAATGCCTTTAATTCTCAAGACATTTCCTGGCATCCAGATTTGACTGGCATCTCATTTTTGACTGGCATCAATTTTTGACTGGGTCAACCAGGGAGCATAAGCCAATGTTAAAAATCTACCTCAGTGCGAGTTTGAACCCGTCACCATTGGGCCGGCAGACAAGTATGCTAGCTACTACACTTTCACAGTGTTTGTCATGCTTAAAGTATCATTCAGCGAGTTCCCAAGATCTATGCCTCACTTGTTTTCTTCTCTTCTTCCTCCTCATCTGTCTTTTCCTCACTTCTGAATTCACTGGAGTCTTATCTAGTTCTGTCTGTAAGTTGTGCACGAGTCATGATGTGTAAACCTTCTGTTTGTGTACAGACACCAGTTAGTGATCGTTTGTGGTTGATTGGTTGTTACTGGAGTCATTCTCTCCGTGTGTCTGATTCATTCTGCGCTACAGATTTAGCATTAGAGTTGCAAAGAAGGAAAAAGAGTGAGGAAGGAAGCTTGACACCACACATCATCCTGACATAATGTAGTATATGTGTACCCTAACACTTCACTCTTATAACAGTATCTGCACTGGGGGTAAATCAGCTTTTTATTACATTAAAAAAAAATTAAATTAGAAATATCTTCAAGAACAAACCATTTTTAGCACTTGTTGATTCTCAGAGGAGTGGCTGGCCAAGTGGCCAGAATGCAGAGTTTTCCTTCAGAAGACCGGGGTTTGAATCCTCAAGGTGTGGAGTTTTACAGTCGGGGACAAAAAGAAAACCCTAACCTCCACAGTTTGCGATGACTGCACTAACTCCTCAGGCTCAAGGCCCCCCACCCCGTAAAGTACTATAGACCGTAGGTGATAGTATTTTTTCGTGTGAGAGTTGACTCACAACACACAATTTCACAACTATGATACAGAAATTCAGGCAATCAAGATAGCAGCTGAAATATTACTGAATACCAATCATGGTACAGTCTGCAGTATTGCTGACAGAAGTGAAATCAGTAGTGTAAACACCTAAGTCCAGAAAATTGCCAACACTGGGACACTAGTATCTGAACTGCCGGCTTCCTGCCCTAGAGGTTAGTGACTTTTCTCCGTAATCTCGTATACTCTCGTAAGTAACATGACGAGAATCATCAGTGGTTTGAATCGCGTCGGTAACTTACGGGGTATGTGAGCCGGCCGCTCAGAAAGCAAGGGCAAACTACTGAGCGTAATCTTGCCAAGAAATCAACAATCAGCTGAAAGATGCTGATGTTGACAGCGATGCCCTGTAAAGGATATGCAAACATTTTTTAGTATCTGAACTAAGCAGCTGGCATAAGGTCACCTTACAGTGGAAACCCACCTCACCTTTAAGTGCCTGGAAAAGAGATAACTTAGTAACTAGTTAAGGAAGATGCAACGAAAGAACCACCTGATGCACTAGTCACAATCCCTCAGATGAAGAGAATCATCAAATCAATGAGAAAGCTGCCAACACCAGCACAAGATGATTTATATTATTATCAGACAACAAGTCATTACTCTGCACCTCAGAAAAAGACACAATCAATTACACAATAATGCACCCACAGTTTAAATTGGCACATCAGCCATGTTCACACGTTAAAGATTGGCACATAAGCCTTGTACACATATGTATTAGTACCCCAGACAGCAGATCACATACTCCAAGACTGGCCCAATATCACATGTCAAGACAATCGTGGCCTTGAGAAATAACAGTGGAACATAATATGTATGTACTATCAGGTGGTCTGAAAAGGACAGGAAAGTTTATACAAGAGATAACTTTAGACAGTCTATTACAAGCTAACAAAAAAAAAAGACCAAAAGAGCAACAGCAACACAGAACAAGTATGTGAGACCTGAAACAACAGGTGCATTGTTCATCATAATTTCCTCCATTCAGTGTTATCAAAGTCTCCTTGAGGCAGGGATTTTTCATAATCACGAGGCTCTAGTATTGACTCAGCCTCATAAACTGCATACCAGAAAATATTCTGGGACTTGAGGCAGCCAGTGTGGTACCCGGTGTGATACCCAGTGTGATACCCAGTGTGATACCCAGTGCTGTTTGGCCAAGAAAATATAGGGTTCCACCATAATCGCACTATACCATAGTAGCATGCATAGGACTTTGTAAACCTTTGAACATTTTGCCTGTCTTGCACCAGCCGTGTCATTCCTGGATTTCACCAGCAAAGTCAATGAATCCGTTTGGCAATGGAGGCATTGCTCTTACACTTCTGGTGTGTTGATGCTGAGCAAGCGGGTTCAACCCCTACATCGGTCAGTTGGACTAAAATGTTAACATCTCGTCCTAGACTTGGGGATGTAAATTACAAGTACCTGAGAAGTTGGAGTGGATTGGTCTGATGGCGAGGGTCACTGGTAATAGGGAAAGCTTATCCATATGCAAAAATCAGCTCAATGTATGAGGGTGAGTCAATAAGTAAGTCACACAGTTCTGTGGGATGGCAGGTAAATGTAGTTGGTGTTTTCTACAGGTGTCATTAGGTGACAGCAACATCAAACTTTATATTCCCATTCGTCAGGTGGTGCTAGGTGTCTCATGCACAGCGCATAAACAAAATGGTGACCGTACTTACAGAGTGTACAACCAAAGAGCAACTTTCTGTTGTGCATTTTTTGTGGGCAAAAGGACTGTCTGCAAAAGGACATTCATAAGGAAATGCTTCCTGTTTATGCTGACAAATGTTTGTCCCGTAAAGCTGTGCATAGCTGGGTAGAAAAAGTTTCTCAAGGACACTCTAAAATTGTTGATGAAATCTGATCTGGTCGTCCTGTTGAGATTGCAACAGAAGCATCCGTGCAGCGGGTGGAGGAGATGATTAGAGGTGACAGGCGAGTAACGATAGACTCTGTAGCATCTGCAATAGGGTGCTCACATGGTTCAGCATACAGCATAATGCATGATCGATTGAAATTTAAGAAAGTGTGCTTAAGGTGGGTACCCAGACAATTGAAGGAGGAACACAAAATGAACCGATTTGGCCTGTCTTTGCATCATCTCTCTCGATACAAAGATGAAGGAGAAGACATGCTGAACAGGATTGTTACTGGGGACGAATCACTACCAGCTCGAATCAAAGCATGTTTCAATGCAATGGAAACATCCTTCTTCACCTTGTGTCCATAAATTCAGTTACGCCATCAGCAGGAAAGATTGTGCTGATTGTGTTCTGGGATTGTCAAGGAGTGCTTTTAACTAATTTCAAGAAGAAAGGTGACAATGTGAATTCTGATTCGTACTGTGAAGTTTTATCGATGCTTCTTGATGCAATTTTAATAAAACGTCCAGGACTGCTGACTAGAGGAGTGTTGATTCTTTATGACAATGCTAGACTACATACAGCTTGATTAACTCAGGAGAAAATTAACCAGCTAAGGTGAGAAGTTCTGAAACATCCACC
This sequence comes from Cepaea hortensis, assembly GCA_963921405.1. Taxonomy (NCBI): domain Eukaryota; kingdom Metazoa; phylum Mollusca; class Gastropoda; order Stylommatophora; family Helicidae; genus Cepaea; species Cepaea hortensis. The sequence goes on from OY992894.1 coordinate 94,532,757, forward strand.
TTACAGCCCCAACTTAGCCCTTAGCGATTTCCACGGTTTTGGTCCACTGAAAACCCACCTTGATGGGAGACATTTCACGAATGATGCCGAAGTTGAATGTGAAGTGAAAACTTGGTTTAGAAAACAGAGCATGCAGTTCTATTCAGCCGGTTTACGAGGGCTGATAAAACGATGGGATAAGTGCATCAATGTTGGGTGGAAATTATGTTGAGAAATAAAGGGACAATGTATGTATAAAAATAAACTGGTTTCATGTTGTTATCATATTTAGTTATTTTTCTACAGCCATTTGTGACTTACTTATTGACATCCCCTGGTACTAGAAGTCGTAGCTCGTGTATGGACTACACTTGAGTTCAAAGCGAGAGAAGGTTAAAAAAAAAGAAAACAAATGGGGGAAGTAGAGATGAAATCTGATTGTGCCCCTTAGCTCGCATTGAGACATTGGCTTCAGGCAGCTTATGCCGGGACATCCTGTCTGTCTGTAGCTCATGCCGGGACATCCTGTCTGTCTGTAGCTCATGCCAGGACATCCTGCCTGCCTGCCTGTCTGTCTGTCGGTCTGGCTGTCTGTGTCTCATGTCAATTCTGTCTGTCTGTCTGTCTGGCTGGCTGGCTGGCTGGCTGGCTGGCTGGCTGGCTGGCTGGCTGGCTGGCTGGCTGGCTGTCTGTCTGTGTCTCATGCCAGGATAACCTGTCTGTTTGTTTGTGTCTCATGCCAGGACATCCTGTCTGTGTCTCATGCCAGGACATCCTGTCTGTCTGTGTCTCATGTCAGGACATCCTGTCTGACTGTGTCTCATGTCAGGACATCCTGTCTGTCTGTCTGTCTGTCTGTCTGTCTGTCTGTCTGTCTGTCTGTGTCTTATGCCAGGACATCTTGTCTGTCTGTGTCTCATGCCCGGACACCCTGTCTGTCTGTGTCTTATGCCAGGACATCTTGTCTGTCTGTGTCTCATGCCAGGACACCCTGTCTGTCTGTGTCTCATGCCAGGACATCTTGTCTGTCTGTCTGTCTGTTGCCAGGACACCTTGTGGAGATGTGTTGGTGGGTGAAGGGATGTGTGGTAGGTGGGGGATGTGTGAGGGTGAGGGATGTGTGTGTGGGTGGGGGTGTTTGGGGGATGGTAGGAAGTGTGTGGGTGTTGGTGGGTGGGAGTTGTGGGTTGGTGGGTGGGGAATGTGTATGTGGGTGGGTGGGTTCAGGGTGTGTTGATTGGTGGGGGTGTGTGTGTGGGTGGGGGATGTGTGGTTGGGGGATGAGTGTTTGGCTGGGTGGTTGGAGGTGTGTGAATATGGGTGGGTGTGTCTGGGCTGGGAGATGTTTGTGTTTGTGGGGAGATGTGTGTGTGTGAGGGGATGTGTTAATAGGAAAGTGTGGGTTGGTGGGTGTTTGTGTAGGGTTGTTGGTGGGTGTGGGGGATGTGTGTGGGTGGGTGGGGGATGTGCATGACTGGGTGGGTTGGGAGGGTTTTGGTGGGTGTGTGTGGGTGGGGGATGTGTGTGAGTATATCGGTGAGTGATATGTGTGGTTGGGTGAGATGTATGCGGGCGAATGGGGATGTGTGTGGGTGGGTGGGGGGTGGGAGGGGGATGTGTGGGTGGGTGACGGATGTGTCTCATGACATTGTAATATGCATTGTTTATGTTTACAGTATTCATCTGACAATGTATTTTCCTATGTGAATGTATCATGCACTATTGATGAATGAAAGATGAGTGATTAGAAGGGCCGAATGTAAGATAGGCCTGCGTGCCCAATTTGTAACCCTTTTAAAATAAAGTTGAATTGAATTGTCTTATGCCAGGACATCCTGTCTGTCTGTCTGTCTGTCTGTCTGTCTGTCTGTCTGTCTGTCTGTCTGTCTGATACCAGGACACCCTGTCTATGTCTCATGCCAGCACATTCTGTCTGTCTGTCTGTCTGTCTGTCTGTCTGTCTGTCTGTCTGTCTGTTTCTTATGCAGGACAACCTGTCTCTCTGTCTCATGTCAGAACATCCTGTCTGTCTGTCTGTCTGTCTGTGTCTCATGCCAGGACATCTTGTCTGTCTGTGTCTCATTCCAGAATATCCTGTCTGGCTGTGTCCCATGCCAGGACATCCTGTCTGTCTGTCTGTCTGTCTGTCTGTCTGTCTGTCTGTCCGTCCGTCTGTCTGTCCATCCATCCTGTCTGTCTGTCTGTCTGTCTGTGTTTCATGCCAGGACATCCTGTCTGACTGTGTCCCATGCCAGGACATCCGGTCTGTGTCTCATGCCAGGACATCCTGTCTGTGTCTCATGCCAGGACATCCTGTCTGTCTGTCTGTCTGTCCGTCCGTCCGTCCGTCCGTCCGTCCATCCATCCATCCTGTCTGTCTGTCTGTCTGTCTGTCTGTCTGTCTGTCTGTGTTTCATGCCAGGACATCCTGTCTGGCTGTGTCCCATGCCAGGACATCCTGTCTGTGTCTCATGCCAGGGCATCCTCTCAGTCTTTGTCTCATGCCAGGACATTATGTCTGTCTGTGTCTCAAACCAGGACATCTTATCTGTCTGTGTCTCATGCCAGGATGTCCTGTCTGTGTGTGTGTAAATATCAGGACATCCTGTCTGTCTGTGTCTCATGCCAGGACATTTTATCCGTCTGTGTCTCATGCTGCTGCACCCATCTTCTGTCCATGTTATTCATCTCTGTCTTTAGTTTTCTTCAGCGTATTTCTAGAGATTAAATAACTACACAGTATCTCACAAGAATACAAATGTCCCTTCTTTGCCGCCCTTTCTTTCCATCAATTGCCATATTCTTTTGTTTTAAAAAAATGTGCCCGGTGCCCATGACAGGAAACGCTTGGACCCCAGAACTACACCGGTAGGGAGAATCTAATCCTGCAGCTACTGGAGGATTGAACTTGGACCATTGGCTTCCTGAACAGCCACACTAACCAATATACCACCCTGGTACCTTATTGAATGTTTATTTAAATTGCATATCCTTTACAGGACGTCGCAGTCAACCCACGCATTTTTTTCGCTGGTTGTGATTTCTTGCCATGGCTTTCTGAACGACCGGCACACATAGTACTATTGCATGAAAATTTACGCCCGCATTTGTGTTTCGATCGGTTTGCGGGATTACGAATTACGTCCGTTACCTCTTCGCCATAGAGCAGGCGAATGTTACTTTAACCATTCCTATTCCTTTGTTGATATCCGGCCAATTTCTGCGTGTCCAAGGTTGGGAAACTGGTTTTGAGTTTGCATCTAAGGTCCCGACCGCCATTACACATGTGTTTATTGCACACCAGGTCGTGGTGTGCGGCTGTAAGTTAGGTTGGATGTTCAGGGCCGTGTCATCAGGGCGACGTCCTGGATCCCGAGGAGGTAGCCTCATGTCACGACCGCGTACCCCAGGTCCCGCATGAACGCGCCGGCCACTTGTCGTTTGTCTGGGCGTTGGCAGAAATCAGGACCCAGCTTTCCCTAGAGGCCAATTCTGGTTTCGTTATTCGATTAGCGCAGGGAAGGGTTGTACGTTATTCGATCTGTGACCTGAGTGTACTCCGCAGTGCCACACTCGGTAGTCAGTCTTCTGTGGATCAGGAATTCTTTCATTTCTTGTAGTGAACAGAGTCTGGAGGCTGCGATGGCCCAGTGGGTAACACAGTTGTCTGCCGACGTGGTGGCCACCAGTTCGAATTCGTAACGCGGTGTATAAAATGGACCTGTTATTCAGCTGTGTTCTCCTAATACTGATATTTGATGGTGCAGCTCTTTCTGTACCGGAAAGTTGTTACTTTACCTCTTTCTATCCCATACAGTTGTTACTGTAACTCTTTCTATCCCAGACAATTGTTATTGTAACTCTTTCTATCCCATACAGTTGTTACTGTAACTCTTTCTATACCATACAGTTGTTATTGTAACTCTTTCTATACCAGACAGTTGTTACTGTAACTCTTTCTATACCAGACAGTTGTTACTGTAACTCTTTCTATACCAGACAGTTGTTACTGTAACTCTTTCTATACCAGACAGTTGTTACTGTAACTCTTTCTATACCAGACAGTTGTTACTGTAACTCTTTCTATCCCATACAGTTGTTACTGTAACTCTTTCTATACCAGACAGTTGTTACTGTAACTCTTTCTATCCCATACAGTTGTTACTGTAACTCTTTCTATACTAGACAGTTGTTACTGTAACTCTTTCTATACCAGACAGTTGTTACTGTAACTCTTTCTATACCAGACAGTTGTTACTGTAACTCTTTCTATACCAGACAGTTGTTACTGTAACTTTTTCTACACCAGACAGTTGTTAATGTAACTCTTTCTACACCAGACAGTTGTTACTGTAGCTCTTTCTATCCCATACATTTGTTACTTTAACTCTTTTTATCTCAGAAATTTGTTACTGTAACTGTTTCTATCCCAGTTGTTACTGTAACTCTTTCTATCCCAGACAGTTGTTACTGTAACTCTTTATGTTTTGGCCAGTTGTTACTTTAACTCTTTCTATCTCAGACAGTTGTTACTGTCACCCTTTCTTTCTCAGACAGTTGTTACTGTAACTCTTTCTGTACCAGGCATTTGTTACTGTAACTCTGTCTCAGACAGTTGTTACTGTAACTCTATCTCAGACAGTTGTTACTGTAACTCTTTCTATCTCAGACAGTTGTTACTGTAACTCTTTCTATCTCAGACAGTTGTTACTTGAACTCTATCTCAGACAGTTGTTACTGTAACTCTTTCTATCTCAGACAGTTGTTACTGTAACTCTTTCTATCTCAGACAGTTGTTACTTGAACTCTATCTCAGACAGTTGTTACTGTAACTCTTTCTATACCAGACAGTTTTTACTGTAACTTTTTATACACTAGACAGTTGTTACTCTAACTCTTTCTATCCCATACAGTTGTTACTTTAACGCTTTCTATCCCAGACAGTTGTTACTTTAACTGGTTCTATCCCAGACAGTTGTTACTTTAACTGGATCTATCCCAGACAGTTGTTACTTTAACTGGATCTATCACCGACAGTTGTTACTTTAACTGGATCTATCACAGACAGTTGTTACTTTAACTGGTTCTATCCCAGACAGTTGTTACTTTAACTGGTTCTATCCCAGACAGTTGTTACTTTAACTGGTTCTATCCCAGACAGTTGTTACTTTAACTGGTTCTATCCCAGACAGTTGTTACTTTACCTGGTTCAATCCCAGACAGTTGTTACTGTAACTCTTTCTACACCAGACAGTTGTTACTGTAACTCTTTCTACACCAGACAATTGTTACTGTAACTCTTTCTATCCCATACAGTTGTTACTTTAACTGTCTATCCCAGACAGTTGTTACTTTAACTGGTTCTATCCCAGACAGTTGTTACTGTAACTCTTTCTACACCAGATAGTTGTTACTGTAACTCTTTCTACACCAGACAATTGTTACTGTAACTCTTTCTACACCAGACAGTTGTTACTGTAACTCTTTCAATCATAGACAGTTGTTACTTTACCTCTTTCTATCTCAGACAGTTGTTACTGTAACTCTTTCTATCCCAGACAGTTGTTACTGTAACTCTTTCTATCCTAGACAGTTGTTGTTATTGTAACTCTTTCTATACCAGACAGTTGTTACTGTAACTGGTTCTATCCCAGACAGTTGTTACCGTAACTCTTTCAATCATAGACAGTTGTTACTTTACCTCTTTCTATCTCAGACAGTTGTTACTGTAACTCTTTCTATCCCAGACAGTTGTTACTCTTACTCCCAGACATTTGTTACTTTAACTCTTTCAACCCCAGACAAGTGTTATTTTCTGTCCTGGTTCCCCTATTTGTATGGTTTTCTCTCTCTGTTATGGTGTTTTCTTTAGGATGATGTTCCTGCCAGTATGGCTTTCTCTGTAGTTTAATGTCTTCACTATTATGGTTTCTTTCAAGTGTGGTCATCTCCCTAGTATGGTTGTCTGTCTATAAGGAGTATTCCTCTGGTGTTACTGGAATTATCAGTGTATATATATATATATATATATATATATATATATATATATATATATATATATATATATATATATATATATATATATATATATATTCTTGCTGGGGGAGACTAAGCATCTTTCTTCTTCTTCTTCTTCTTCTTCTTCTTCTTCTTCTTCTTCTTCTTCTTCTTCTTCTTCTGCTGCTGCTGCTGCTGCTGCTGCTGCTGCTGCTCCTCCTCCTCTTCCTCCTCCGTCTCCTCCTCCTCCTCCTTCTCCTCCTCCCCCCGCGTAAAATTGATTGTCTATATCTGCAGTGTTATCTCTTATATAACATGCAGTCTTCCCCGGCGGGCTATGATGCCGATTCTTCGTGAAACATTGGCCATTAGTTGGGCGAATCAATCATGAAGGTGACAGATGGTCATGGTGGTATCCTTGCAGGATAACATAACAATGTTGCACATCTTTTGCCTAGAGTTTTGTCTTTTGCAGGACGTTGCCACCAACCCCAAGCCCAGGCTGAATTTCTAGGCTATTTTACGTTCAGTCTGAACGAGAAGTTAGTTAATGTATGTCCGTGTTCTGTCGGAAATGTTACGGTTTTTTAACTGCACATTTTCAAGTGGTCGTGGTGTTTTCATGGGCGAGATATAGACTAGGGAACGTTTAGGGTTATGTGCACGTGTGTTGACACAGCTTATTCGTGTGCGGACAGACCTGTGCACGCATTCTGTGTAGTGGGACGGTGTTGTGCAACTTGTCCCGATCTCCACCGCTGGTCCGCGCCCTGCCCGCCAGCCAGCTGCAGCAGCAGTGGTCGCGGCTGCACTGGTTCAAGGTGCTTGTCTGTGCGGCTGGTTGTGTGTGTCGCCCCGGTTTGGGTGTGTTGGCGGTTGTTTACTTAAATGTGTGGCTGATTACGTTAAGTGACTATTGGCAGGTCTGTACTAAGAGGGATGTGTTCGTGGAATGTGTCATTAGGGAGGTCGTACAGGTACCTGAATGTGCTTGTTTGTAGTCTGCTGGTAGGGGGAGCAGGAAGATCTGGGGGATTAACTTTACTCTAGGTAGCTGAGCTGTAAGACGGTAAGTTGTAGCGTAGACAGTAGACAGACCAGTTACATGGAATGTTGTATATACTATAGGCAGGTCAGGAAAACGGAATGTTGTATAGGAAAGTGTGCTATATAGGCAGACCAAACAGTGACACGGAATGTTGTAGTATAGACTTTAGACTGACTAGTGGCATGGAATGTTGTAGCATAGACTTTAAAGACCACTGACATGGGATGTTGTAGCATAGACTTTAGACAGACCAATGACATGGAATGTTGTAGCATAGACTTTAGACAGACCAGTGGCATAGAATGTTGTAGTATAGACTATAGATAGACCAGTGGCATGGAATGTTGTAGTATAGACTATAGATAGACCAGTGGCATGGAATGTTGTAGTATAGACTATAGATAGACCAGTGGCATGGAATGTTGTAGTATAGACTATAGATAGACCAGTGGCATGGAATGTTGTAGTATAGACTATAGATAGACCAGTGGCATGGAATGTTGTAGTATAGACTATAGATAGACCAGTGACATGAAATGTTGTAGTATAGACTAGATAGACCAGTGACATGGAATGTTGTAGTATAGACTAGATAGACCAGTGACATGGAATGTTGTAGTATAGACTATGGACAGATCAGTTAATTGAAATGTATAGTCTATGGACAGATCAGAGGCACGGAATGTTGTAGTATAAACTATAGACAGATCAAATAACTGGGAATGTTATATTATTTCCGTGGACTTATGCAACGACGTCGAGAAATGTTTTAGTGTAACTATAAACAGATCTCATGATTGTCACATGGCTTGCTTGTCTCCCCCTCTTCACCCGAGTCTCTATTCTTCTCTCCGTGTGTAACCTTTTGTCTTGGTCTTCGCCTGATTGTCTGTTTATCTGCCTGCTTAATGCCTGTCTGTCTGTCTGTCTGTCTGTCCACCCGCCTGCCTGTCCACCGAAGTAGTCTGTCTGCCTGCCTGCCCGTCTAATAGTCTCTCTCCCTCTCCTGCTCTTCCTTCCTCCCCCACTCTCCCTCTCTTCTCGTCTCCACCTCTCTCCCCCTACCTCTCTCCCTCTCTCCTCAGTCTTCCTCGCTCCCCCTCTCTCATCTCCCTCTATCATCAGTCTCCCCCACTCCTCTCTGTCTCCTCTCCCCTCCGTCTCTCTTCTCTCCCCTCTATCCCTCCCTCTCTCTCCCCTCTATCCCTCCCTCTTTTTCCATCTCTCCCTCTCTGTTTCGCTGTCTCTATCTCGCTCCTTTAATCTCTCTCTTTCTCTCTCCCCTTTTACTCTATTTCGCTTTTGTCAACCCCCACACTCATCCGCCCATTATTCCCCCCCCCCCTCTGTCTATTTCCCCCTCTCCTTGTAGCCATGGCTGTCCGCCGTCTATACCCCTCTCTCACCGCCGTCACCGCGCCTGCCCAGAGGGACGTGGGTCACACCCAGTTGAGCATCCCACAGGTCAGCGTGTCCGACCCCGCCATCTTTTGGAGGTCAGACTTCCTCTGGGCACACTCCATTCACTGTCACGGACTCTGTGGCTAGACTGTGGCTAGACTGTGGCTGGGGCTAGACTGTGGCTGGGGCTAGACTGTGGCTGGGGCTAGACTGTGGCTAGACTGTGGCTAGACTGTGGCTGGGGCTAGACTGTGGCTAGACTGTGGCTGGGGCTAGACTGTGGCTAGACTGTGGCTAGACTGTGGCTAGACTGTGGCTGGGGCTAGACTGTGGCTAGACTGTGGCTAGACTGTGGCTGGGGCTAGACTGTGGCTAGACTGTGGCTGGGGCTAGACTGTGGCTAGACTGTGGCTAGACTGTGGCTAGACTGTGGCTGGGGCTAGACTGTGGCTAGACTGTGGCTAGACTGTGGCTAGACTGTGGCTGGGGCTAGACTGTGGCTAGACTGTGGCTAGACTGTGGCTAGACTGTGGCTAGACTGTGGCTGGGGCTAGACTGTGGCTAGACTGTGGCTAGACTGTGGCTAGACTGTGGCTGGGGCTAGACTGTGGCTAGACTGTGGCTAGACTGTGGCTGGGGCTAGACTGTGGCTAGACTGTGGCTAGACTGTGGCTGGGGCTAGACTGTGGCTAGACTGTGGCTAGACTGTGGCTAGACTGTGGCTGGGGCTAGACTGTGGCTAGACTGTGGCTAGACTGTGGCTAGACTGTGGCTAGACTGTGGCTAGACTGTGGCTAGACTGTGGCTAGACTGTGGCTAGACTGTGGCTAGACTGTGGCTGGGGCTAGACTGTGGCTAGACTGTGGCTGGGGCTAGACTGTGGCTAGACTGTGGCTAGACTGTGGCTAGACTGTGGCTGGGGCTAGACTGTGGCTAGACTGTGGCTAGACTGTGGCTAGACTGTGGCTGGGGCTAGACTGTGGCTAGACTGTGGCTAGACTGTGGCTAGACTGTGGCTGGGGCTAGACTGTGGCTAAACTGTGGCTAGACTGTGGCTGGGGCTAGACTGTGGCTAGACTGTGGCTAGACTGTGGCTGGGGCTAGACTGTGGCTAGACTGTGGCTAGACTGTGGCTAGACTGTGGCTGGGGCTAGACTGTGGCTAGACTGTGGCTAGACTGTGGCTAGACTGTGGCTGGGGCTAGACTGTGGCTAGACTGTGGCTAGACTGTGGCTAGACTGTGGCTAGACTGTGGCTAGACTGTGGCTAGACCGTGGCTGTGGCTAGACTGTGGCTAGACTGTGGCTAGACTGTGGCTAGACTGTGGCTAGACTGTGGCTAGACTGTGGCTAGACTGTGGCTAGACTGTGGCTAGACTGTGGCTAGACTGTGGCTAGACTGTGGCTAGACTGTGGCTAGACTGTGGCTGTGGCTAGACTGTGGCTAGACTGTGGCTAGACTGTGGCTAGACTGTGGCTAGACTGTGGCTAGACTGTGGCTAGACTGTGGCTAGACTGTGGCTAGACTGTGGCTGGGGCTAGACTGTGGCTAGACTGTGGCTAGACTGTGGCTGGGGCTAGACTGTGGCTAGACTGTGGCTAGACTGTGGCTGGGGCTAGACTGTGGCTAGACTGGCTGTGGCTAGACTGTGGCTGGGGCTAGACTGTGGCTAGACTGTGGCTGTGGCTAGACTGTGGCTGGGGCTAGACTGTGGCTGGGGCTAGACTGTGGCTAGACTGTGGCTGTGGCTAGACTGTGGCTGTGGCTAGACTGTGGCTGGGGCTAGACTGTGGCTAGACTGTGGCTGTGGCTAGACTGTGGCTGGGGCTAGACTGTGGCTAGACTGTGGCTAGACTGTGGCTAGACTGTGGCTGGGGCTAGACTGTGGCTAGACTGTGGCTAGACTGTGGCTAGACTGTGGCTAGACTGTGGCTAGACTGTGGCTAGACTGTGGCTGTGGCTAGACTGTGGCTAGACTGTGGCTAGACTGTGGCTAGACTGTGGCTAGACTGTGGCTGGGGCTAGACTGTGGCTAGACTGTGGCTAGACTGTGGCTAGACTGTGGCTAGACTGTGGCTAGACTGTGGCTGTGGCTAGACTGTGGCTAGACTGTGGCTAGACTGTGGCTAGACTGTGGCTAGACTGTGGCTAGACTGTGGCTAGACTGTGGCTAGACTGTGGCTAGACTGTGGCTGGGGCTAGACTGTGGCTAGACTGTGGCTAGACTGTGGCTGGGGCTAGACTGTGGCTAGACTGTGGCTAGACTGTGGCTGGGGCTAGACTGTGGCTAGACTGTGGCTAGACTGTGGCTAGACTGTGGCTGGGGCTAGACTGTGGCTAGACTGTGGCTAGACTGTGGCTAGACTGTGGCTGGGGCTAGACTGTGGCTAGACTGTGGCTAGACTGTGGCTGGGGCTAGACTGTGGCTAGACTGTGGCTAGACTGTGGCTAGACTGTGGCTAGACTGTGGCTGGGGCTAGACTGTGGCTAGACTGTGGCTAGACTGTGGCTGGGGCTAGACTGTGGCTAGACTGTGGCTAGACTGTGGCTAGACTGTGGCTAGACTGTGGCTAGACTGTGGCTAGACTGTGGCTAGACTGTGGCTAGACTGTGGCTGGGGCTAGACTGTGGCTAGACTGTGGCTAGACTGTGGCTGGGGCTAGACTGTGGCTAGACTGTGGCTAGACTGTGGCTAGACTGTGGCTAGACTGTGGCTGGGGCTAGACTGTGGCTAGACTGTGGCTAGACTGTGGCTGGGGCTAGACTGTGGCTAGACTGTGGCTAGACTGTGGCTAGACTGTGGCTAGACTGTGGCTGGGGCTAGACTGTGGCTAGACTGTGGCTAGACTGTGGCTAGACTGTGGCTAGACTGTGGCTAGACTGTGGCTAGACTGTGGCTAGACTGTGGCTAGACTGTGGCTAGACTGTGGCTGGGGCTAGACTGTGGCTAGACTGTGGCTAGACTGTGGCTGGGGCTAGACTGTGGCTAGACTGTGGCTAGACTGTGGCTGGGGCTAGACTGTGGCTAGACTGTGGCTAGACTGTGGCTGGGGCTAGACTGTGGCTAGACTGTGGCTAGACTGTGGCTAGACTGTGGCTAGACTGTGGCTGGGGCTAGACTGTGGCTGGGGCTAGACTGTGGCTGGGGCTAGACTGTGGCTAGACTGTGGCTAGACTGTGGCTAGACTGTGGCTAGACTGTGGCTAGACTGTGGCTAGACTGTGGCTAGACTGTGGCTAGACTGTGGCTAGACTGTGGCTAGACTGTGGCTAGACTGTGGCTAGACTGTGGCTGGGGCTAGACTGTGGCTGGGGCTAGACTGTGGCTAGACTGTGGCTAGACTGTGGCTGGGGCTAGACTGTGGCTAGACTGTGGCTAGACTGTGGCTGGGGCTAGACTGTGGCTAGACTGTGGCTAGACTGTGGCTGGGGCTAGACTGTGGCTAGACTGTGGCTAGACTGTGGCTGGGGCTAGACTGTGGCTAGACTGTGGCTAGACTGTGGCTGGGGCTAGACTGTGGCTAGACTGTGGTTAGACTGTGGCTAGACTGTGGCTAGACTGTGGCTGGGGCTAGACTGTGGCTGGGGCTAGACTGTGGCTGGGGCTAGACTGTGGCTAGACTGTGGCTAGACTGTGGCTAGACTGTGGCTAGACTGTGGCTAGACTGTGGCTAGACTGTGGCTAGACTGTGGCTAGACTGTGGCTAGACTGTGGCTAGACTGTGGCTAGCTTGTGAAGTTGACCCATGGTAGGCGTCCTACGGCCTACCCTCTGTGATTGCCCATTGCCGTGGGATTGTTCAAGTGCATACATTGCCAACGGGACCTCATTGTTGTTGCCCCATAGAGATTGCCCATTGCCGTGGGATTGTTCAAGTGCATACATTGCCAACGGGACCTCATTGTTGTTGCCCCATAGAGATTGCCCATTGCCGTGGGATTGTTCAAGTGCATACATTGCCAACGGGACCTCATTGTTGTTGCCCCATAGAGATTGCCCATTGCCGTGGGATTGTTCAAGTGCATACATTGCCAACGGGACCTCATTGTTGTTGCCCCATAGAGATTGCCCATTGCCGTGGGATTGTTCAAGTGCATACATTGCCAACGGGACCTCATTGTTGTTGCCCCATAGAGATTTCCCATTGCCGTGGGATTGTTCAAGTGCATACATTGCCAACGGGACCTCATTGTTGTTGCCCCATAGAGATTGCCCATTGCCGTGGGATTGTTCAAGTGCATACATTGCCAACGGGACCTCATTGTTGTTGCCCCATAGAGATTGCCCATTGCCGTGGGATTGTTCAAGTGCATACATTGCCAACGGGACCTCATTGTTGTTGCCCCATAGAGATTGCCCATTGCCGTGGGATTGTTCAAGTGCATACATTGCCAACGGGACCTCATTGTTGTTGCCCCATAGAGATTGCCCATTGCCGTGGGATTGTTCAAGTGCATACATTGCCAACGGGACCTCATTGTTGTTGCCCCATAGAGATTGCCCATTGCCGTGGGATTGTTCAAGTGCATACATTGCCAACGGGACCTCATTGTTGTTGCCCCATAGAGATTGCCCATTGCCGTGGGATTGTTCAAGTGCATACATTGCCAACGGGACCTCATTGTTGTTGCCCCATAGAGATTGCCCATTGCCGTGGGATTGTTCAAGTGCATACATTGCCAACGGGACCTCATTGTTGTTGCCCCATAGAGATTGCCCATTGCCGTGGGATTGTTCAAGTGCATACATTGCCAACGGGACCTCATTGTTGTTGCCCCATAGAGATTGCCCATTGCCGTGGGATTGTTCAAGTGCATACATTGCCAACGGGACCTCATTGTTGTTGCCCCATAGAGATTGCCCATTGCCGTGGGATTGTTCAAGTGCATACATTGCCAACGGGACCTCATTGTTGTTGCCCCATAGAGATTGCCCATTGCCGTGGGATTGTTCAAGTGCATACATTGCCAACGGGACCTCATTGTTGTTGCCCCATAGAGATTGCCCATTGCCGTGGGATTGTTCAAGTGCATACATTGCCAACGGGACCTCATTGTTGTTGCCCCATAGAGATTGCCCATTGCCGTGGGATTGTTCAAGTGCATACATTGCCAACGGGACCTCATTGTTGTTGCCCCATAGAGATTGCCCATTGCCGTGGGATTGTTCAAGTGCATACATTGCCAACGGGACCTCATTGTTGTTGCCCCATAGAGATTGCCCATTGCCGTGGGATTGTTCAAGTGCATACATTGCCAACGGGACCTCATTGTTGTTGCCCCATAGAGATTGCCCATTGCCGTGGGATTGTTCAAGTGCATACATTGCCAACGGGACCTCATTGTTGTTGCCCCATAGAGATTGCCCATTGCCGTGGGATTGTTCAAGTGCATACATTGCCAACGGGACCTCATTGTTGTTGCCCCATAGAGATTGCCCATTGCCGTGGGATTGTTCAAGTGCATACATTGCCAACGGGACCTCATTGTTGTTGCCCCATAGAGATTGCCCATTGCCGTGGGATTGTTCAAGTGCATACATTGCCAACGGGACCTCATTGTTGTTGCCCCATAGAGATTGCCCATTGCCGTGGGATTGTTCAAGTGCATACATTGCCAACGGGACCTCATTGTTGTTGCCCCATAGAGATTGCCCATTGCCGTGGGATTGTTCAAGTGCATACATTGCCAACGGGACCTCATTGTTGTTGCCCCATAGAGATTGCCCATTGCCGTGGGATTGTTCAAGTGCATACATTGCCAACGGGACCTCATTGTTGTTGCCCCATAGAGATTGCCCATTGCCGTGGGATTGTTCAAGTGCATACATTGCCAACGGGACCTCATTGTTGTTGCCCCATAGAGATTGCCCATTGCCGTGGGATTGTTCAAGTGCATACATTGCCAACGGGACCTCATTGTTGTTGCCCCATAGAGATTGCCCATTGCCGTGGGATTGTTCAAGTGCATACATTGCCAACGGGACCTCATTGTTGTTGCCCCATAGAGATTGCCCATTGCCGTGGGATTGTTCAAGTGCATACATTGCCAACGGGACCTCATTGTTGTTGCCCCATAGAGATTGCCCATTGCCGTGGGATTGTTCAAGTGCATACATTGCCAACGGGACCTCATTGTTGTTGCCCCATAGAGATTGCCCATTGCCGTGGGATTGTTCAAGTGCATACATTGCCAACGGGACCTCATTGTTGTTGCCCCATAGAGATTGCCCATTGCCGTGGGATTGTTCAAGTGCATACATTGCCAACGGGACCTCATTGTTGTTGCCCCATAGAGATTGCCCATTGCCGTGGGATTGTTCAAGTGCATACATTGCCAACGGGACCTCATTGTTGTTGCCCCATAGAGATTGCCCATTGCCGTGGGATTGTTCAAGTGCATACATTGCCAACGGGACCTCATTGTTGTTGCCCCATAGAGATTGCCCATTGCCGTGGGATTGTTCAAGTGCATACATTGCCAACGGGACCTCATTGTTGTTGCCCCATAGAGATTGCCCATTGCCGTGGGATTGTTCAAGTGCATACATTGCCAACGGGACCTCATTGTTGTTGCCCCATAGAGATTGCCCATTGCCGTGGGATTGTTCAAGTGCATACATTGCCAACGGGACCTCATTGTTGTTGCCCCATAGAGATTGCCCATTGCCGTGGGATTGTTCAAGTGCATACATTGCCAACGGGACCTCATTGTTGTTGCCCCATAGAGATTGCCCATTGCCGTGGGATTGTTCAAGTGCATACATTGCCAACGGGACCTCATTGTTGTTGCCCCATAGAGATTGCCCATTGCCGTGGGATTGTTCAAGTGCATACATTGCCAACGGGACCTCATTGTTGTTGCCCCATAGAGATTGCCCATTGCCGTGGGATTGTTCAAGTGCATACATTGCCAACGGGACCTCATTGTTGTTGCCCCATAGAGATTGCCCATTGCCGTGGGATTGTTCAAGTGCATACATTGCCAACGGGACCTCATTGTTGTTGCCCCATAGAGATTGCCCATTGCCGTGGGATTGTTCAAGTGCATACATTGCCAACGGGACCTCATTGTTGTTGCCCCATAGAGATTGCCCATTGCCGTGGGATTGTTCAAGTGCATACATTGCCAACGGGACCTCATTGTTGTTGCCCCATAGAGATTGCCCATTGCCGTGGGATTGTTCAAGTGCATACATTGCCAACGGGACCTCATTGTTGTTGCCCCATAGAGATTGCCCATTGCCGTGGGATTGTTCAAGTGCATACATTGCCAACGGGACCTCATTGTTGTTGCCCCATAGAGATTGCCCATTGCCGTGGGATTGTTCAAGTGCATACATTGCCAACGGGACCTCATTGTTGTTGCCCCATAGAGATTGCCCATTGCCGTGGGATTGTTCAAGTGCATACATTGCCAACGGGACCTCATTGTTGTTGCCCCATAGAGATTGCCCATTGCCGTGGGATTGTTCAAGTGCATACATTGCCAACGGGACCTCATTGTTGTTGCCCCATAGAGATTGCCCATTGCCGTGGGATTGTTCAAGTGCATACATTGCCAACGGGACCTCATTGTTGTTGCCCCATAGAGATTGCCCATTGCCGTGGGATTGTTCAAGTGCATACATTGCCAACGGGACCTCATTGTTGTTGCCCCATAGAGATTGCCCATTGCCGTGGGATTGTTCAAGTGCATACATTGCCAACGGGACCTCATTGTTGTTGCCCCATAGAGATTGCCCATTGCCGTGGGATTGTTCAAGTGCATACATTGCCAACGGGACCTCATTGTTGTTGCCCCATAGAGATTGCCCATTGCCGTGGGATTGTTCAAGTGCATACATTGCCAACGGGACCTCATTGTTGTTGCCCCATAGAGATTGCCCATTGCCGTGGGATTGTTCAAGTGCATACATTGCCAACGGGACCTCATTGTTGTTGCCCCATAGAGATTGCCCATTGCCGTGGGATTGTTCAAGTGCATACATTGCCAACGGGACCTCATTGTTGTTGCCCCATAGAGATTGCCCATTGCCGTGGGATTGTTCAAGTGCATACATTGCCAACGGGACCTCATTGTTGTTGCCCCATAGAGATTGCCCATTGCCGTGGGATTGTTCAAGTGCATACATTGCCAACGGGACCTCATTGTTGTTGCCCCATAGAGATTGCCCATTGCCGTGGGATTGTTCAAGTGCATACATTGCCAACGGGACCTCATTGTTGTTGCCCCATAGAGATTGCCCATTGCCGTGGGATTGTTCAAGTGCATACATTGCCAACGGGACCTCATTGTTGTTGCCCCATAGAGATTGCCCATTGCCGTGGGATTGTTCAAGTGCATACATTGCCAACGGGACCTCATTGTTGTTGCCCCATAGAGATTGCCCATTGCCGTGGGATTGTTCAAGTGCATACATTGCCAACGGGACCTCATTGTTGTTGCCCCATAGAGATTGCCCATTGCCGTGGGATTGTTCAAGTGCATACATTGCCAACGGGACCTCATTGTTGTTGCCCCATAGAGATTGCCCATTGCCGTGGGATTGTTCAAGTGCATACATTGCCAACGGGACCTCATTGTTGTTGCCCCATAGAGATTGCCCATTGCCGTGGGATTGTTCAAGTGCATACATTGCCAACGGGACCTCATTGTTGTTGCCCCATAGAGATTGCCCATTGCCGTGGGATTGTTCAAGTGCATACATTGCCAACGGGACCTCATTGTTGTTGCCCCATAGAGATTGCCCATTGCCGTGGGATTGTTCAAGTGCATACATTGCCAACGGGACCTCATTGTTGTTGCCCCATAGAGATTGCCCATTGCCGTGGGATTGTTCAAGTGCATACATTGCCAACGGGACCTCATTGTTGTTGCCCCATAGAGATTGCCCATTGCCGTGGGATTGTTCAAGTGCATACATTGCCAACGGGACCTCATTGTTGTTGCCCCATAGAGATTGCCCATTGCCGTGGGATTGTTCAAGTGCATACATTGCCAACGGGACCTCATTGTTGTTGCCCCATAGAGATTGCCCATTGCCGTGGGATTGTTCAAGTGCATACATTGCCAACGGGACCTCATTGTTGTTGCCCCATAGAGATTGCCCATTGCCGTGGGATTGTTCAAGTGCATACATTGCCAACGGGACCTCATTGTTGTTGCCCCATAGAGATTGCCCATTGCCGTGGGATTGTTCAAGTGCATACATTGCCAACGGGACCTCATTGTTGTTGCCCCATAGAGATTGCCCATTGCCGTGGGATTGTTCAAGTGCATACATTGCCAACGGGACCTCATTGTTGTTGCCCCATAGAGATTGCCCATTGCCGTGGGATTGTTCAAGTGCATACATTGCCAACGGGACCTCATTGTTGTTGCCCCATAGAGATTGCCCATTGCCGTGGGATTGTTCAAGTGCATACATTGCCAACGGGACCTCATTGTTGTTGCCCCATAGAGATTGCCCATTGCCGTGGGATTGTTCAAGTGCATACATTGCCAACGGGACCTCATTGTTGTTGCCCCATAGAGATTGCCCATTGCCGTGGGATTGTTCAAGTGCATACATTGCCAACGGGACCTCATTGTTGTTGCCCCATAGAGATTGCCCATTGCCGTGGGATTGTTCAAGTGCATACATTGCCAACGGGACCTCATTGTTGTTGCCCCATAGAGATTGCCCATTGCCGTGGGATTGTTCAAGTGCATACATTGCCAACGGGACCTCATTGTTGTTGCCCCATAGAGATTGCCCATTGCCGTGGGATTGTTCAAGTGCATACATTGCCAACGGGACCTCATTGTTGTTGCCCCATAGAGATTGCCCATTGCCGTGGGATTGTTCAAGTGCATACATTGCCAACGGGACCTCATTGTTGTTGCCCCATAGAGATTGCCCATTGCCGTGGGATTGTTCAAGTGCATACATTGCCAACGGGACCTCATTGTTGTTGCCCCATAGAGATTGCCCATTGCCGTGGGATTGTTCAAGTGCATACATTGCCAACGGGACCTCATTGTTGTTGCCCCATAGAGATTGCCCATTGCCGTGGGATTGTTCAAGTGCATACATTGCCAACGGGACCTCATTGTTGTTGCCCCATAGAGATTGCCCATTGCCGTGGGATTGTTCAAGTGCATACATTGCCAACGGGACCTCATTGTTGTTGCCCCATAGAGATTGCCCATTGCCGTGGGATTGTTCAAGTGCATACATTGCCAACGGGACCTCATTGTTGTTGCCCCATAGAGATTGCCCATTGCCGTGGGATTGTTCAAGTGCATACATTGCCAACGGGACCTCATTGTTGTTGCCCCATAGAGATTGCCCATTGCCGTGGGATTGTTCAAGTGCATACATTGCCAACGGGACCTCATTGTTGTTGCCCCATAGAGATTGCCCATTGCCGTGGGATTGTTCAAGTGCATACATTGCCAACGGGACCTCATTGTTGTTGCCCCATAGAGATTGCCCATTGCCGTGGGATTGTTCAAGTGCATACATTGCCAACGGGACCTCATTGTTGTTGCCCCATAGAGATTGCCCATTGCCGTGGGATTGTTCAAGTGCATACATTGCCAACGGGACCTCATTGTTGTTGCCCCATAGAGATTGCCCATTGCCGTGGGATTGTTCAAGTGCATACATTGCCAACGGGACCTCATTGTTGTTGCCCCATAGAGATTGCCCATTGCCGTGGGATTGTTCAAGTGCATACATTGCCAACGGGACCTCATTGTTGTTGCCCCATAGAGATTGCCCATTGCCGTGGGATTGTTCAAGTGCATACATTGCCAACGGGACCTCATTGTTGTTGCCCCATAGAGATTGCCCATTGCCGTGGGATTGTTCAAGTGCATACATTGCCAACGGGACCTCATTGTTGTTGCCCCATAGAGATTGCCCATTGCCGTGGGATTGTTCAAGTGCATACATTGCCAACGGGACCTCATTGTTGTTGCCCCATAGAGATTGCCCATTGCCGTGGGATTGTTCAAGTGCATACATTGCCAACGGGACCTCATTGTTGTTGCCCCATAGAGATTGCCCATTGCCGTGGGATTGTTCAAGTGCATACATTGCCAACGGGACCTCATTGTTGTTGCCCCATAGAGATTGCCCATTGCCGTGGGATTGTTCAAGTGCATACATTGCCAACGGGACCTCATTGTTGTTGCCCCATAGAGATTGCCCATTGCCGTGGGATTGTTCAAGTGCATACATTGCCAACGGGACCTCATTGTTGTTGCCCCATAGAGATTGCCCATTGCCGTGGGATTGTTCAAGTGCATACATTGCCAACGGGACCTCATTGTTGTTGCCCCATAGAGATTGCCCATTGCCGTGGGATTGTTCAAGTGCATACATTGCCAACGGGACCTCATTGTTGTTGCCCCATAGAGATTGCCCATTGCCGTGGGATTGTTCAAGTGCATACATTGCCAACGGGACCTCATTGTTGTTGCCCCATAGAGATTGCCCATTGCCGTGGGATTGTTCAAGTGCATACATTGCCAACGGGACCTCATTGTTGTTGCCCCATAGAGATTGCCCATTGCCGTGGGATTGTTCAAGTGCATACATTGCCAACGGGACCTCATTGTTGTTGCCCCATAGAGATTGCCCATTGCCGTGGGATTGTTCAAGTGCATACATTGCCAACGGGACCTCATTGTTGTTGCCCCATAGAGATTGCCCATTGCCGTGGGATTGTTCAAGTGCATACATTGCCAACGGGACCTCATTGTTGTTGCCCCATAGAGATTGCCCATTGCCGTGGGATTGTTCAAGTGCATACATTGCCAACGGGACCTCATTGTTGTTGCCCCATAGAGATTGCCCATTGCCGTGGGATTGTTCAAGTGCATACATTGCCAACGGGACCTCATTGTTGTTGCCCCATAGAGATTGCCCATTGCCGTGGGATTGTTCAAGTGCATACATTGCCAACGGGACCTCATTGTTGTTGCCCCATAGAGATTGCCCATTGCCGTGGGATTGTTCAAGTGCATACATTGCCAACGGGACCTCATTGTTGTTGCCCCATAGAGATTGCCCATTGCCGTGGGATTGTTCAAGTGCATACATTGCCAACGGGACCTCATTGTTGTTGCCCCATAGAGATTGCCCATTGCCGTGGGATTGTTCAAGTGCATACATTGCCAACGGGACCTCATTGTTGTTGCCCCATAGAGATTGCCCATTGCCGTGGGATTGTTCAAGTGCATACATTGCCAACGGGACCTCATTGTTGTTGCCCCATAGAGATTGCCCATTGCCGTGGGATTGTTCAAGTGCATACATTGCCAACGGGACCTCATTGTTGTTGCCCCATAGAGATTGCCCATTGCCGTGGGATTGTTCAAGTGCATACATTGCCAACGGGACCTCATTGTTGTTGCCCCATAGAGATTGCCCATTGCCGTGGGATTGTTCAAGTGCATACATTGCCAACGGGACCTCATTGTTGTTGCCCCATAGAGATTGCCCATTGCCGTGGGATTGTTCAAGTGCATACATTGCCAACGGGACCTCATTGTTGTTGCCCCATAGAGATTGCCCATTGCCGTGGGATTGTTCAAGTGCATACATTGCCAACGGGACCTCATTGTTGTTGCCCCATAGAGATTGCCCATTGCCGTGGGATTGTTCAAGTGCATACATTGCCAACGGGACCTCATTGTTGTTGCCCCATAGAGATTGCCCATTGCCGTGGGATTGTTCAAGTGCATACATTGCCAACGGGACCTCATTGTTGTTGCCCCATAGAGATTGCCCATTGCCGTGGGATTGTTCAAGTGCATACATTGCCAACGGGACCTCATTGTTGTTGCCCCATAGAGATTGCCCATTGCCGTGGGATTGTTCAAGTGCATACATTGCCAACGGGACCTCATTGTTGTTGCCCCATAGAGATTGCCCATTGCCGTGGGATTGTTCAAGTGCATACATTGCCAACGGGACCTCATTGTTGTTGCCCCATAGAGATTGCCCATTGCCGTGGGATTGTTCAAGTGCATACATTGCCAACGGGACCTCATTGTTGTTGCCCCATAGAGATTGCCCATTGCCGTGGGATTGTTCAAGTGCATACATTGCCAACGGGACCTCATTGTTGTTGCCCCATAGAGATTGCCCATTGCCGTGGGATTGTTCAAGTGCATACATTGCCAACGGGACCTCATTGTTGTTGCCCCATAGAGATTGCCCATTGCCGTGGGATTGTTCAAGTGCATACATTGCCAACGGGACCTCATTGTTGTTGCCCCATAGAGATTGCCCATTGCCGTGGGATTGTTCAAGTGCATACATTGCCAACGGGACCTCATTGTTGTTGCCCCATAGAGATTGCCCATTGCCGTGGATTGTTCAAGTGCATACATTGCCAACGGGACCTCATTGTTGTTGCCCCATAGAGATTGCCCATTGCCGTGGGATTGTTCAAGTGCATACATTGCCAACGGGACCTCATTGTTGTTGCCCCATAGAGATTGCCCATTGCCGTGGGATTGTTCAAGTGCATACATTGCCAACGGGACCTCATTGTTGTTGCCCCATAGAGATTG